>CM067586.1:600000-815000 GCA_034336665.1 Luscinia megarhynchos | reverse complement strand
TGGTTTGGTTTGGTTTGGTTTGGTTTTCCTCTTGCTTCCTAGTGTCATCCTGCATAATTCCTAACATTTTATTTTTTAAAAAATCTCATCCCAATAATATAATCGCTTGAAAATGTTTATTTACTTAAGGGACTATTTAGTGAAAACTCCAGGCTCTTGACTACTAATATCATGCATTTAGGTAATTGTGTAATTACAACTCCAAATGACAAATGTTTCTTCAGGCTGCGTTTCTCTCCCGGCCCATCCCCAGAGCAGCTCGGGGAGTCCGGCTGTCCCTGTGCCCCAGCCTGGCAGTGCCCTCACTCCAGCCCTCCCTGGCCTGTTCCCCAGGCTGATGAATTATTGCTCACGCGAGAATCTCGTTAAAATCAGGGATATGTGCCCAGATGCAGCAGCCCAGGGCCGGGCAGGGCAGCCCTGCTCTCTGTGACCCCGTGCCCTTCCCGCATCCCATCCCTGCAGCAGGGCTTTTCCCAGCAGGATTGGCAACGATACAGCCTCATAAATAACCTTCCCAATGGGATGCTGTGCTGCTGTCACGCTCTCTTCAGAGCATTCAGGTGCCTCATTTCTGCCCCAAGGGCTGGGCTGTGTTCCTGAGCAGTGGCCAGGCAGCTGCTGCTGCCAGCTTTGGTGGGGTTTGGTAGCCCTGGGTTCACATTGCAGGGGTTGTTACTGCCAAGGGTCCCTCCACGTCCTTGTGGGCAGCTGGGAACACCTCTGCTTCACTCTCAGGACATGAGTGAGGTTTGTTCCTGCAAAGGTGACTCTGCTCCCACATGTTCACAGCACGCACACATTCCCCCACTTTGGCACTCACATATTCCCAAATGAGGGAGCCCAGCTGCAATAAACCTCCAGTCCCACCTTCTCCAGGCTGAAAGGTCTCTGTAGGAGGCATTTGATGGCCTTGGCTGTAAAAGAAGCCATAAAAAGGTAAGGGCTGCTCCTGCAGGCTGTCCCTGACACGGGTGGAACATTGCCATGTGTCACCAGCCCCTGGCTGGGCAGGAACAAGAGCCAGCTGCACAGGAGGGCATTGCAGGGCTTCTCCTCTTTGCTCTTCCCTGGAGGGCACTTCGCTGATGAGCAGCATCCCTTGCACCACTCAGAGAGGCTGTGCTGGGGTTTCCACAGTGGAAAGACTTTGCAGACTCTGCTCAAGCCCCATCCAGCACCGAGAGCAGGAGCAGAGGCAGGCCCTGGGTTCCAGATATGCTGGGACCCCAGGGAACCATAGGAAGAGCCTTAAATTTGGAGGGTACGTTTGATGTCAGCTTTCATTGCTTCACAGATCCCACTGAACCCACATCCATCAGTGAGAGACTTCCAAAGTGCAGGGGAATAAAACTCCTCATGGATAACAGCCCCAAAAATGCCTTTTGGCAGCTTTACTGCCTGGCACAGAGGGAAAAGAGCAGATGCACTTTCAGAATCAGAAAGAACTGGGATAATTCCCTTAATGGCCACCCCAAGGCAAGGTGAGGGGAGTTTTGCTTTCCCACAGAAGGAAGAGCAGCCCAGGCTGCTGGGCCTCTCCAGAAGAGAGCACTGGTGCTGATGGGAGCCCAGGACCAGCTGGGGAAGCTGTCCCCACACATCTCCATGGCAGAAATCTGCAGGGGGTGTGCAGGCAGCTGGGGTGCAGACCCCACTGACCCCGGGGCTGCCAGCCCCCAGCTCCAGCAGTGCCCACGTCCCCCTGTCCAGCCCTGAGGCCGTTCAAGCAGATGGGCTCCAGTATCCAGATGTTGTCACTGGGAACTCCTGTCAGGGGTTACTGGCCGGGGTCTCGTTCTCGCCTGTCAGACTTGACATCTTCAGCGTATAATTAAATGCCAGGACGCGAGCAGCAGAGCAGGTGCATGCTAATGAGGAGATCAATTTTAATTATGATTTTAATTAAACACCCAATCCGGTAGGAAATATGACAAGCAGGCTGGAAATGCAAAATTTATACTGGGGAAAAACAACAGCGAGAGAAAGGGACGATGGAACTGAGGTGTGTGTGCCTCGGGGCACAGGCTGGGTGGGAGGCTGTGAGCCAGGTGGGCATGGAGTTCATCCTCTGATTCCTCTTCTGCCATAATTCCATGAGGAAAGTTCAAAAAACCTCATTCACCGTTCTGTGGTTATTTTTCCAAATTCCCATTTTCTGCTCCCTGCCAGTGCTCCAGAGCACTTGTAAACCACAGGGTGTGCAGCCACATGGTAGAAATCAGCTGTAATAGGAATTACCACAGAACAGAGAGATTTGGCAAGAGGCTTTACAGCAGCCCATGTCACAGGGGGCTGGTGGTTTTGGATCATGGATCAGAGGGAGCCTTTGGGATCCCTCTGTGCACAGCCCCGTACATTTGGCTGCTGCAGATTAACTCCTGCCTGAGCCCCAGCAGGCTTCAAAAGAACAAATCCATCTGCAGATTTCCAGAGCAGGAAACCCTCCATCACTCCTGCCATGCTCCTGACTCATCCAAACCTGCCTGGCTCCAGCTCCTGAGCCTGCACACAGCTGCAGGGTGTCTGACAGGGACACTGCTGAGCCACTTCCATCCCGTTGGTCCCTTCCCAGCACAGGCAGGCTCTGCCACATCTGCCTCTCCCTGCCTGAGCTCTGCCCGGGGGCAGCCTGGGCACCACCTTTCCCCCTGGAAGGGGTGGCTGGGGCACAGCCCCGGGGGGAAGGGGAAAGGGGAGCGTGGGATGCTCTGCTGGTCCGGAGCACAGGCTGCCTCATGCGAATGGAATGAGCAGGGATGGAGCACGGGCCGGATGCCGGGAACGGCGCTTTCCAGCTCGCTGGTTACCGGAGCTCACCCCTGGGCTCCTCCCTTCCCCTAGCCTACCCCGACCCTGCAGAATTATTGATTTTCCTGGTTTTCCCTATTCCATATCATAATAAATGGACTTCAGCAAGCCTTTTCCCTAACTAACGAGGCCAACAGCGGCAGGGGCCGGGGCACAGCTCGCACAGATCCATCGGACATGGGGAGGCACGAGGAGGGGCGACCCCACAGACACGGGGGTCTCCATCCTGCCGGGGTGGGGGTCACAGAGCCCAGGGCGAAGGGGACTGGCGCTGGGCTGTGGGAATGTGCCACTCGCCCGGGCAGCTCTTCCACCAGCACTTTTCCTGAGGTTTGGCTCCCAGCTCCACGCTCTGGGCTCGGGGGATAATCAGGGGCTGCGCATGGAGCCGCTCGCTGACGCCAAGCCCTGCTCCCACTTTCCCCCCCAAAAAAGGAGATTCAAAGGATAAAAGGGGTGTCCCTCCCGCAGCCCCCGCTCCCTGCCAGCCTGGGCTTTCATTTGCTGCTTGCGAGTTCCTCTGCGGCTTTGCCCCTCCCGTTTAATTATCCGCTCCGAGAGCCCCGGCAGCACCGCAGAGCCCGGGCTGGGCTTTTACAGAGCGCGTTTTCACCTCTCACCCTCTGGAAATGTCAGAGCAGCGGGGAAGCTTTGTTGCCTGCGCTGTTTTAATAACTTTGTAGGGCTGGCAGTGCCCTGGGGGCAGCGATGCCCGCCTGCCCTGGGGATGAGAGCGCACGGGAGCGCGCAGGGCGCGGCCGCTCTCCTTAACCCGGAGCATCCCGGGCCATGCTGCTCCTGCCCCCAGTCCTGCCCAGTAAATCACCGTGGGCCGATAAACGTGCCAGGGAGGGCTGGTTCCTTTTCCAGGAGCTGGGGAGAGGGGAGAGGCTGGGGGCAGCTCGGCTCACCTCCGGTTGTTACAGCGGAGCCACCTCGGGCTGCAGGAAGCAATTTGTCTCCTGGAGGCTGACAGGAGCTCCTTTCTTCTCCACTTACTCCTTGCTCAGAAATAAAAGGGGCATCCGCTCACATGAAAAGCGGGGAAGGCTCCAGGTTTCCCTTGTGAGGTCTCTCCCAAGCTGGCACGGACGGGCAATTTGTACAAATGACACTTCCCTGGGAGGGAAGAAAGAAGGAGAAGAAGAAAGAGCCACCCCAGCTTCCAATTTGTGCCGCAGCAGTCTGCTCCAGCTCCTCCTCTCCCCTGCTTTCAACCTCCCGTACTCTGCTCTGCCTCTGCTCCCTGGCTCTCAGAGTGGCCACTCCTGGCCCAGTGGCCACACGGACCGGACAGAGGGAGATGCCAGGGGCCAGTGGCCGTGCTCCTGCTGCTCCCCAGGGTCAGTGGCTGTGCTCCTGCTGCTCCCCAGGGTCAGTGGCCATTCTCCTGCTGCTCCCCAGTCTCAGCACTGGCCTCCTGGATCCAGCTCCTGCTCAGCCCCAGCGTGGCTCTCTTTGCCTGGCCAATGTGTCCCAAGTCACCTCTCCAAGTGGAGTGGTTAAACTTGCACAGACTCCTTGGTGGGCGTTTTTGTTCAGTATTAGAGTGGTTCTAATTCGATTTATCTTAATTCACTTGCAATTTGCTTATAATTAAACTACAGTGAACCAGGGGAGCTGATTTACCCGGCGCACTGAAATCTGATGAGGATTGTGAATCAGCCACCTCAGTTCACTGCACAGTGTATTAATATAAATTGAAGTCAATGGTGGTTTATATTAATGCTTCCTTGAATGTCCCTATATGTGCAGGTCTGGGGGAGAGCACAGAAAACCTTTGGTTTTGGGGAAAACCACCATCTCTCGAGTTTTGTGTTTGTCCCGGGCACTTAGGACCAGGACAAGAACCGGGACTGTCACCCTGCCAGCCCGCCCCACCCAATCACAGGATAACAGAATATTTTAAAGCATTGGGCAGAAGAGTCAGGGAGGATTTAATCCCCCAAAAGCCCCCCCAGTAATGGCCCTGGCACCTGGCAAAAGGGGGTCGTTATCCCCAGATAATGGACCTTGCCAACATTAAGCTCTCTAACCACCATTCTCACAGTCAATTATCTCCTAATCAGGGCCGTTTTGTCAGAGGTTATTGCCCTAAGGACTCAATTAGGTTATATCTACGTCATTAATATTTTATGGAAAAATCATTCACGTGGAAGTGTTAAACACCTTTGCAAACTTCCTTCCCCCAGCCCCAGGGAAAATGGGATTTGCAGCTGCCCGGGCCGGGCCTGGCAGTGCAGCAATGAGGGGAGGCAGGGACCCAGGAAGGACCTGTGGTGGGCTCTGGAGTTACTTTCAAGCTCCGAGTTATATTTAACTCGAGGTGTAGTAGTTGCCACTCCAAAACCTCTGTTTTATTAAGCCTGGCGTTCAGGTACTCGCAAGCAGAGCTGCTTGGAAAATGGAGAAAATTGCAGAGAAAGCCATTTTTTCTGATTACCATTTCTTTCTAGGAAGAAAAAATGGTTCCTTGTCCTTCATCCAGGACATATGGTGGTCAGGACAGGAGGTGGAGGGGCTGAGGCTGCTGCTCATGGCAGGTGGGCATCCCCTGGGGAATGGTAAAGCCTTCAATGTGGCCCTTGGGGAGCTGCTGAAATAACTGTAATGATGGTCCAGGGTGCCAAATGTCCTCAGCATCCCAGAATTCAGCTCTTGAGCAACAGTCATTGAAGTTAATGAATAAAAAAGCCTTTGGAAGGCTTTTTCCAAAGGTTTCTTTGGTGGGCTCACACTGTTGCTGTTCTCTCGGGTGGATTTTCATGCTGGCAAAAATACAATGAAAAGAATAAACTCAGCAAAGCAAAATCATGTTCCAAAAGCCAGCAATGCAGCAAAATGTTGTGATATTCCTGCTCCTCTATTTCCCAGTGTAAGTAAAGAACCTGGCTCCCCTCCCTCCAGCAGGTTTGGTGGAAGCACTGCTGGATGCAGGGGAGCTCCTCACAGAGCAGTGATGGGGGTGAGGGTGTCAGAGGTCCTGGATGTCACGGGCAGAGCCTTTCCCAGGGCAGGCAGGAGCAGAGAACTCCCTGCAGCGATCCGTATCTCCAGCAAGTGTTTCCCATTAATGGGGATTGACACAGAGTAGGGCTGGTTTTTTATAAAGAAAAAAGTTCTCCTCCTTCCCTAGGCAGTTTTGATGTGAATATTAATATTAACATAATTTCACGATGATTAGAGAACACAATTAGGGGCTATTAATAATGACACAAATAATGACATTTAAGGCCTCGTTTTCCTGTGAGTAACACTCTGTCTGCTGGTATTTAAACAGCTCTGTCTGGCACAATCACTGCCGTGCCAAGGTGGAGCCACATCATCGTCATTGTCACCGTGGTGTCACTCACTGCCCTCCTGGCAGCAGGGGAGGGGAGAGGGAGAGGGAGAGGGAGAGGAGGAGGAAAAGGAGGAAAAGGAAAAGGAAAAGGAAAAGGAAAAGGAAAAGGAAAAGGAAAAGGAAAAGGAAAAGGAAAAGGAAAAGGAAAAGGAAAAGGAAAAGGAAAAGGAAAAGGAAAAGGAAAAGGAAAAGGAAAAGGAAAAGGAATCAGCTTCATGGGGTGGTTGCAGCCCAACACCACCGAAGTCAGGCCTTGCAAAGACCCCATTTCTTTTCCAACAGTCACTGCCAAGCTCAGCCCTTGGAAGAGGCCGTGCTGTGCTAATGTCACTTAATGGAAACCTCGGAATCAATCTTTTGCTCCCTGAAGAAAATCCCCCTGGTTTATGCAGCAAAAGCTGTAATACTGGAAATGGCTTCAGATTTTTTTGATGGGGGGGAAAAAAAAAAAAGGAGGGGAAGAGAAGAAAGGTTCACTGTAGCTCCACGAAAAGGAGGTCAAATGAAAGGCTGCCAGTTTGGTGACTGTGCTGGGGAGGTGTGGGGCTGTGCCAGGGCTCTGAGGGATGGGGGCTCTGTGGTAGCACTCACCCTCCCAATTAGGAATTTCTCTGAAACACCCCAAAATGTGGCGAGCTCCCTCATGCCGTGGAGAGGGGATGGAAAGCTTGGAGGGTGGTGTTATCCCACCAGGGACAGGGACGGGGACAGGGACAGTGCCAGCCTGCACAGGGCACACCAGGGGGTCCCAGGGTGCACAGAGCACCCCCCCCATTGCCAGGATTCGGGGCAGGAGGGGGCTGCAGACCTGAGCCCCTCACCCAGAGCTGCAGTGCTGGCTCACGGCTCAGGACGGGCTCTGGTGGAGGAGCCCAGGCTGTTCCAGCCGAGCATTCCCTGCAGCGCCCCGGGCAGAGCTGCCCGAGGGCATCACCCGCACCTGGAGCTGCCAGCCATAAACAAAGCCTTTCTTTGCATTCTGGAGACAAACAGCTGCGGGCCATTGCTCGTTCCGGTGCACACAGACCCCTCGCCAAGCGCTGCTGGTTCAGCTGCAGCTGTGCTGTGCCAGCCGGGCCGGGAGCCCCAGCTCTCCCGGGACAGGACTTGGCTGCCCTGGCTTTCAGCTCCTGGAAAGCTGGAATGTCCCGTGCTGGAAGGGACGCACAGGGGTCGTGAGTGCAGCTCCTGTCTCTGCACAGACACCCAACATCCCCACCCTGGGCATCCCTGGTGCCCAAAGGCTCCTGGAGCTCTGGCAGCCTCGGGGATGTGCCCATTCCCTATTCCAGAGCTTTCTCCACCTTCTGGAGGGAAGAACCTTTCCCTGAGCCCCCACTCTGCAAACCAAGCCCTGCCTCCTCCTGTGGACACTGCTGAAGGCTCATGGGGAACCTCATCTGGTTTTTTTCCCAGGTTGTTGACTTTTCTCATCTTTCCCAGGCTGGGGATCTTTCTCAGAGACAAAAGAAGTAAAGGTAGAAAGAAAACACAGACAGACACCTGGTGTTGACCACCGAGCTGTGCGAGTGTCTCGTGGTATTTTGCATGAATCATGTTTTCAAAGAGGTGTTGCCTTCTTTGACCAATGAGTCTTTTCTACTTTGTTTTTCCCTATCTCCCTTATATAAATGCCGTGGTTTTTCAATAAATCGCTTCTTCTTGCTGCTTGGAAGAGGAGTTGTGGTGCTGTATTCTTTCTGGCCCCACAGCAACACCCTCCTACCCCACAGCCCCCCAAAACAACCTGCAGCCCAGAGCTGCCACTGGAAAAGACTCCAGGAAAAAGCCACCAAATCCATGATTAAATTTTAATCAAACAATGCAGAGGGCTGCGAAGATCACACTAAAATTTAATGAGCCGGGCTTGTTGGCTTCCCCGAAGAAGCACATTACAGTAAAAGTGTGGCTCCGGAAAGGTGCCTGACTTCCAGGTATTATCCACAAACCCTCCCACTCCCTGCTCACCGGGAGAAACGAGGCGTGAAGTGGTTCCTTATGGCTGGTTAAACGAGAGTTTGTTTTTCCTCTTCCTCCAGACACCAATTTCTTTTCTTTCGCCATCTCATCTTGCCACAATTTATTTATTCTGGAATTTTGACTCTTCAGAGCACGCAGGCAGAAAGGCCTCACAGAAAAGCTGCTCTTCTTCAAAGAGCAGGGATGGTGTGCGGATTGAGCACCCCCTCCTCAGCCTGCAGTGATCTGTGCTCTGATCTGGACCAGCAGAAAGGAAGCCCCAACCCAAGACTGTTTTTGTGGGTTTTTTTTATAACTCGGAGGCTCCAATTGCCAGCTTAGGATGCAGGCAGCATCACATCTAGAACTGCACAGCTGCATGCAGCAATTCAAAAATTGTCTTGTTGGACTACAATGTGCCAATTTCTCACATTGACAGCCATTCCCAGTATTACAGCCCGTGGCACTGAGGCCAGGAGGTTTTTCTTCAGGGAGCAGGAGCTGCTGCAGAGGCGACCATTAGCACACACTGCCTCTCCTCTGGCCACGGGGGGCTGGGAGGGATGGGGGGATGCAGGGCTGGATTCCACCAGCCTGGGAGCTGCAGGAGCCCTGTCTAGACCAGGGCTGGCAGCGCCTCCCGCTCCCTTTTCATTCGTCTGCTTGAACTCCAGCCTTGGGAAAGTGAATTAGAGCTTGGGCTGGAGCCAGGGCTGTGGGGCTCCTGTGCTGCCAGGAACGTGGGGAGCTGAGGGAACGGTGGCAGGGGTGCCCTGGGCAGGGGGAGACAGCAGGAGGGGTCCTGGGGTGACACAGGGGTGACAGCAGGGTGGGTCCCAGGGCACCCACCTCTCACAGGGGTTTTGGGAGCACCCACACATTCACAGCTCCCCTCCCACCCTGCAGTGGGTTTGTTTGTACAGGAGGAAAATGCCCTTCACTGCTGGCCAGGCTTTCCCAGAACTGCCCTGGCCAAGCTGACTCCAGGCTGTGCCATTCCCAGCACAGCTCTGGGCAGTGTCTGGCAGGAAACAGCACCGTGGCACCACTTTCACTGCTGGGCTGCAATACCTGCAGCTCCAGTGGGCTCTTTCCTGCTGCTCCAATCCCTTTGATATTAATTAAATAATTGCTATTTCGTTTTATGTGCAAACTTTATCATTATTCCTGAAAAAACACACGGGTTTTACTCCCCTTCTACAGAACTTTTGGGGTGTGCTGGGCCAGGAGGGGCAGTTCTTTCCCTGGAGCTGAGGTCATGGAGCACTGCTGGAGCCCCCCTGAGTCTGGGGTGGCTGGTTTGGAGGAGGGCTTGTACTGCTAAGTGCTGACAGGACGTCGCTGTCAACACAATGTTCCGCCTTGGAGAACCTTCATCTAGGAAGATACTTAATGAATTAGTTAATTAATGAGTGGAGTTTGATTGATGGATCATAGGGAGCTCTCAGCAGGGTGAGCCTGACCCTGGGATATTGCTGCTGTTGCTTAAATGCATCCCCTCGCTGGTCCGAGGCACTCGGTGTTCTGGCAATTTGCATGCATTAAATGTAGCTCCTTAATAGGATGTAATGTTAGTGAAAAGCCAAAAGCATAGCAGCTGTAACTTAAAAGACAGCCCCATTACTGCAAGCCTTATAATTAGGGTAAGAGGGAGACTCGCGCTGCCATATGTTAAACTCTTTTGAGGTTAATAGCTCCGTAAGATTTTGCAATTTAAAAAAATTAGTCTTGAGGAACGATGACAAGGCTCGTCAGGGAGGCTGCTCCAGCGGGGGCCAGGGTGCTCTGCCCTGCCCTGCACAGCCAGGAGTGGGGACAGGGATGTTCCTGCCCTGCCCTCCTCTGCCCTGCCCTGCACAGCCAGGGATGGGGACAGGGATGTTCCTGGCCATCCCCTGCCCTGCTCTCCTCTGCCCTGCTCCCTTCTTGCCCACCTTCCGTAAAATCCCCCCTTGTGCCCCAGGGGTGCTCCTGGCTGGGCAGGACAGGCAGCAGGGGCTGGGCAGGAGCAGCTCCTCCTCTGCCCTGCTCTTTGGGGGCCTGTTCAAATCACTGAGAACAGCAGCTGCTGCCTGCAGGTGCCCAGCCCGGTGTTTGGCTGATGCAGGAACAAATAACCCTTGTGCCGTGGTTGTTTGCTGGAGCCCTTTTCCCCTGCAATCGCTGCTCCGCGGCTCAGGCTCTCAGCGCGAGGATCCGGAGTTCAGGAGTGCTCGGGATGCTCTGAGCTCCTGGGCTGGCTCTGGAGCCAGGAGGGGCTGGCTGGTCTCAGCTCAGCCCTGGCAGGGAGGCAGCTCCCCGGGGGCTCCTCTCGGCGGGGGCTGAGACACAGCTCCTCTGTTTTTCCTTCCAGCTTTTCTTCCTTTCCTCTGTTGTGCCGGCAAATCATTCCACTTCCCAGCCTCAATTTCCTCATCCATAAAACTGAGACTAAAAATGTACTTGTTAAGAGTGTCACAGGGCCTTCTGAGCCTGCCAGGGCTTTGATGTGCTCTTGTTAAAGCACCGTGGAAGTGAAGGCATTTCTTGTCATCACTGACGTGAGGTGCGTGGCTGTGGGGCAGCAGCGGGGGCTGGGACCCTCTGGGACACTCCAGCTCTGTGCACTCAGCTTTGCTGCCCAGGGAGGGCATCCTTTGGGCACTGCCCTGGCTTTTCTCACTGCCAAACGATGGGCAAACTTTGCCTAAGCAGCCAGGGGGAAACAGGGGATGCAGTTGGTTTGGGCTGTGCTGCCCTGAGCTCAGTGAGGGGATGGGTGCTGGTGCTGATCACCACCCAGACTTGCTAAATGGGAACTTTCTCAGCCTCAATTGTGGAAGACTTTGAGGTCATCCCAAGCTCTTGCTTTAATTGTTTCCTTCCTGCACCCCCCTCACCTTATTAAAGTGTTTAATTGCTTTCTTATTTAAGTGCATCAAGATTTCCTGATAGGCTCGTCCATTTGGCTGGCTTGCTGTCTGTGGGGAAGCTGGGGGAATGGAAAAGAGAAAATTATCTTGAAGTTCCAGGTTATTGAAGAGAGATACAAGACTGTCAAATCCTCTCCATTGGTGTTTGGGTATCATGAAGCTCAGGGGCTGTTTTGCTATTGAGCTGGGGTTCAGCTTTGTAAATTCAGGATTTGTTCTTCTGCTGCTTGGAGAAGGAGGCCTCAGCTCCACTGCCCAGTTGCTGTAGCTGCTGGGATGGCTGCCAAGTGCTTTCCAAAGAGTCTGAGGCTGTGGCTGAGGAGTGGGACTCGGGAGGTGCCGTTTCAGGGTGCAGACCCCAAAGGAGGGTGGGGGTTGTCCCCACCCTGCGTGGCTGTGCCCCAGAGCCCAGGTGTGCTGTGTGCCCACGAGCAGCAGCTCAGGGTGCTCAGGAGCCTCCCCCTCAGACACAAGCTGCCTTTTTCCTTCTCCCATCGCTGCTCCAATGTCAGAGGCAAAATCCCCATCTCGGGATCGATACCAGAGCCATTAAAGCCCAGCTCCAGTTTCTGCAGGAGCTCGTGTCTGCCAGCCAGGGGAAATGCTTCTCTGTCCTGGCCTCTCCTGCAGGCTGCCCAGGAAGGAGCTGTCTGATCCCCCAGCAGGGCACAAGGGGTTTCAGAGCTCGTGGAGCAGATTGCCCAGGGGTTTCCAGGGGAGCTGCTGCCTGCAGCTCACTCGGGTGTGGGCACACAGGGGTGCAGAACACGCAGAGCTGGCTCAGGCTCCTGCTGCTCCAGGGGACTTGGGCATTCACAAGCACAGTCTGAAGTGTGAGCCTCCTGCAGGGGAGCCAGAAAAGCCTTTTGGAGCCCTTCACCCCTCCCTGAGCCCTGTGGAACCTAAGTGATAAATCACATACCCTATATGTGATAAGTGACATATCATATACCCTATATGTGATAAGGGACATATCACAGACCCTGTATATAATAAGTGACATAGCACAGAACATATATATAATAAGTGATAAATTACATACACTCACTCACACACACTCATACAGGTATTATAATAAGTGATATATCACATACCCTATATAATAAGTGATATATCCCACACCCTATATATCATGAATGATATATCACATACCCTATATATAATAAGTGACATACCACATTCCCTGTGTATAATAAGTGGCAGGCAGCGAGCTGGTGGGGCAGGAACTGGGGCTGGGCAGCCTCTGATCCCTTCAGCACCGTTCTGCCTCTGCTCCTTGCCCAGGGTTTGTTGTTTGGTGATGCAGGGTATGTGCCAGAAGGTGCTTGGGGTATTCCTGCCTTCTGTGCCGTGGTGCTGGGCAGTTTTTCAGCACAGGATTGAGAGCTCTGACTGCTCATGTGTAGCTGTAAGCCCTCTCCATCTTCCTCCTCTGTGTGGAGGGGGCAGGTGGGGATGCTCTGATGCAACACTCCCCTTGTCTCCTCTGGCTGGGAACAAAGCTGACCCAGCAGCTCATTTGAGTTTCCATCTGCTGCTTCCACGCTGGAGGAGAATGGTGTCTTAGTTGTCTGAGGAGAGACTGCTTTTTAATCATGTCTGCACTGCCTGGGGTTTGGGCCTTGGTGCCAGCCAGAAGGAAAAATCAATGTTTAAACTGTTCGATGAAGAGCGCTGGCTGCCAGTCCCTCCTCCTCTGACGGCCCCAGGGGGAGAGATGTCTGTGCCCTGCCCTGGGGTGCTGCTGGGGGCTCTGCGAGCTCTGCCCCTTCCTGGGAGGGCAGCTCACACCCCAGCCCGCTCTGACAAGGAGGTTTTGGGGGTTTGGGTGTGAGCTGAGCTTCCCTTTGGACTCCTGACAGGCATGGGGCTGAGGTGCAGGCACACGCCAGCTGTGTCCCCCCTGCTGCCTTTGGGGCCAGGAATGACAGCTGGGGATGTGGCTCTTCCCCTGACCCTGCTGTGACAGATGGGACAGCTGACTCGGGCAGGCTGGACTGGCTGTGATGAGTGAGGATGGGGAGCGGAACAGGAGGAAGCAAAAGGGAAATCCATCTTCTGGCACTGTTAAATAATGGTGGTGGTGCTCAGACAGCAGAGGAATATCCTTTGGACAGTGTGACAGAAGTGTGTGTGGGTGCTGTCAGCCATGGCCTCAGCTCCTGGGAGCACATCCCTGTGAGACAAATCACCCCTCAGGTTCCTCCCTCCCTGGCCACGGCAGCCGTGGCAGAAATGGGATTTGCAGAATTCCTGCTGGGAATGGGAATGTGCTGGGGCAGGAGGGCCCTGAGCAGCTGCTGGGCTCCTGCTGCAGAGATGGGGGTGGTCATCCCAGCTGTCCCAGTGCCCCCAGTGCCCCCAGTCCCACCACAGGCTCCTCACTCCCCTCCCAGAGGGTCAGGGACAGTGACCCTTCCTCCCATGGCATGGGGGGATGCCAGGCTGCGAGGGCAGGGAGACAGGTGCTGTCCCGGCTCCTGACAACCCTCACTTGCTGGTTTTCCTTCATTGCTGGATGCTGATGAGGTGTAAATCCTGGGCTGACCTCAAATTCCATCTGCATTTCCTCAGATTTGCCATTTCAAGCACTGGTTGAGCTCTCAATCCCCCCGGCAGGCTGGGAGGGGGGCTGAATCACGCTTTGCACTATTTTATACCTGCCTGCACCTGAAGGTTTGGAGCCCTTTGCAGAGGGTCGGGAAGGTGGCAGGTGGGATCAGGGAGTGTTTGCCAGGTAGACACAAACCCACACCTGCGCTGAAGCGAATCAGAGCCCTGCAGGTGCTGCAAGCCAGGCTGAGGGCTCTGCAGCCTGCACCTTTGCCCAGTTACAAACTCCTGCTCCACTGGCACTGGGGTTTTGGGGAGCGTGCTGCCCACTGGTTCCCCTGTCAGTTGTTACCAGGAATTGCTGCTCGGGGTCCTGGAGCCCTCCTGGAGCAAAGCATGGGGACAGAGACTCCTCAACCTGTCATGTTGTGTTTCCCGAGGCTTCATTTCACTCTTTAAATGATTTAATTGATGAGCCCTTTCTTTTTATACATCACATTCAGCTGGTTTCCACAGTAACAACCAAACCTGGAACCCGGAGCTTGGAGTCCTTTCTGAGTAAATAATGCCAAACCAAATCCTCGAATATTTAATTAAATTCACTGTCATGCCCCTTTTATCTTTGTTCTGTGGATCTTCCATAAACAGATTTCATGGGAACATGGAGCTTAAAGGGGATAGCAGAGGACAGCCTTCAGGGGAGCTGCCTGGGCCAGGCTCAGAGCCCTTGGTGGCCTCAGGGCTGTGACAGTGTCCTGTGCCCTGTGTCACTGCTGCTTCCTGCTGGGATGGACTCGTGCTCATTCTGTGACCACCAGCAGCCCCAGGTCCCTCCAGGTTTTTCTGGCAGCACCCTACAAGTTCCTGAGCTCCCACATTTGCAATTTCAGGATTATCCATCCTGCACCTACCTGATGTGCTGCCAGGTCTGAAAATCCCATCCCTGCTGGGGAGCACTGGAGATGCTGGGGAGCACAGCCACAGCCACAGAATGGATTATTTATTCAGAAGAACATGGGGTTGGTTCAGTCCTGACAGCAAGGTCAGGAGTGTGGGGCTCACCAGGGGCAGGGGCTGAGCCTGATTTTATTTCCCCCCAAAGCACAAGCCTGAGCTCTGACAGCCATGCCACTGGGCAATCAATTATCCCAGTGCCAGGGAGTGCCAGGGAGTGCCATGGACACCCAGGGGTGCTGGTTTGCTTACAATGGCTCTTTGGTGCTTCTCCATGGTACCACAACACATCTTAATCAGATGGTGAGTGGGCTTAATTAGCCCAAGTATAGGTTTTATTTTTGATTTCTATGACTACTTAATCTAATGGCAACACATTATCTGCTCTGAGGTCTGCAGTTTTCCATTTGTAATTATTGCTGCTCTTAATTGATGGTGCATCAGGGGTTGTGGCTGCAGTATGGGAGTTGGAACGAGTCGATTTTCTCAAGCACAGATCCCAAAATGTTCCTGTGAAGGTCCCCATGCCCTGGTGTGCTTCAGCCCAGGTTTGAGTTGCTGGCTACCTGGCTTTAGTCAGAGGAAGGAGGAAATTCCTTGGGATGATGAAATCATTGGTGTCTGTCACACCAGAGCTGTGTATTGGGAAATTTGTGCCATTTCGTGGTGGAGTTGGGGGAATTAAAATGCCTGGATGCCATAGCTGGAAGCTGTTCAGGTAATGGAGGCAAAACAGATTATAAATTTCCAAAATGAGGCCTGGCATTTATGACTAAAACCTCGCATTTCAGGACATGCAGATGGTGAGGCAGGAACAGCTTGGAGGGATGGGCTAATACAGAATTATTAATTGTCGTGGCTCTGGCATCTTTTCCCCAAGAAGGTGCCTGTTTGATAGGTGCTGGTTTGATGGGGACGTGGAGAGGGTTGGGTGGCCCAGGGAGCCACTCTGGCTATTCCATGGATGATTTCATGGATGGAGCTGCCTGGGTTCTGTGCTTGGCCTCCCTCACCCCGTGGAGGGAGGGACCAGACTGGGCAGTTCCCTCTGAGCAGCTGATGTGCCATGGAGAGGCATGGCATACAGATATTTTTAGGTGTATTTTGCAAGTCCCAACATCTTCCTGAGCCTTTGGGGTGTTGCCTTTTCCAGCTTCTGCCAGCAGAGGGAATGCACAGAAATGTGCCAATTTTATTTTCTCCTGTTTAAGAGGCTCCTGCTCAGCTGGGAGCAGCAGCCACAGGGAGCCCTGGTGGTGTCCCTTGTCCTGGGCCACGCCATCCTGTGCCCGAGCCCCCTGTGTGCATGGGGAGGAAATTCACACCATGTTTTCAGAGATTCCCTTGTTCCCAACCTGCTTTGGTGCCAGGGAGAAGCCCCAGCCTCTTCCCCAGCCTCTCTCTCGAGGGTGACCGATCAGATAATGTTCTCTAAGCAAATGCACAAATAACACGAATTGGGGTTGGCACCAAGCAGTGAGGTGTAAAAAAAGCAATTTGAGGTGTTCTAAGAAAATGCCAGAGCCTCTGTGTTGTGACTGGAGAGCCGTGCCCAGGGTGCAGGGACGCAGGGACAGCAGGAGGGTGAGCTGGGGGGAGCAGGGCAGCACTGGGGACAGCACTCACATTCCCCCCCGACCCCGAGCCCCTGGGTTCATCTCCTGTGCCTGGGGCCATTTGCTGCACGCTGGGAAGTGCTGGGGGCAGGGAGAGCCCTTGGGGTGCAGACCCAGTGAGATGGGAAAGCTGCTCCAGACAGGGCTCAGGGGTGCCAGTGCCTGGGCCAGGTGAGAGCTGGGCTGTGCCTCAGCACAGGGGGGACACAAAGCTCAGGATCATTCTGGTGCTCAGCCACAAACCTGACTGGGAATGGATCCCTGTGCCTGTGGCAGTGGTGTGAGCACAGCTGTGGGGCTGGGACGGGTCCCTCACCTGTGCCCACTCTGGCCAGGTGCCCCCTGCTCCGGGGTGCTGCTGCTGTGCTTCTCTGTGAGCCTGGCTGGAGGCAGGCACACAATATCTGACATGGCAGCCTTGCATTTCTGCTCCATTTCCCTCCAGCCTCTCCTGCTGTAACATTCATTAGCTGCAGAGAGGCCGGGCTGGAGCACTGAGCAGAGGCTGTGCAACCTCTGAGTAACCCCTGGGCTGCAGCCCCTGCTCTGCACCGTGCTGGCTCCTTGGAAGGACGAGCCCCCAAACACCAGTGTGCCTCCTTAGTGTGGCACAACCAACATCTGTCTCCTTTACAGGCTCTGTTTACAGTGGGGAAGCTCTGTGCTGCTGGAAATGAAAGCAGGGTTATAAGAGAGCTGGGAATTCCGTCTCGTTTGGAAAGCACTCATCTTTCAAGTTTAATAGATCAGCTGCTCGCAGCCCTCGAGGTGTCACGGCCACTGGAATGGCCAGCAGTGCCACTGGCGTGCTGTGTGGGCAGCATGGATGTTCTGGGACAGTCTGCCTGCTCCTCAGACTCGGCACAGCTCCAGGAGGGTGACACAGCTCTGGGGTGACTGACTGTACCAGCCCTGTTCTTGCTGGTTTGTCTGGTGGGTGCAGCTGCTGCCAGGCTCCTCTGCTGGGAGCTCTGGTTTTTGGAGGTGCTGCAGGCTGTCCTGAGAGTGAAAGCAAAGGTGCTGCTGGGGCTCAGGTGAGCAGCTGGAATGCTGCTGCTCTGCCATCCTTCCCTGGACCCTCCTGCTTGCCTGGCGTGTCCCTTCTGCTGTGTGAGCACGGTGCCAGGACAGCAGCTGAAGCACTCGTGCAGATAAGGATGTGAGGGAGTTATCTGGAAGCCTGCAGATACTGTTGTGAGGAGCAAGGTCACTGAAGAGAGGGAGGTGGAGGAGATGGAGATTAGGTGATTTGGAGATGGCTTGAGGGATTTAGTGGAGAGGCAGAGCTCCTGTGGAGCATGAATGGGCAGCAGCACCTCTGATGGATTACAGGGAGCCTTGTTCAGAGGCGCTCCGTGCTGCTGCAGACACCAGCAGGGCAGAGACAGGGAAATCTTGCATGGAGAGGGGGCTGCAGAGCTCCAGTGACACACCTCGTTCTCCCCTGCACCTCCTGCGAGCACACTGCAGGTGTGGGTGGGTGCATCCCCGGGGCCAGAGCAGGGAATAAAAAACCTTTTCTTAGTCTAGGACTTCGTGGTGGGGCTCTTCCCACGGCAAAGTCGGTGCAGGGAAGCCCCTGCCCGTCGTGCAGAGCTCCCTGCCCTGTGTCCATCTCCAGACAGCTCGTGGGAGCTCATCCCAGCCCCGTGGAGAGCAGGCAGCTCCTGACCTCCTCTTGCTTGTCTACGTTCGGAATTTGCCCCTTTCTATCCGATTTCAAACCCTGTTCTCTGAGCAAAGGCAGGCTTACAGCCTTGTCCCTCCGGGTAATGCCTGTCTTACATCGCACCGGGGCTTTTCCCTCCGCTGTCACAGAAAATCCGCGGCCGCTGATCCCGCAGCCGCTGTCAGGGATGTGAACCCCGGCAGCAGATCCTATCTGCAGCTGGCCCTGAGCAGCCTGATCCCTGCATCACAGCCGGCCGAGCCACACCAGCCTTTATCCCCTATTGTCACGGACAAAGCACAGGGATTTGTGTCCCAGGCTTAAGCTTTCGCAAATCTCCGACTATATTCCCCAGACGATTTCCTGGCTGTTTCCTCAGTGCCTTTTTCTCCGTGTCGCCTTTGTTTCCGATGGCTGGTGCCATTGGCAGGAGGTGTTCGGTAAATACTGTGGTTCTGGCTGAATCGGGTAGCTTCTGTGTCCTGGCAGGAGGGAGCGCAGTGCATCCTACATCTCTCACATCTCTGCATCCTACTCTGCATCTCTGCATCTCTACATCTAGCATCCCTACATCTCTCATCTCAGCATCCTCATCTCACATCTCAGTATCTCATCTCTACATCTCTGCATCCCGTGATCTCTACATCCTGTATCTCTCATCTCTGATCTCTGCATCCTGTATCCCTGTGATCTCATATCCTCATCCTGTATCTCATATCTCTGTATCCTACATCCAGTATCTCTCATATCCTGCATCCTCAGATCCTGCATCCCACATCCTGCATCCCTAGATCTCATATCTAGCATCCCTGTATCCCTCAGATCCTCATATCCCTAGATCCCTCTACATCCTACATCCCTATATCCTGAATCCTATATCCCACATCCCTGTATCTCTTTATCCCATATCCCTATCATCCCACATCCAGTATCCTGCATCCAGTATCCCCATATCCCATATCCCAGTATCCCGCATCCAGATCCCTTATCCCTAGATCCCTGATCTCTCATCCCACATCTCAGTATCCCTTTATCCTGTGATCCTTTATCCTCACATCCCACATCCCACACATCCCATATCCCATATCCCTCATCCCCAGATCCTTATCCTACTATCCCTACATCCCATATCCCCATGATCTCTCATCCCCATATCTCTACATCCCGTGATCCTCATATCCTCATCCCTGTGATCCTCATCCCCTATCCTACATCCCTACATCCCTACATCCTGTGATCCCCACATCTCTGTATCCCTCATCCTAGCATCCTAGATCCTCAGATCCCACATCCCATATCCTCATCCCACATCCCACATCCTCAGATCCTCTATCCCTACATCCCTCATCCCTATATCCCTGCATCCTACATCCCTCATCCTGTATCCCTGTGATCCCCAGATCCTCATCCTCATATCCTCACATCCCTCATCCCAGCATCCCTCATCCCACATCCCAGATCCCACATCCCTGCGATCCTCATCCCTATATCCCCAGATCCCATATCCCACATCCTGATCCCTACATCCTACATCCTGTATCCCTCATCCTGCATCCTGTGATCCCCAGATCCTGCGATCCCTACATCCTGCATCCCTCATCCCACATCCCTACATCCAGTATCCTCATCCTGCATCCTAGATCCCCATATCCCACATCCCGATCCCACCTCATCCCACATCCCAAGATCCCACATCCCTCATCCCTAGCATCCCCACATCCCCGCGATCCCACATCCCACATCCCCAGATCCCCATATCCTGCATCCCTTATCCTACATCCCACATCCTGCATCCCACATCCCCACATCCCACATCCCCACATCCCTGTATCCCCACATCCCACATCCCTACATCCCGCATCCCATATCCCGAGATCCCTTCATCCTCGCGATCCCATTTCATCCCACATCCCCATATCCCACATCCCACATCCCTACATCCCTACATCCCCATCCCCACGATCCCTCATCCCACATCCCACATCCCACATCCCTACATCCCTCATCCCACATCCCACATCCCACATCCTACATCCCCATCATCCCTACATCCCCAGATCCCCGCATCCCATCATCCCCACATCCCTACATCCTCATCCTCATCCCACATCCCCGCATCCCCACATCCCACATCCCTACATCCCACATCCCTCATCCCACATCCCTCATCCCCATCCCCACATCCCCAAATCCCACATCCCTACATCCCACATCCCCAATCCCACATCCCTGCATCCCACATCCCACATCCCTACATCCCACATCCCTCATCCCTCATCCCACATCCCTGCATCCCACATCCTCTCGCATCCCTCATCCCACATCCCGCACCCCGCATCCTCATCCCACATCCAGCATCCCTCATCCCACACTCCCTCATCCCACATCCCACATCCAGCATCCCTATATCCTCACATCCCATCATCCAGCATCCTTTAATCCCACATCCTGCACTCCTGCATCCCCAATCCCACATCCCTAATCCCACATCCCCATCCCACATCCAGCATCCCTGATCCCTGCATCCCACATCCCATCCCACATCCTCATCCCTACATCCTGTATCCCTACATCCCACATCCCACATCCCACATCCCACATCCCTCATCCCACATCCCACATCCTACATCCCTCATCCCACATCCCGTGCATCCCACATCCAGCATCCCCACATCCCGGATCCCTCATCCCACATCCAGCATCCCCACATCCTGCATCCTCATCCCACATCCCGCATCCCTAATCCCACATCCCCATATCCCCATCCTCATCCTCACATCCTACATCCCCAGCATCCCAATCCCACATCCTCATCCCACATCCCTCATCCCTCATCCCACATCCCTAGCATCCCTCATCCCACATCCCAGCACCCCGCATCCCTCATCCCACATCCCTCATCCCACATCCCACATCCCTCATCCCACATCCCGCATCCCGCATCCCTCATCCCACATCCCGCATCCCACATCCCACATCCCACATCCTGATCCCCTATCCCACATCCCTTGATCCCAGCATCCCTCATCCCTCATCCAGCATCCCACATCCAGCATCCCGAATCCCACATCCCTCATCCCACATCCCCATCCCTCATCCCGATCCAGCATCCTCATCCCAGATCCCAGCACCCCCGGATCCCTCATCCCACATCCTCATCCCACATCCCACATCCTCATCCCCACATCCTCAGATCCCGCGATCCCTCATCCCACATCCCCGAATCCCCACATCCCACATCCCACATCCCGCATCCCTCATCCCACATCCCGCATCCCCATCCCTCATCCAGCATCCCACATCCCACATCCCACATCCCGAATCCCGCATCCCTCATCCCCGGGCTGCCCAAGGACCGGCCCCGGAGCCGGCCCGGCTGTGCCGGCGTCAGCGCATCCTGGAGAGCGTGTTAACATTTAAATCAGCGCCGTGGGCTGCGAATAGCAGCGAGCTAAAAGGACCTCTCCTGAAAAGAGCACAGCGGGGACTTGGCTGAAGAGTTCTCTCAGCCCTTCAAGCACGCACGGCTGCACGGATTTCATCAGCGCCAGCGTCACGCTGGTCCATCAGGGCTTGATTGAGCCGGGGTGGGGAGGGCAGGGGAGGGCAGGAGCTGCCCCTTCCCCAGCCTGGGTCCCAGACCTGCTGGCCCCTTCCCCTTCCACCCGTTCGAGTCCATCCTGAGCGGTCCCAGCAGGGTTTGTGCTGCTCTCACAGCCAATTCCATCACAGAACTCGAGGCCAAATTAACAAATGTATCATTATCTGCCCCGTGCATGAGGCTTCATCCCGGCCTCTCTACAGTCCAAGCTGCTCTCCAGCATGCAATATGAGGTTTAAAACACTCCTCAGAACCATTTTACCCTGTGTCTCAGCGAGCCTGGGTGTTCCTGGTGGCTGTGTGAGCATGGAGCCCCTCCAGAGCCCTGCTCAGCTCATGTCCTTATTTTCTCTGGCAATAACTTCAGCAACTTCATTACTGTGCTGGAGAACTTTTCCTTTTATCTGCTTGGACGTTCCTCCTGTCTGATTTTATTGAAAGCCCCAGCTCCTGTGTGATATGAGACAGCACAGAAGTCCCAGTCTGCCCCTTACGGATCATCCATTGCCTTTTTATTGCCTCCTCTTAGCAGTTGCCATTCCAAAGCCAGAGTCTCATTTTTTTAGGATCTGTCAGGCTCCTGGACGCCTCTGAGATAAGAACACTTCCTTCAGCTCCTGCCTGGCTCTCTGGGCTCTGCTCTGTGCTGGGGTGAGGCCCTGGGGGCTGTGGGGTGCAGGATCCTCCCCAGCAGCAGTGCCAGCAGCTGGAGGAGCCTTCCTGCCCTTCACGGAGCTTTCAGCGAGCTGTCTGTAATGTTGGCAGCCCCCTTAGCTGAGCTGACAGGATTAATTTAAAATCCCATATGGTGCAAGGCTTGGCTTTTCCCTCCCAGACTGCTCCCTGTGAGGGTAGGGAGCTGCATTTGGTGTCTTGCTGCCACCTCAGCCTCATCTCTGCTGACCCTGGGGCCCAGCTGTCCTGCCCAGGTGCTGGTGCCACTCTCGCCTCTCTTGGGGCAATAAAAGGCTGTAACTGGATGCTGGGAGCCATATGGACTTTCAAGGTCCTCTGCGAAGCAGGGGGAGTGATTTAGGGAGTTTGGAGGAAGGGGGAAGTGCCCACTTTTGACCCTAGATCTGACACAGCAGCTGAAATAATAAATAATCCAGTTGCTGGGTGAAACATGCAGGGGAATGGTCCCTTCTGAGCAGGGCAGGGTGTCCTGGAGTGTCTGGGTAGGAAAAGCAGAGTGGCAGCACATGAACAGCTTTGGCTGCCACAGGGCAGCCGAAACACAGGAGCTACTCATGCGTTTGGTTTGATTTAATATAACTTCAGGCAGGTGAATTATTCTTTCTGCACTTGCTACTTTTGCAGCTCCCAGCATTGAGGTTTTGTTGGTTAATGTTTATAAAGCCTTTTGAAATGTGGCTGCTGGCATGTGGGTCCAACAAAGAGAAGCAATTGTGAACAATGAAAGAATATTTTCCAAAATACAGTGTAGTAAAAGCAGCTGAGATAAGGTCTGCTCTCATTAATTTAAAAAGTGATATTTTTCCTTCTTCTTTCAATAAAAACTGTCTGCATGATAAACTGACATCTTTAACAATTGTTTAAGCTGCACAGGTTTAAATATATACTTCCTGCATAGGCTGCTGATGAGTCACTAGTCAAAATTATTTATCAGAAGCGATGGCTCTGTGCTAGACAGCGTTAGACAGAGCTCTTTGTTCTCTGGCCAGAGCTACGTGGTTACTGAGAGCTGTTGCCAGGCCCTACAGCTCTGCCCATCATTAAATGGATTGGAGTCAACTTTAACATCTTTGGGAAGCAGGAGCAGTTTTGGAAAAGGGCAGGTGGGGTGCTGAGGACGCAGGATTTTCCACAGGGCGAGGGTGGAGGCGAGGCTGGAGCCATTCCCTGGGAGCACTGTAGAAATGCATTTGGGCATCTCAGCTGCTCCCAGCTCTGCTGTCGATTTCTGAGCACTTACACTCCCATTTCTTGTGATTGCAAACATACAAACACTCTCCAGTCAGAGAGAGAGAAAACTCACCATGCAGAGAAAAGAGCAGCCACCGAGGGCTGGGGATGAGAAAAGGGATTTAATGAATGTGTATGGACACACACAACAAGATTTTATTAGTGTGCCACGGAGTGGGATGTAGAAGTACAAACATTTTAAGGAAGGTTTGCCAGGTACCCCCCAGAAGGCAGCTCTGAGGGATTGCTGGTTGATGTAGGGGCTGTTGGATTTGTGATTTGGCTTCACCAGAGCTGATATTTGTAATTACTGTGAGTCTGGGGGTGCTGGCCAGGGGCTGTGCACAGGGAAGGGCACTGGGGGCACTGCAGATGGGCATGGGAGGACAAAGAGAATGCTGGAAATCAGGGCTGGCAGTGCTGGGCTGAGCCCAGAGAGGAGCCCCTGAGCTCTGGGGGTGCAGGGGCCAGCACAGCAGGTCTGGGGGTGCAGAGCTGCCATGCCCAGCTCCATCCTGAGGATCCCTGGAGCTCTGGGGGTGCAGGGGCCAGCACAGCAGGTCTGGGGGTGCAGAGCTGCCATGCCCAGCTCCATCCCTTGGACACTGCTGCTCCAGTGAGTTCCCTACCAGCCCCGTGCCCTTGGGCTCCTTCCTCTGCTGCCGGCAGGGCTGCTCTCCCACACAAAACACCTTTGCTTCCTTTTAATCAGATTGTCACCAGGAGACACGTCTGTTCCCGCTCGCCCGGCTGCTCTCACGGGGCGAGCGCGGGGCCGTCCTTTGGCGAGGAGATGGGATGCAGGGCACGGGATATCAAAGCACAGCCTGCAGAGGGGGGATCTGGCATTTGCATACGCGATTGCCAGCTGAAATGCAAACAGCAGAGATGTGGAAATCAGAGCGAAGGGTGAGCATGAAAAGCAGGGGCAGGCTGGGGAGGGGGGAGCCAGGGCAGGTGGGGAGAGAAGCAGAGATATGAAAGAGGAGGAAAACGAACACACAGAATATTTTAACTAACAGAAAAGTTTCTTGTACGGCAGACAGATGATGAAAGGGAGACAGTGAGGAATTATTAGGACAGAAGATAAGGAAACAGCAGAGATAGGAAATAATTATTTTGTATCTGTCTTTATAAATGAAAATGAAGGGCATTAACTTAAATAGGATTTAGATTTTCAGGGACAGAAGGGGATGAATTAGGAAGTGTTCCGATAGCGGCAGAAACGATTATTAAAGGTTGGGGGCTCTTGAAACAGACGCTGTGGCTGGGCCTGTGCAGAGGCAGCCAGGGTGTCCTGGGCAGGGAGGGGACACCTTGGGGACCCAAATCCCAAATGTGACCGAGGGGAGGGGACACCTTGGGGACCCAAACCCCCAGTGTGACTGAGGGGTGCTCAGTCCTGCACTCACCCCAGGCTGAATTGCTACAAGAACCTGCACAGGGCTCTTTTCT
Source organism: Luscinia megarhynchos (assembly GCA_034336665.1). NCBI lineage: Eukaryota > Metazoa > Chordata > Aves > Passeriformes > Muscicapidae > Luscinia > Luscinia megarhynchos. The sequence goes on along the minus strand of CM067586.1, from coordinate 790,201 downwards.
CTCTCAAAACCCTCCTGGCTCGTGGCACACAGTTCCCCAGGAAAGAGGCTTCTGTTTAGGATAATGATAATTAGGAACACTTTCTAATATTGCTGGGGGGGGTAAAAATAAAAATCCACCCCCGGTAAGAACTTCCTTAAGGCGTGTTTTCATCCCCCTTAAACACAAGGAGAATGAATTCAGCAAGTCAAGCATTTTTATTACATTCTAAAGCCAAACAGCCCTCGGCCCTGTTACATTTTCATGCACTTAAAGAGCACTTGCAAAATTCTTTTCATTTGCACTTAGTTTAATTTCAGATGATGTTTTCATCACTTTGCACACACAGCCTCCTACCTGTGGTTATCCAGGAGAATAGAACCTCATCTGCATAACCAGAAATGTTTGTTTCCCTGGTCTGATGTACAAATGGGCAGGTTTGAGTCAGCTGCTGATGGCAGATGCAGAGGTTTGGGGGAGTGATTAATTTGAAATTATATGTCAAGATTTCCAAACAGAGCAGTGACACCGAGTTTAATGTCAGAAATTGAGCTATTTGAGCACAGCCTGACCTTGGGGGCTGCATGTTAATGACATTCCAGAAATACTCTTGGAAATGCTGTGGTTTGGGCACTGAACCTCACCAGCCACTTGGGAAAATCCCTTCTTCACCTCTGGCAACCTGATACGAACTTTTAACTTTTGCCCTGATAAACAACATCTAACAGGCTTTAAATAAATCAAATAACAGTAATTTCTCTTAACCTCAGACTCTTAATAACACTTCTCTCTTGTGTCACTCTGATACACTGAACTTTGCTGGTAATGGGTTTGGCTTTGGTGCTGATAAGCTGACTCCTCTCAGCTCATCCCTGTGGTTTTTATAGGCTGGATCTGCCCACCTTGCCCCCCTAGAGGAGCTGGAGGATGGGTTTGGGGGTGGCAGTGGGCTGGCAGTATCACACAACCTCACTGTGCTCCAGCTGGAGAACTGGGGGGGTGTGGGGGTGTTCCCACTGGAGCTCATTGCACCCAGCTGGGAGCGAGGGGAGGTCTGACAAACCCTGGTGCTGAATGCTGCTCGGGGAGCTCTGTCTGCTGCCTGGGAGAGAAGCAGGAGAAGCCTCGTGAGTGGGCGAGTCACTTATTTATAACTCTCCCACTGAGAGTGAGTTTGTTTAATTTCTGGAGCAGCGCAGCGCCGGCGAGTGTGGCTGTATAAATTTGCTAACAATAGTGTCTGAGCCTATATATAAACCTGGAGACACTGCAGTCCGCTGTGCATTCCAATTAACGGGAAGATGCATGATCTATGGCATGCCAGAGGTAAGCTGGGACCTTACCTTGATGCTGCTCTTATCAGCCCCAAACTCCCAGGGAGCAGTGGCTGCCTGCTCCTTTATAGAGCTGTACAGAGTTTGCTCTGTCTCTGCTCTGGGGAATTTGTGCTCCTGATGTGCTCAGACTCACAGCCCCTGGGGCTTTGGCCACTGGCCTTGCACCCCATTTTCTCGTACACCTTGTGGCTAATTGCAGTAATTGTGGGATTCAGCGCTGGCTTTGGCACCCTCGAGGTGCCCAAAGGAGGTGGCAGGGGAGAGGAGGGTGCAGGAGCAGCAGATGACATTGCAGTGGGAAGGGCAGCACATCAAACAGCAAACTGCCCCGGGCTCTGGAATGGACGTCACTGGAAAGAGGGACTTTACCAGATGTCCGTTACACTGTTAATTGTTAATTGATAAAATCTGACACACAGTAAGGGCCAGAATCTGCATGAGTGAAGCTGAGCTTGTCCTGTAAATTACCCAGCACAGCTGAGTTCCCACCTTGGCTATTCTGTCAGCAAGAATGGGGCTATTCACCTGGTAAAGTCGAAAACCATGATTGAAATGAGATTTACAGCACAGTTGTGGGAAATAATCAAAATGAGAGGCCGCCTTTTGAGGCCACCCACTGCCAGCAGAGAGGCAGCCGAGCGGCTGCTGTGGCCAGAGGGGTGTGCAGGGCATCTGGGGACAGCAGTGCTGCTGCCCTGGGGCTGGCAGGGCAGGGCAAGGCAGGGGTTGGGTGCTGGGGGCTCCCCAGGGCAGTTCCTGGGGGACTGACATCCACCAAACTGTGCCTGTAACACACCTGCAATTGCAATATTGATCGTTATGGCCTTCTAGAAATGAGCCCATGAATAAGCACTCGAGCAAAGGGGAGTTCCCCCCGGGGCAGGGCCGTGTCTCTGCTTGCTGCTTGTGGGGGAGCTGGTTTGGAGGTGAGTCTGAGCTCTGGTGCAGCTCTGAAGGTTCAGAGTGGTCTGTTAGGTGGTGTAGGGAGGATTTATTCCCTGGGTGAGCTCACTGGGCACAGGCTCAGCCCCTGCTCAGAGCAGCTGGTTGACATGCAGCAGCCAGAGCTCATTCTGCACCTCCTAATGGAGCCAAGTAAATCCCATCAACTCCAGAGGCTGCAGACTGGACCTGGGGAGGGGCTGCTCCAGCCTCCCGAGAAACCCAGTTACAATATCACCGCTTCATGTCATGCAAGAGAAAAGGTGCAATTTAAAATCCCATCCTTCAGGTGCAGCCAGCAGCCTTTGCTTGTCACAACTGCATTTCTTTAAGGCAGTGGCCCAGAATAAACTGGTAATGAAGAGTCATTTGACAGCAGGCAAGCTGGAAACATGTCTATGAAAATAATACAAGAGTTTCTAGTTTGTCGTGCATTTAGGTGACTTATTTTTTCCCGGTGCAGCTCCTCAGCAGCACAGCAGCTCAGCAGAGCTTGAGCCTTGGGGAAGGAGCTGCCTGAGCAAGCTGCAGGTGTGTGGAAGGAAAGTGCCTTGTGGGCTGAGCACTGCCAGGCTTGTCCAGCTGCTCCTGGCACAGCCAGCCCTCAGTGAATTCTGCTCCAGGAGCAGAGCTGGGGAGGTTCTGGGTGCCCAGCTGTGCTGCATTCCAGCTGTGCTGCAGTGACTCCTGTTCCCTCAGCTGTGGATCTCCCGTGCCCAGCCAGTGTCCACAGCCAGGAATTACATCTCCCACACAGGACAGAGAATAAATGCCCGTTCCTCGACTTTTGCATCATCCCCTCACAGACTGGAAGCCGTGGCTGACAAGACTTATTATTTTTCCAGTTATCCAAACTGTCTGCATCGTAACAGCTTCCTACTTCAGCTGAGACAGTCTGAAAAGTTTAATATCATTTCAAATCAGAGTGCCAATAAAACTTGACATTATTAATATGATGTCAAGGGGTTTTCCAACTGCTTAGGGAAAAACAACGTGTCCCATTAAACAAAGCTCCTTGCATTGTGAAATATTAAGTGACTTTTCAATGAGTGCCAGCTGGAGCTATTAGTTTTCCTTTGGTGCTGCTGATGTGGAGAGGAGGTCTGGCTGAGAGCCTTTTATGAAGACATTAGCCCGATCCTTGCAGTGGGAAAGGCTTTTGCTTTCTGAGGGGCCGTGTTCGACTTGGGCTGCTCTGCCAGGATGAATTATTAAAGCAGTAAATAGGTTTGGAGGGATGTGCCTCCTCCCCCTTTAATGCACTGCCTACACTGGGGAGTCTGGAGCCTGTGCTGGGACTGGGAGCCAGGATTTCCATAAATGAGCCCACCCCCAATCACCTCCAAACCCTCCCCATGGGACGTGGGAGCAGGAAGTGCTGCTGGTGCTGACAAGGGCTTGGAAGGGACTTGAGCAGCGACACCTTCCACCATCCCAGGCTGCTCCAAACCCTGCCCTTGAGCTTTTCCAGGGATGGGGCAGCCACAGCTCCTCTGGGCACCCTCAGTACAGAGCATCCCTTGCTCTGACTTGGGGCTGGATGGGGTTGGTTGTGCTGGAGTCACTGCCAGGTGCACTCCTGGCTTGGCACTTCTTTTCCAGGCAGGGCTTCCCAGGGTATCCCACTGGATATCCCACTGAAACCCACTGGTTTTCCTGGTGGCTGCTCAGGCAGCTCACAGCTGGCAGCAGGCCTGATGTTCTTGATGTTCCTAATGCTCCTGCAATGCTTCCTTTGCCTCCCTGTCACTGTGAAAGAAAATCGCTTCATCTCTTTGTCCAGACTAAACATGTTCTGCACAAAAAAAATAAAAAAAGTTGATACAAGTTTTTTTTTTAGCAAGCCTTTGGTACCACGCCCGGGACTGAGCAGGGATTTATGTGCTCCAGGCTTTGTACAGCACATGAAAGCCTCAGCTACACACGGTGTTTATAGCAGGCATGTGTTGGTGCATGTTCTCAAACACGCCCCTGAATGTTGGCTTGGCTCTGCCTCCACCTCTGCTGTCCCCACTGCTACAATAAGGAGGGCTTTGATGTCTCACAGGGGAAGTGCAAGTATTTAATTTAACTTTTATGAACTTCTTTGACAATGTAAGAGCACTGCATATGAAGCCATGTATCAGGGAAGTCAAGGCAGCGATGTCCCACTTTATCTCTCAGAGAGATCCCACATCTGAGCCCAAACCCTCCCACCCCCAGGGCTTCCAACCAGCCGTGCTTGTGCCTCGAGGCCATAACTATTTTTGTCACTCTCAGCCAACAAAACCATGTTCCCCTGTTCCCATTGTAGTGCAGGGGGGCCAAGAGCTTTGTTCCCTGAGCCATTAAAGCTCAGGGCTGGAAAGGAGCCTGCTGCCAGCTCCCTTCCCGAGGGAAGCATCATCCCAGGGGTTCCACCGTGCTGCACCTGGACCTGGAACCCGAGCATCCCACCCTGCCCTTGGGCTGCTCCTCTGGAGTGCTTCTGCCTGCTCCTGGTGTCTCTGCCTGCTTCTGGTGGCTCCTTGCCCCAGCTAGGGGAAGAATCCAGAGGTGGGTTTTGCTCCAGCTCCCCAGCAAACCCAGCTCCAGGAAGGACAGCAGGCAGTTTCCATGCAGCCTTCCAGGGGGAGGAAGCTTCTTGCTGCCTTTTTCCTGCTGCACAACCTTCCTTCACCTTCCTTCTTTTAATGTCTTAATCAAGTGGCTGATAAAAGAAGTGATCCATGAAAAGGACGGGTATCTTGACAAGGCACAGAGGCTTGTGGCAGCACTTTCCCCACAGATCAGCATCCTCCACAAGACGGAGAGACAAAAAAGGCAGATTTTTGTCCCCTTAAGCTTCCACCACTGCAGTTCAAAAGACCAATCTTTACAGAAAATAAATTTAAAGGAGAATTTTTGATGTATATGATGGTCTCTTGTGGTCGACAGGAGTGCTGCTGGCGGTATATGGAGTTATGCAAAGCCAGAGTTGGGATTACTTAAAAGTGTCTGTAGTTCTTTGATTAACCAGTGTGTATTTTATTTTTTATATGGCACAATCACAGCTCTACATTGATAATATCTTGCTATTATTGTTCGATACCCAAACTCCCCCTTTTCCAGCAGCATGAGGCTGCTTTTTAGGGCTCTTTTTAAAGAATTCACTCTCTGCATGTGAAATTTGTGGGTTTCCAGGAGGGTTTGTGCTCCTGGGTGTAGTTTGGTGTGATGCTGTGACTGGTGAAGAGTGGCTACTGGGTGTGGAGGCAGGGGAAGGGCTGGGGCTGTGTTTGGGAGCCTCTCTGGGGCAGGGAGGCTCTCAGCATCCTCCTTCCCCACATTCTGGGTGTTTTGGAGCAGCCACAGCAGAAATGACGCTGATTTTGGGTGCTCTGCCAGCTTTACAAGCAGGACTGGAGGGGCTCTGAGGTGCTGCAAGGCCAAAACAGGAGATGTGATGGCTCTGCTGTTTTGAGTGTGCTCTGCTCTCCATCAGCTGCTGCTCTGCCTCGCTGGGGGCACAGAGACAAGAATAACTCGCTCAGGAAGGCAGAAGTGAGCAGTGCCAGCCAAGGGTGCAGTGTGAGCCTGCTGCAAGGGGAAACTCAGCAGCTGGGGCCAAACCTGAGCAGAGCCTGCTCTGGGGCTGGGGGCCACTGCTGGGACCTAACACTGCTCCTGCCCTGAAACCCTCAGCAGGAACTGCAGAGCTTGGAGCAAGCCTGGGAACACTGAGATGTGAGGCAGGCTGGCCTCTCCTGCTTCTATCCTGGGATTTATTTCTGTATTTGTTTTGCATTTTCCTTCTGGCCTCTTGGCTGCCCACATCACCAGTTTTTGAGCAGGGCCTGAGCCCTGTGTTGACACACCTGTGTGATCCATGTGCTCTGTGGGATGTGGAATGGGGAGGAACAAGCTGTCTGGAGGCTTTTCAGCCTGCTTTAAGGAGAGAAGGGGGAACTCCACATCACCAGAGGAAAGAGCATCCTTTTTGTCCATGCTCTGACTTTACATAGGGACTGTGATAGGGTTAATAAATGGTGTGACAGCCTTGGCTCCCTGCCCCTAGAACTGTCCTGGGAGAGGTGAGAGCCTGTCCATGGATGCTCCAAAAAGGAGGATGTGGAGTACAGGATCTGCATGTGTGAAATTTGTTTGGTGCAGTTGGATCAGAAATGAGGGGGAAAGGCATGTTCAGCTCTTTCATTATTTGCCTCCCTTTATAATGCTTCCACTTTAAATAAAAATGAAGAGAGTAAATTTCACATCCAAAGATGGGTGTCTGCTCCTGAATAGGATCGATTTAGGGTCAGCGCTTCAGCAGCGCAGGATTTGGGTTTCAAAGGTTCCCAGCCACTCCTGCAGTCAGCTTTTTCTAAAGGGCCCAGCATGATGACATTTACAGCCCGGATTTTCAAAAACAGCGTAGTACTTCAGATGCTGAACTCATGAAAAATCCAGTCATTTAATTTGTTAAATGAGAGCGAAGGTCTCTTCAGATAATCTCTTTTCATTGTGAGAGCGAGGCAGTTCTGTGGGAAAAGCAGCCCCTTCCCGAGTGCAGCTCCTCTGGGGAGCAGCCTGGCCTGGAGCCACTCTGAAGTGTGCTGGAAAGGCAAGGAGTGACCTGAGCAGAGCCAAAGGCCAACTCACAGCAACCAGCTGGGATTTGCATGGCTAACCCAGAACCCGGAGGTGTTTGGGGTTTTGGGAACACACCTACCTGCTTCAGGAGCCCTGCTGGAACCTGGATGTTCCCCAGTGCCTGGCACTGCAGAGCTGCTGAGTGAGCCATGGCTCTCCCAGGGCAGATAAAGTCCTTGTGTGAAAACTCACTCCTAAAATTTCAGGTGCATCTTTCCTTAGGAGACTCCAGCGGGCTGAGCACTGCCTGGGGATGCACAGCTCAGTATTCAAAGCTCCCTGCAGCCACAAAGTGCCTGTCATGAGAACAGGGCACTTCATCTGCCTGTCCTGCCCTGTGCTCTGGGGTTGGTGCAGTCCTCAGGGCATAGAAATTCCATTCCTGACTTCTTGTTTTGGATCAGACCCCAGCTGGGGAACAGTTTCATTGCTTCAGTGGGCATTGCTCCCTCTGTAGCTGTAATAAGCCTAGAATGGGGGAATAACAGCTCCTTGTTCCCTGTTCCTTTGTCCAGGATTTGCTCTGAGCAGCACATGCAGACCTGGCTCTGGCCACAGCGAGGGGCTGACACTTCCCACTGGATTTGGGATGGTGCTACCCACTGCAGGTGTGGAGTGTGTGCAAACACCAGCAACAAAGCTGGACCTGCCCCTGGCCTTTAACTGATTCTCCTCTGTAGTAAAACCGCCCTACCATTAACAACCAGAAGGTGGTTGATGAATAGCAGCAGAACAGAGCCCTGGCACAGGGGCAGGGGGTACCACAGTGTTCCAGGTTGGTGTTGTCTACTCCTCTCCCTGCCTCCCCTTGCTGTTTGCACGGAGATGCCTGTTGCCATTGCCACTCCTCTCTCGCCCTGGCAGGCCCTGGCTTTGGTGCTGCTTGGCTGCTGGCTTGCTGCTTGGCTGCTGCTGGTTTGCTGCATGGCTGCTGCTGGCTTGCTGCTTGCTGCCACTGCCCTGCTACAGCTGCCTGTGCTGCTGCTGCCTTTTTTTCCTCCCTTCTTTCCCGTATCTTGAAGATTTGCACTGGCTTTGGACAGGGACCTGAACATCACAGACTGCCTCTGGAGTCTGCTAAAGAAGCTTTTTGCCCTTTTCAGCAGTGACTGTCTGAGCTCGTCCATCTTTGCTCACTTTAGTGAAAATGTATTTTGTTATTTGGGGATCATTCTTTCTTAGTGCTGGGAAGTGTTCTTGTGTTAGTTAATAAATAGGTTTTTTCCACTTTTTCCCCTGAAGAAAATTTTTTTTGAGCCCGGTGCAGGGAGGAATCGCGAAAGGGTTTATTCTCTAACGGGCTCCTTTGGAGATTTTTCCTTAGTTTTGTTCTAAACTTGAACAAATAAACTTGGTGGCCTGTATGGGGAAAAAGCTTATTCAAGTTTAGAACAAAATTGGGGGAAAACCTCCAAAGGAGCCCCCCAGAGAATAAACCCCTCGTGATTCCTCCCTGCACCGGGCTCAAAAAAAATTTCCTCAAGGGAAAAAGTGGAAAAAACCTATTTATTAACGAACACAAGAAGAACACTTCCCAGCACTAAGAAAGAACGATCCCCAAATGACAAAATACGTTTTCACTAAAGTGAGCAAAGATGGACGAACTCAGTCACTGCTGAAAAGGGCAAAAAGCTTCTTTAGCAGACTCCAGAGGCAGTCTGTGATGTTCAGGTCCCCGTCCAAAGCCAGTGCAAATCTTCAAGATAAGGGAAAGAAAGGAGGGAGGGGAAAAAGGCAGCAGCAGCACAGGCAGCTGTAGCAGGGCAGTGGCAGCAAGCAGCAAGCCAGCAGCAGCCATGCAGCAAAACCAGCAGCCAAGCAGCACCAGCAAGCCAGGGCCCGCCGGGGCAGGAGAGGAGCAGCAAGACACAGGCAGCTCTGTGCAAACAGCAAAGGGGGGCAGGATGAGAAGTAAACATAACACCAACCCGACACACACAGCCCTGGTGCTGAGCTGTGACCCTAAGCCCTAGCCAAATGTGGTGTGAGGTGAGCAGAGCAAGAGCTGTCCTGCCCAGGCTGAGCCAAGTTTAACAGCACAGCTGGGATGGATCCTGTCCTTCGTCATCTTAACCTTCTGCTCTGGCTGGAGGGGGCAGTGGGGTTTGGAGTGATGCCAGAGCGCTCTGGTGTTTCCTGGCAAGCAGCATGTCAGCTGTGCTGTGATGAAGAACATCCCTTCCCTCACTGCTCTTACCTGTGTCTGCTCCGGGCTGTTTCCGTTAGAGGTGACTCCAAGCATGTGAATACCAGCTTCCTTCCCATTTTTTCATTCTTATTTTTTTCAAGTCCCATTTTTCTGTCTTGTCAGGTCTATTTAAGCATTTAATGAGGTGAGATAGTACCAATAAATTTAACACAGCACAATAACTCTGATGTGGGCCGCAGCCCAATAAACTCCCATCCTTGGGCTGGGAGGGCGATTCAGATTGCATTTGGAGTGATTGCTGTGCTCAGGTGTTCCCGAGGTTGAGCAAGGACTTTGCAGGAACTGCCACAAAACCTGCTCACTGAGAAAGGTTGGAGCAGGTTTGCTGAGGGTACAGCTGGTGATGGTTAATCAGCAGCAGGGCCACAGAGAAGGGTCTTCCTCACATTTCCATCCTACTTTGTCCTGTACCCCTGGTACTATCCTCGGCAAGGGCTCAGGCACTGACGGCTCTGACACATCTACCTCTGATGAAAGACTCGGGGATTTTTGCACCATGTTGCACAGTGTAGAGAAATTTGTCCTTTGGCTGCTTTGGAAGTCTCCTGAATGAATAACTTGGCAGATTTTTATTTTTTTTTATCCCCCTCACTACTTGCAAATCTGTTTGCAAGCAGCTTGCTTTCTCGGGGGAGGACTTGGAACGATCAGCTGGCTCCTGCATCTCGTTTACTGAAGCATCCCTGGCTTTGGCAATGCCTCCTCTCATGCTCAGAGCAGGATTTTCTGGGCGGAGAACAGGGAAAGCCAGGTTTAAATTTCATGCAGGGGCATCTGCAAGTTCAGGACTTATTCTGGCACTTTGGCATGTTCATTTGTGGCTGAGGCAAAGTTATTTTGGAGTACAAACTAATTGTCTCTGGCTTTGCACGTTTGAAGATTTTGTGTCTACAGCCTGATATTGCCCATTCAGCAGGGCCAAGGGAAGCCAGAGCGGAATTCTCCTTCGTGTGGCCCTGCCCCTTGCAGCAGCAGAGAGCAGGAAATCACAGAGAGCTGGTGGAAGTGTGTGATCCGGAGCGCAAGGCTCAGCCTGGCAGAGCTTGGCTCACTAACTGGAGCATGGATTCTTTAAACTCCCTGAGCGGGTTTCTGCTGCACTACAGGAGAAATAACACAACCCTGCCCTAGCTCCATCTTAGGGGCTGAAGTGCTGAACAACCTTTAGCTCTGCTGGTGCTCTTGGTGCGAGTGCTGGCGGATGGATGTAGGCATGGATTGAATTCATTGATGGATCCATGGGTGGATGGATGTTCTGAGGCTCTCTCCCTGTACCATGCCTGCTCCCCTGAGGCAGTGCTGTGGCTGGAGAGGAAATGCTGTGTTTGGAGAACACCACGCTCAGCTCAGGGTTGGGGTTGGGGTCTGTATTGCAGGGAGCAGGAGCAGCATTGTTGCCTCTCCATTGTGCTGGCTCAGAGCATCCCACCTGGACTCGGGTTTATCATCATTATCTGCTCCAAACAAGTTCAGGCATAATTCGCTGCTCAGAGCAGGAAGCCTGGCTTTTGCTTTGTAATGGATTAGGCAGTTCTTTGAACATGGGGTTTAGAGACAAGAGTCCCTTCACGTAAGACACAATTCACAACACAAAACTGCCTGAACTGCTGGGTTTGGGGGCTCTAGAGGTCATGAACTCTGCTAAATTCTTTCAGCCTCAGGTGCTAGAGGTCCATGAGACAGACCTGGGGGAGAAGGAAAACATTCCTGGTGACCCTGTGCCTCCACAGAGCAGCAGCAACAAATGTTTCCAATTACCCTGTGGAGTTTGCATGTGCTGGGTTATTCTGCTCAGTGCCGGAGGGGCTGGATTCCCTCACTGCTGTGGAGAGTCTGTGAGCCAACAGCCACAACTGTGGAAAAACACAAAATCCAGCTTGAGCTTTCACCGCAAAAATAAACTCTATTGTGCAGAGGGAGAGTCAGAGATGTGGAAGGCAGGGAAGGGGGCACACAGGACTGCAGCCCCTCCTGGGTGCAGGGGGCTGGACACTGCCCTCTGCAGCCAGTGATGAGTGCAGGGGGATCTTCCAGGAGTATAAAAACACCTGGTGGGATTTTCTGCCTTTAAAAGCAAAACAGAATTGAATGGTCTTAATGGTTTTTCAAACCCAGTTCTGTGCCACGCTGTCTTCCTTTAGAGGCTGAAGCAGAGCACGGTTTATGGTGGGTTTCCATTGTATCACTTAAATCCCTCACTGGGTGAGGGATGTGCTCAGAGAGACCTTGAGGAAAGGCGTGGGGAACAGCTTGGAAGCTTCAGCAGAGATGAAAAGCAGCAGGAGAAAGTGGCCAGTGCCCACTGAGCTGTGGAGATGGACAAGAACAATTTTGTGTGTTAAAAATGAGCTGGCTTTGCTTGGGACAGAAGAGTTGGGAGAGTCCCTGAGGCTGGAGCAGAGCAGTGCAGCCCTCGGGATGGAGCTTGTTCGACTCTGCAGCCCACAGCTATAGTTTGGCTGCACCCAGAGAACTTCAGCCCTTCCCTTTCCAGTGCCTGAGAGTGGAGCCATCAGTGGGGAGCACAGATCAGTTCTGGGCAGGCAGAGCTCTCTGAAGTACCCGGTGGGTGCAGGAGCCCAGGGGTGTCAGACAGTCTGAGAGGTGCCCCACAGCTCTTGGAGCCCAGGGCTGCACACGGTGGCTGTAGGCGAGTGCTTCTTTAAAGCAGCCACAGGGATCCTTGGCTGCCTGACAGCCAAGTGCGGTGGCAATGCCATGTGTTTCTGCTTTCAACCCTCCATGGAGAACCCCAATTCCTCCGTGCTTGGATTTTAGTTTGTTAGATCTGGCTTCAGCAGCTATCCCCTTGGCCGTGGTTGCTGGGGAGTGCTCTCCTCTTCTGCAGCCCTTTGTTGCTGAAGCAAATCAAGAGTGTCTCAGCTCCCTCGCCTTCCCACTCGCTGCCAAGTAAATCCCGCAACTTTCTCGGGTGACGACATAAATTTGCAATGGTGTTGTACAAAAGCTCCCTCCGAACCAGAGCTGCCTGGCATCCCTAACAAGCTTATCAAAGGGTTCCTTTGCAGGGAGATCTGAGCCCTCCAGGTTTTGATTCAGAGCAGGTGAAGGCAGAATGTGCTGGAGCCTGATTGAAATGTGCGAGGTCAACAAAATAGAGCCGAGAGTGCACAATAATTGGGGAAGAAGCGGCAGCCTTGCTTTCTGCATGTGTTCCTGTGATCCCTCGGCTGTAATCTCCCATTTCCAAAGGGAAGCCTGTCTCGCATACTTTATCATGGTGCTCATTTGCACTGAAGGGCTCTTTCTGCAATGAAAGGAGAAAACCCAAGCTAAAACCATCCCTGGCTTTATTCCCTGCTGTTCTTGTGCAGGGAGACATCCCAAAGGGCTGTTGAGAGAGAAGTAAAGTGGTGTGCAAGTCTCGTTTTGTGGCACCCTGCTTCTTTCACAATATGATCCTTTTTTCTGGCATGCTGAGGAAGGGGTTTTTCTGCTCTCTTGGAAGTTGAAAATCCCTGGAAGGATGAGGCATCAGGGCTGAAATAGCTGGGCTTTTTGGGGCAGAACTATTTGCCAGCCCAGATTCTTATCTGATCTTCTTCCTGGAAGAATTTACAGCTTTGGGGTTCTCTGGTGCGGGAAGAAGTAGGAAGGAGTTTATTGTAAGTGTGTGCTTTCCCCAAACGCTGTAACACTTTGTGGAAATTCTCTGTAACCGAACATCTGTGCAAATTAAACCCTTCCTCTGCTTTGGAGAGTGCATTTGGGGGGTTTCCTCTCCTCTGCATTCTATCTGAGAGAGGAATGAATTAAAATTTAAAAACACTAAGCCAGGGAAGGGGGAAATCTGTCCCCTCTTCCTCCTTCCCATCTGTTGTTTAATCGCCAGCTGTTTGTCCTTAAGCTTGGATTACAACCTCTCCAGCAGCCTGCTCAGTGCGGGGCCCTTGCTCCTCACACACAGCATTCCGTGCACACTGCTCCAGAGAGGAGGAAAATCCAGGTAGTTGCTGGGCCTGTTGCTTGTTCTCCTGTAGAAACAATAACTTCTTCTCTCTGTTTGCTCCTTGAGATGCCCTTGCCTGTGGTGGGGCTGGAGCCAGGACCTCTCACCCTGGGGATGAAGGACTTGAGGTCATTGCCCTTCCTCCTGCAAGATGAGCCACGAGAATGAGCCCTGAGCCATGGGTGGTGTCCCCTGGGTCCTCTTGGTCCCTTGCTGCCCTCTTAGGCTGTGGGACACCAGGGGGCTCTGAGTTTGTCTGGGTTTGTTCAGCTCTCATGCAGGGAGTTGCAGCACGCACAGGCTACTGGCACCCTGTGCAGGCAGTAGGGAGCCAGCATCGAGGCTGGGATTTCAGGATGGGTGCCAGCTCTGCCTCCCTCCAGGAGAGCTGGAGGATCAGCAGAAAACTGAGGGATTGCTCAACAAGCTCTCAGTGCTCCTTTATGTTGCAAGCTCATGCAGGGAAGCCATGGGCGCCAAGTACATGAATTCAATGCAGCAGGTTGGGAGCCATCAGCCAACTCTGCTTCCCTCTCTTCTCTCCTGCACCAGGCAAAGGCTGACTCAGGGCAAGAGGAATCGCTCTGCTGCCCATCTACTTCCTGCCTGCTTGCAGCACCTCCAGCCCTGCAGCCACAGCCCCATCCTCCCTGCGCTTCCCACTCTGCAGGTTCAGCTGTGCCACGGCTGCCTGCAGATAGGGCTGAGCAGCCTGACTGCCAACACAGTGCCTGGCTGCAGCCCCCAGCCTGATTAGCAAACATCCCTGGCAGGCCCAGCCCTATCACCTACACAGAAGCAGTGTCCATCCCATCTCCAACTCCCTTCCAGAACACAGGAGCAGTGTCCATCCCACCTCCAGTTCCCCTATGGGATACAGGAGAAATGTCTATTCCACCTCCAGTTCCCCTATGGGACACAGGAGCAGTGTCCATCCCATCTCCAGCTCCCTTCCAGGACACAGGAGCAGTGTCCAATCCCATCTCCAGTTCCCCTATGGGACACAGGAGCAGTGTCCATCCCATCTCCAGTTCCCTTCCAGGACACAGGAGCAGTATCCATCCCATCTCCAGCTTTTCCAGCCAGAAACCCCACAACACCCCTGTTGTGAGTTGTGCCCCAAAATCCCCAGCCTTATCTCCTCTTTTCTGTTCAAGTGCAAACTCGGAGCTGAATCAATCCTTTCCCAGCATAGAGCACCGGGCTGCTCACCATGCCCTGTTTCCCTTTGAATCTCACCTGCTTGAAAATAAAGAGCTTGGACTAATCCATAAAAATATTTTGGATGCTGTGTTCAGCACCTCTGGGTTCCTGCTTTATTCTGGTCCTCCCCATTGACACAGGTGTCTAAGAATAGTTTGCATTTGATGCAGGTATCGTTAGTCCAAGCTCTTTATTTTCAAGCAGCTGAGGTTCAAAGGAAAACAGGGCACGGCGAGCAGCCCAGTGCTCTATGCTGGGAAAGGATTGATTCAGCTCCGAGTTTGTACTTGAACAGAAAAACAAGAGAGGAGATGGGGCTGGGGATTTTGGGGCACAACTCACAACAGGGGTGTTGTGGGGTTTCTGGCTGGAAAAGCTGGAGATGGGATGGACACTGCTCCTGTGTCCTGGAAGGGAACTGGAGATGGGATGGATACTGCTCCTGTGTCCTGGAAGGGAACTGGAGATGGGATGGACACTGCTCCTATGGCCTGGAAGGAAGCTGGAGATGGGATGGACACTGCTCCTGTGTCCTGGAAGGGAACTGGAGATGGGATGGATACTGCTCCTGTGTCCCGTAGGGAAACTGGAGGTGGGATGGACACTGCTCCTATGGCCTGGAAGGAAGCTGGAGATGGGACAGACACTGCTCCTGTATCCTGGAAGGGAGCTGGAGATGGGATGGACACTGCTCCTGTGCCCTGGGAGCTGGAGATGGGATGGACACTGCTCCTGTGTCCCATAGGGGAACCCAGGCTGGTGTTGGACACATTGGGTACATTGTGATATGGCAGGAGAGGAGGAATTGGCTGCTTAAATCAGAGCAGAAAGAAGTGAGCTGGGGGCCAGGGTGAACACTGGCAAGGTTGATGCATGGCCTTTAGAAAGGCTGGCTCTGATACAGCCTCAACCAGCTCCAGAACTGAAATCAGCCTCTGGAAAAGCGGATGTGATGTGACCCAAGGGGTGCTGGCAACGTGTGCTATGACCCTGGGGTCACCTGCTTTTCCAGGAGAATCTGATAACAGGGGCTTTGAAATGGGGCTTTTTATGTTGGATTTCCTGGGAAACCCAAGAATGCAGGAGAGAAGAGATGGAGTCAGGAAGGCCATGCATTCTCTGGTTAATGCCTCACCAGCAAAGAGGTTTGGGCTCTCCATGGGGCTAATCATTTACAAGCTGAATGTTTGGATGTGTGGCTTTAAGCTCATTACCTCATACCCCAAGTATGTGGCTCAGCTTCCTGGCTCAGAGTGGGGTTTCTGGTTGGGTCTTTGTGCCCCCTGACAGCAGAGATTGGTCATAGAGCAAGTGCCAAAGCCAGGCTTGCTCCTTCCTGCCTGGTAACCATCAGTGTTAAGACTCTGGAAGAAAATATCATACGGAGAGTGTGGGGATCCCACAGTGCTGGAGCTGCTAACAGCATCTCTCCTTTGGCTCCTGCAGAGCTGGAAAGGGTGTGCATGAGTGGCAACCTCAGCTTTTTCCTTGGGAGCATTTGGGAAGAAGCCTTAAAAGCAGTTAGGAATAACCTGAAATGGATGGTTCCTGCCAGTTGTTCCTTGAAGGTGGGAAATGTGCTCCCAACTCAGGAAACCCCTGGGACTGGCTCTGGGATGGTCTTTTCTCTTGGTGATGCTGTGCCACAGCCAGTGAAGGCAGGAGATGGGGGACTGGGAGAGCTCTTCCCTTACACAGAACCACTTTGGTTTTTTCATTCCTGTTAGCTGCAAATGAGGAATGGTGCTCTCCCAATCTCTGCATTATTCCAGCCATTCCAACCACCAGCTCCTCTCTCCCTAAGCTAATAAGGAATTGAGGAGGTTCATGACTTTGTTTATGCCAGGCCTAGAAAATGCTTTTCCTCCAGTCTCTCTTGCTAAAATGTTTTCTGAGATTTATTTTTAAGTCTGTAAATACAGAGAAAACAGCTTTAATTTAATTTACCAGCCTGCTGTAAAAAACTATCTGCAAACAGGAATTCCACCAGTGCCTGCTGAGTGAAGAAATGTCTGGACCTGCAAATATTTCCTGGATTTTTTTTTCCTTTCTGCTCTCCTTCCTGAGGAAAAAACTTTTTCCTTACCTTCTTTAGAATGCTCCAGGAGCCTTGCTTGTGGGATGCTCTGAGCACAGGTTGGATAATTTGTTCCCAAAGTGACAAATTCCCTCCTGGCCCCTGAGGAAGGCAGTGAGCTGATCCAGTGCTGGCCCAGTTTGAGGTGCCAGAGCCCTAGAGGGCATCTCCCTCCTCCCACCTACCTGTGCTGTAGAAGATGTCATTTCCATATTTTCTCACAAGTGTTGGAGTCTTCCTAGTTTCAGGAGAGGGCTTGGCAGGCAAGCTCTGGTGCCTGACTCCTTCTGTGAGCAGTGTCTCTGAGACACGCAGGGTTTTATGAATGGGAACATTGGCAGCATATGGGAGGCAGTGCCAAGCCCAAAATGAACGTGAGAAAAGATGAAGAGAGCGTGAGCTGCCTCTGAGCTCAGGGTGGCTGGAAGGAGCCACATTCCCTGCTCCCTGCCACCCAGGCTTTTGGGAAGGCAGGGCTGAGGGTGAACCTGCACCTTTCCCTGTGCTTATCTACAGCTCTGCCCCTTCCACCTCCCCTCCCTGCCACCCCCGTGGCTCTGGGGAAGCTGCTCATGCCCATGGAGCTCTGCATCAGAGCATGGCTGGGAGCCCGGAGCAGAATGGGTGGGAAGGCAGCAGAGCTGGCAGCCGGAGCACATTAGCCAAGATAAATGCTGGATAAATGAGGCACTGACGCAAGAGTTTCTGTGCCCTGTTTCACCACCGTAGCTGGGGCTGGGTCTGTCCCAGTCCACCCAGTGCGGGGCCCATGCTGGGGCTGGAATGCTGCCCCAGCTTTGATGCTCCAGGTTTGCGCTCCCAGGTTTCCTACCTCAGGGTTGCTGTCCCAGGTGTGCTGCCTCAGGATTGCTGTCCCAGGTTTGTCACTCCAGGTTTGCTGTCCCAGGTTTGCTGATCCAGGTTTGTCACTCCATGTTTGCTGTCCCAGGTTTGCTGCGCTGGCCCAGGTTTATCACTCCAGGTTTGTTGCTCCAGGTTTTTCACTCCAGGTTTGCTGTCCCAAGTTTGCTGTCCCAAATGTGCTGTCCCAGATGTGCTGCTGCAGATTTGTTGCTCCAGGCTTGTCTCCCCAGGTTTCTGCCCCAGGTGTGTTGCTCCAGGCATGTCGCATCAGGCTTACTGTCCCAAGTTTGCTGCCCCAGGTTTATCGCTCCAGGTTTATCACTCCATGTTTGCTGTCCCAGGTTTGCTATCCCAGGTTTGCTACCCCAGGTTTATTGGTCCAGGTTTTTCACTCCAGGTTTGCTGCCCCAAATGTGCTGTCCCAGATGTGCTGCTGCAGATTTGTTGCTCCAGGCTTGTCTCGCCAGGTTTCTGCCCCAGGTGTGTTGGTCCAGGTACGTCACTCCATGTTTGTTGCTCCAGGCTTACTGTCCCAGGTTTGCTGCCCCAGGTGTTCAGCCCCAGGTTTGTTGCTCGAGGTTTGTCACTCCAGGTTTGCTGTCCAAGGTCTGCTGCCCCAGGTTTGTCACTCCAGGTTTGCTGTCCCAAGTTTGCTATCCCAGGATTGCTCTCCCCGGTTTGTCAATCCAGGTTTGTTGTCCCAGGTGTGCTGCCCCAGGTTTGGTGCCCCGGGTTTGTCACCCCAGGTTTGCTCTCCCAGGTTTGCTGCCTCAGGTTTGCTGTCCTAGGTTTGCTGCCCGAGATGTGCTGCTGCAGGTTTGTAACTCCAGGTTTGCTGCCCTAGGTGTGCTACCCCCAAATTTGTTGCTCCAGGTTTGTTACTCCAAGTTTGCTGTTCCAGGTGTTCAGCCCCAGGTTCGCTGCTCCGCACCCCTGCATGTACCTGCTCTGAGCTCCCCGTTCCAACATTTGCTGGCTCCAATCTCATACTTCACACCGATTTGTGACGAGGTTCCCCCACGCACCTCTCCCACTCACTGCCTCTGACAGCTTATTTAGAAGGGGCTGGTGCCCAGGGGTAGAATTTGCAAACAAGTAACTCTCACACGACATGACAGTGCGGAACAGGCTGCGACAAGGCACTTCCTGACGTGACAGCGACAGCAATTTTGTGCTCATTAGCTTTCCCAACACAAAGACTCCAGCTCTGCCCAGCCTCATCGCGTGTCACCAGAACAGACTCCTGCAGCTCCCTCCTGGCTGCTCGGCAGGTGCTGTGACTGGCTGGGGCTGTGGGGGCTCCTTGCCCTCCCCAGAGGTGCTCTGTGGTGCTGAGCTCCAGAATACGTCCTGTCTGCTTGTCTCTGCACCCACAGAGCCTTCTACCCTGGCTGTACAGTCAGGACAC
Source organism: Luscinia megarhynchos (assembly GCA_034336665.1). Lineage (NCBI taxonomy): Eukaryota > Metazoa > Chordata > Aves > Passeriformes > Muscicapidae > Luscinia > Luscinia megarhynchos. The sequence goes on along the minus strand of CM067586.1, from coordinate 771,601 downwards.
TTACTAGGATGAATCCACATCTGGTGGAAGAAGGGAGAAGAGACCTCTGGTGCTCAATACACAGCTCAGTGTTACAGCACATATTCTTGTCTGTCACAGCAATTTTGCATTCACTTTCCTGATTTTTAATCTGAGGTATTTGCAGTTGAACAAGTTAGTCTTCTGCAGTGTGATCTCCATTGCCCTTGTTATGATGGGAGTGTGGGGGGTGGCAGGGGGAGAGGAGTGAATCCTCCCAGCCCTGGAACTGCACTGCAGGCTTGGGATTTGTGATGGGAATGCAGAAGATGAGCTCCCTGAGTCTGTGGGGGGCTGAGTGGGGGTGGAGGGACACCCTGATTTCATAATTTAATAATTGATCTCCTGGGCAGTCTGTCTGACAAAGCATCTGCCCATTTAGGACTGCTTGCCTGATGGAAAATCCATTAATTCTGTGATTTCAGTACTTTGGGGATGGAGGAAATCCTTCTCCACCCTTCCCCTCTTCCAATATGGAGCAACCAAATGCCTCAGGGGCAAATGCTGAAGGTCCTCAGCCCAAAGCCACCTCCCCCAGAGCAGGTGCTGATGACACCTCTCCTGCTGGGGTGCAACTGGGCTCCCATTTTTCCTAATTAGTCATGATGTCTTGCCTATCACAGGAATAAATAGCAAGCTTTCCCTGAGGGTGTGAGATGAGAAGCACTATTTATCGTTGCTCTCAGAGGAAGCTGACAACATGACAGTTGAAATATCAGGAATAATTAAGAAAAATAAGGGCTTTATGTACTTTATTGCACGACCAGCAGGGATGTATTGCCAGCCACTCGTGCATCTTTGTGTGTGCCCCCCATCCTTTTCTGGGCTGTGCTCCTGTAATTGTCCAATGCCTTGTGGCCAGGACTTGGCCACTGCTAGCCATCCCCAGGCTGCCCAGGGCTCCAGTTTTTTCCTGAATTGTTGGCCTCAGAGAATGGCTGAGCCCCCTGGGGTGTGCTGTGCTAGGGCTGCAGTCAGGCTCAGCCTCTGCCTGGGGTGAGGAGTACACACTTTGTGTGCCAGGGGAGAAGATACAGGTTGCATATTAAGAAAAAGTTTTTCATGGAAAGAGTGATAAAGGAATGGTTTGCCCAGGGAGGTGGAGTCACCATCCCTGGATGTGTTTTAAAAAAGCCTGGATGGTGTCATGGTCTAGCTGAGGTGTTTGGGGCTGGGTTGGACTTGATGTTGAAGGTTTCTTCCAATCTGGTGATTCTGTGAATTCTGTGATTCTGTGAATGTGGATCTCAATGACAGACACGCACAGGGGAAGGGGAGCAGCTCTGGCTGCCTGGTGCTCCAGCACAGCATCAGCTTTGCCCTGGGGAGTTCCTGGGTGTTCTCCTGGTCCTGGGCTCGTGGTCTCCTCGGGAATTCAGTCCCAGCTGCGCCCTGCCTGTCCCGAGATGTGTTTGGTTATGAGGCTGGACAGCTGGGGAGCTCAGGAACTGTATCTTCTCAAACAATGTGGAAATCTGATTACAGCAAGTGTCACTGAGCATCACTTAAACTCTTCCTCTGCAGCCCCAGCCTCTCCTGACAGCCAGAACAGGTATCTCTATGCATGCTACGCGGGAATAAAAAGCCCAATTAAGAGTGTTTAAAATCCCTCCAGTTTCAGCTTTGCTGATCACATCTCAGAGTGCTTTTAGGGTCACCCACCCCACCCTGAGCCTCATTAGGGACATGCAGCCACATTCCCAGGCGTAGGCAGTGAATTGTGTCTGGTTTTTGGCACTTGGGAGAGGAGCCATTGTGCGCCACAGCCCTCGTCCCTCTGGCCATGTGCTCCCAGGGCTCGCTGCCTTGTGAAAGGGACCTTTTGTCACAGAGTAGAAATCCAGCAGCAAACAACTCTCAAATTGGGAAACACTGCTCTTGGGGCACTTATATTTAGCTCTCTTGCAGCACTGTCCCTTCAATTTATCCTTGTGCTTTTGTCCCTTCAACCACGGGCACCAGGGTCTGAAAGAGAAAGATGCCAGCGAGGAGCAGCAGCTGTTTCTTGCAGAGGTGAAGGTATTTTTATCACAATGCCTAAGAAAAACGAGCTTGTTTCCTCCACCCTTCAGTCCAAATCAGCCTGTGAAGAGGCTCTAGAGGAAAGAGAAGCCCGTGCTTGTCTCTCCACAAAAGCATCGTGGAGACAAAGCCTCACACAAAGGCTGGAGAGGTGAGGGGGAGACGCAGCAGGGCTTTGTCCCAGCTCGGTGCCCTGCTGCGGCTCACTGAGAAGCCAAGGTGCTGCCATGGAGGCAGAAGACTCGTGGATATTAATTTAAAACAGGCAGGGTGGCCAGGATCCCAGCCTAGGGAAGAGAGGGAGAGGGCTGAGTCACAGCCAGCCAGGTCCCTGTCAAACCAGGCCCACTTTTTGTTCTTTTAAATAATTTATGGGGCCCTGCAGCACCTTGTGCCGTGGCCTGCATTCCCTGAGCCTTTGGAATCAGATAAAATGGCCAGAGCAGGGTCTGCATCTCTCTGTGATGCCTGCCAGTGAGGGGTGGTCACTCCCTGAAGGGTCCCCCAGCCCCCCCTGGGACCCTGGTGCTCCACCAGCTCCTCTTCACTGAGCCACGCCAAGCTCTGGGGACCTGCCCACAGCTCACCAGCCCTGCAGAGGATAAGCTTTTCCCCCACCCCTCCCCTTCCGTATCTGTGAAACATTTGTTTTATCAGTAGCTGGCTGGGATCAAGTCCAACAAGTTTGCAGTTCAGCTCTGCAACCCCTCCACTCGCCAGGCAACTCAGCCCCAATAAGATCTGGACCTCTGAAACCAATTGCAATTTAATACAGCTTAAATTGTAAGCATCTAATAGAGGCAAAGGAAATATGATCAAAGCCATTGATTTTTTGTAGTGACAGTGTCTTTTTGACTAATTCCCAATTATGAAAAAATTGAAAGCAGTTTGCAGATATCAGACACCTTACTGGTCAAGTAAATAATTAGCAAGCTACTCATTTAAGTTTCGAGTATGAAAGACCATTGATACACTTATTTTCAAGAAAAACTCTAAGATGCTGAGCACCTTTTTGAAATAAAATGATAAAAATCCCTTCAGGCATGTCTCGGGTTTGGTGTTATGTCTACTCCTCTCCCTGGCCCCCTCGCTGTCTGCTGCCGTTGCCGCTCCTCCCCCGTGCCCAGCTTGCCCCGGTGGGCTGCTGCTGCCTTGGTGGTGCTTTTTCCCCCGCCCTCCCTTCTTCCACTTAATTTTTAAGAACTGTACCGGCTCTGGGCGGGGACCTGAACAGAGATTGCCTCTGGAGTCTGCCAAAGCAGCTTTTTGCCCTCCTCAGTAGCAACTGAGTTTGTCCACCCTTGCTTACTTTGGTAAAAACGTTTTTTGTCATCTAGGGACTGTTCTTTCCTGGTGCTGGGAAATATTTTTCCTTGTGTTCATTAATAGGTTTTTTCCACTTTTCCCCCAGAGGAAAATTCTGAGGCAATGGGGGGAGGAATTGTGGGGGTTTATTCTCTGGGGGGCTCTTTTGGAGGTTTTTCCCCCAATTTGGTCCTAAACCTGAATTACTAAATTTGGTGGCCCGTAGGGGAGAAAGTGGAAAAAACCTATTTGTTAACAAGCACAAGAGAAACACTTCCTAGGACCAGGAAAGAACGATCCGTAGATGAAAAAAAATGTTTTCATCAAAGAGAGTGAGGATGGACGAGCTCAGACAGTCGCTGCTGGGAAGGGCGAAAAGCTTCTGTCACAACCCGAGGTGCCTCCTTAGCCCTGAGATCACCTCTGCAGGACATGTAGGTGGTTTGTAACCCACCTCTTCCTGATGCCTGCCGATGAGAAGCTGCATGAGGCTGTCCTTAGAGGTTTTCATGGCTGTTTATTCTCCCTTATCTCAGGATTGCTCTGCCCAGCTCACAGCTCTGCTCACCAGACGTCCAGGGCAGAATCTGCCTGGCAGAGGCAGGATGGGTCTTTTATACTCTAAATCACCTACTAGGAATTTACAATTATTCTCCAATACAACTTTGTTAAACAGTCCAGCTCTAACCCCATCCAATCCAGAAGTGCCAGCATGTCACCCAGCATGGATGACACAGAGAAGGAGGAAGAGGTATCCACACCCCAAATTCTCCATCCTGGCCATGTGTCCCTTATCACAAACATCCCCAAAAGTCTATTATTAACGTTCTAACAATCTAATTTACATTCTACTAATTTTGGTGGCTTGTTTCCATTCTCTCTGTGTTGCTAGTTTTCCCCAGGGGCTGGAATTCAGTGCCTGAGACACCAGGGTCTCATTCAGGGGTCTTTGGGGACCCTACCAGAGGGATCTTAAACCTCCCAGGGAAGCCAAAATAATAGTCTGGGCTCCCACAGCTTCTTTGGCAGAATCCAGAGGCAGTCTGATGTTCAGATCCCCGTCCGAACCTGCTACAGATACTCGAGATGAGGGCAAGAAGGGAGGCAGAAAAAAAACCAGTACCAAGCCAGCAGCAGCCAAGCAGCAAGCCAGCAGCAGGCAGCCGGGGCAAGCCGGGACGAGGGGAGGAGCGGCAACTGCGGCAGGCAGCTTCGTGCAGACAGCGAGGGGGGCAGGGAAAGGAGTAGACATAACACCAACCCAGCACAGGGCAGCAGAAGTTGGATTTCTGCTGGGAGAGCAGGATGCTTACTGTTGAGAACAGTTTTTCCCAAACTGCATCAGCACTGCTTATTTTCCATTGCGCTTCCTGCAGTGCTGGAGCTGGCCTGGCACAGGATTCCAGGGCAGGGCTGAGGTGCTGCTGGCAGCACACATCCAGGCTGTGTTTGACCCTCTGGTGCCAGGGGCACAGGGCAGCACAAGGCTGGGGCCAGCAGAGCCTGAGGCTTTGACTGCCCCGGGCAAAGCATGTTTGGTAATTTCCATGGAACTTTTCCCTATTTCCATAGAAAGTCTTTGTAGCTGAGTGTGTTTGATCCCAGCTGTCTGTGGTGCCATAACAGAGGAGAATTTAGAGCCCAGCTGACTCCCCTTTCCATCTGGAAAGGGCAAAGTACACCTGGGAAGACGTTTCAAGAAATAGAACCAATTTGTTCCTGCTCCCCTGTGAGAGGAGATGCTCCTGCCTGTGTTGAGCATGGCATGTCTCACTCTGCTCCTTCTCTTTGGAGAAAAATATTCAACCTGGAAACGCGGGGCAGTGAATCCTGGGGGTTTGTGGAATTCCTAGTGTGAGGCTCTGTGGTGCTGCAGCTGAGGCAAATGCCAGAATTTATTGTGAGTTATGGGCTGGAGGGCATGAAAGTGAGGTTTCTGGTTTCCCCAGCAGACAAAACACCTGCCTGACTGCAGGCCCTGCAAAGGAGCGGTTCAGAGCCATGCTTCCCTGCCAGGCATGTTCGGTGGGATGCTTGCCAGCCCCCTGGAGACAACGTTCAGGTTTGTCTGGATCTCCACGTGCACTCAGGTGTCAGCAATTCAGCTGGATGTCTCCGTTCCAAGCGCAGAAATGGGGTGGCCAAAAGATCAGGATGCAGCAGAGAACAGAGCCGGTGCCACCCAGGGCAGGGAGGCACCGATTATTGCTGGTGCCAGGCCCGGGCTCACAGGGCATGTCCTCAAACAGCCACACTCTTCCCCGGCCCTTCAGCCAGCAATGAAAAGCCTTTCATGTTCTGCGGGGGCGGAGAGCACAATTTAATCTGACCTGGCTCTGGCTGGGATTCAAAAGGTCACTTTGAGTATGGCGCTATCTGAGCCCATTGATTTAAAAAATAAAAAAAAAAAATAAAAGAAGAGCCCCAGTATGGTATGGAAGCAGCAAGCGAGGGAGAGGAAGCAAAAATAGCTCTGGCAACAGCCATTGTTTAAAGGCAAAAAAGCACTGAAAGCCTCCCTGCTCGCTGCTGTCAATAGCCACAGTCCGGGCTGGGCTGTATGGCTGCCCCGGCCAGGAGCCCCCGGCCAGCCCCTGTGGGGCTGCAGAGGGGATGGGGGAGACTGGGAGAGTGGTTCTGGCTGAGAGACCTGGAAAGGGGCTCATCTGGAGAAATGGAGGCTCAGGGGGAATTTCTGGCTCTGCAGAAAAGGAGCAGGCAAACGCATTTGGCATTTCTCTCCCAGCAACAGGGACAAGAGAAGAGGGAATGGCCTCAGACTGGGCAGGGGAGGCTCAGGGTGGACACCAGCAGGAATTTCCCCATAGAAAGTGAAATAAATAGGCCGGGAGACCTGCTCATGCTGGAGACAAACTCAACCCCCAATAGGAAGGAGATGAGGGAGTGACTATTGGTGAAGGAGCAAGAACTGAGCTTGTACAGGGGGATATTATAGTGGAGGAAATTTGTGGGAGACCTAAAGGAGGAAATGAGGGTGTAAGTAAGGGATTTTAGTTTACAACAAGAGTACCAAGAGGTGGTGGTGAGAGAAGAACATCAAACGGCTTGGAAAGGAGAAGAACTAGGAGCTCAAGAGAAGATGGATAAGGAACTATAGGCACTAAGGAATGAGATAGGGGACCTGGTAGAGAGACTTGGGGTACTGCTTCATGAACAGGAGGGGGAGAAGTTAAGTCATCAAAAGGATCCGATGTATTCTTAACTCTTTCCTCCTTTGCTTTGTTTTTTTTTCCTTGCAACTTATGTATTTTCACAGCTTTATCGTCTGTAGCATTTCTTTGATAACAGGCCACAGAAGTTTTTCTGTATCTGGACACTCCCGGATTCTCAAATATTGATCCAACTGCGAACACATCCATGGATCTCGTGTTTCATACCAAGGCCCCTCCCCCGATATTTAACTTAGGCCGTATTTCTATGCAGTAGTATCATCGTCATCTCATTTGGGCTTTTTATGGCCTCCCGGGCATCCCACTGAACTAGCATCTGCACCAGAGAGCTATCAGAGACAATATTTTTCATCTCTTTTTTTTTTGGTTCTTTTCTTACTCATGCACTTTCTTATTGTCACTGTTTAGACTAGGCCTTTAACAAAAATTTAAGGTGCCTCTGCCCAAACAGATAATTACTGACAGGCAACACAACTAAACAACTCAAATGTATTTGGCCCTTAAAATATATTTTTAATTACTTTACTGAAACTATATCGTGCCCCTACTTAAAATTACGGATGGACAACAGAACGCCTACAGTGAGACTTGTAATTTTTCTTGTCCTTGATACTAGGTCCCAACGGGACTTCCAGTCACAGCTTGCCCCTCTCTACTGCCCTTTTGTTTGCATGCCACACACACCTAGCCCAGGCCTCCGCACACCCGGAGCGGGGAGGCCTTCTCAGTCCCCAGGAGACGCCTCGAACACTCACCAGGTCTTACTGGACCTCTCTCACTTCCCCCTGTTCCTGGCCGGCCCCTCGCGGGAGTCCGGAACCGCAGTACTGAGGGGTCCCCACTCACTTCAGGGGGATCCGAGCTGCCGGCCCCCGTCTCGCTCACACGACATTCACTCGCCTCCTGACCCCGCCGCCGGTCTCTTACCGATCTCGGCGCTCCTCCGTGTCGCAGGTCCCAAGCGCAGCTGTCCTCTCGGGTCCGGCTCAACCAGCTGCCCAGTAGGGCAGGCTGCAGTCCCGTCCTTGGTCCTCTTCAGGCGCGGCCTCTACCAGACGAGTTCCCACTTGAAGTAAATGGGCCAGGAGACCTGCTCCTTTATAAGGCCTTTATTAGTGATCAGCTCTGGGTGGGGAACCCGAAAGGCTGCACACACCACTGCTGCTCCCAAAAGGTGACCCGGAGAAAAAGAAGCTGGGCAGTTCCACCTTCACAGACACATATGGATCTTCCCCTTTTCATGGGTCCCTATACAGACTGAAGAAACTCATAATTTTGAGGGGAGGTCCTGAGGAGAGTGTGCAATTCAGGTCACGGGGCAACTCCGGATGGTCACCTCGCCTTCTTCATTTTTTCCTACCTCTGGAACACTACTCTCAGTCTTAGATGTTTCTTGGGCTCGTTATTTTAGGGGTTTTAGCTCTGCATTGTGTCACAGCATTCTTTTTCATTTGCATGTGCTCCATGATGTCCCTCCTCCTCCTCCTCTGTCACAGGCGCCATTTTGGGGAGGCAGCGAGGGCGTTAACCCGACGTGAGGGGAAAGGGACAATTGGGGCCGAAAACAGAGTGAGACCAAGAACTTAACATTAGCAATTGACATTACAGACAACTGGAAACATTTATAAAAACATACAACTTTAACCGCTGCTGAACCCTCCCTGGGGAATGTCCCCGGGAATTTTTTTATCCGGGTGAAACCACTTGCTCTGCCCGGGATCGCAGCGCGGGGCTGAAGCCACGGGCAGCCGCGGGAACGGGAATGGGGTCGGGATCGACATTAGGGACCGGAAGGGGAGCGGGACCGGGATTGGGGTCGGCTGCAGTCCCGTGGGGACGGGGTAGGAGGCAGCAGCTGTGCCGAGGGGACAGCAGCGGGGATCGGGATTGGGGGCAGCTGTGCCGAGGGGACAGCAGCGGGGAGCGGGATCGGGATTGGGGACAGCTGTGCCGAGGGGACAGGAGCGGGGAGCTGGATCGGGATTGGGGGGGAGCCATCCCGCGCAGACGGAGCGGGGAGCGGGGTAAAACTTTCTCTGAAGGATTTATTCCTAACAGAAAGGGTGGTAAGGGATTGGAACTGCCCAGGGAGGGTTGGAGTGGCCATCCCTGGAGGTGCCACTCAGAACTCTGGGGACAAGGTGGGGATTGGTCACGGCTTGGACTCGATGATCCCGGGGATCTTTTCCAACCTCAGGGATTCTGGGATTCCCTGGAGAGGGCATGGAAGGATTGGCAGCTCCCTGCTGGTGGGGAGGGCAGGTGTTCAGACAAACCCAAAGGGAGTCTGAGGGACCAGCCATGGCAGAGTCACTGCCTTGGAAGCATCCGAGGCCAGGAAAGAAACGATTTGCCCTAAAGAGCTCAGCCCACTGTCAGCTGCTTTGTGAGCATTAGTGAATAATAAGGAGCGAGAGCAGCATTAGCCCTGGGTCCATGCAGTCATCTGTCACGTAACAAGGGAAGTATTGGCACACTGTCATGTTTCAAACAGTGCTGATCAATGGGTATAAAAAAACAAACACTGCAGCCTGGCCCTGCGTGCCCAGGAGCAGCGCTGGCTGGGTGGTGGCGGCTGGCAGTGCCAGGGCAGCTCCTGCCACCCTCCCTCCCTGCAGCTGGGCAGGGCACAGCCCCTCTGCTCTGCCAGGATGCCCACGGGCAGGGAAGGGGGCAGGGGTGGGGAAAAACAGGTGTTGCCTTGGTTTCTGTGGGGCTGAACATCAGTCCCCAGCTCAGTGCCCTGTGGAGGAGGGACAGTGACATCTGGAGATGCTCTGGGTGGTGAGGGGACATCACCCTCCTGCCTGGGCAGGGTGTGGGTGCTGCAGGTGGGAGAAGCTGCACAACTGCCACGCTCTGCCTGTCTCTCCATCACTGCTGGCACTCCGCAGCCAGGGGTGCTTCTGTGGCCAAGAGGGAAAGGGAACACTCAAACTTCTGACTGGATTAGACAGCAGGGAAAAGAGGATTTTGCCCTGGCTGGTGGTGAGCAAAGGTGGAGGCAGCATCTCCTGGTCTGGGTGTCCAAGGAGAGAACAATGAAAGAGCAGAGGAGGCTCTTCCAGAGAGCTCACACTGACAGGGCTTTGGGAAAGTGCTGTTTTCCTACTGACTCAGAGAGGGAGAGGACAAATGGGTTGAGGGATGGGAACTCCCTCTGCTCCAGACACAAGCCCAAGGAGGCAGAGCTTTGCACCAGCAGGAAGGTGCTCAGCAGAATCCCCTAATGGATTTATTCCTTCAATTCCCCTCAGCTTTTCCAGGCTTTGGATATAAGCAAGGAAAGCAAGTTTAGGCACAGATTATAAAAGTGATGGATCTACAGAAACAGGAGAGGTTTGAAAGGGCTGAAATTTACTGCCAAGCCTGGCCCAGAAATGACCCTCTTCCTCCTCCTCGACATTTTTTGTCTCTTGTGCAGAAAAATGCAGCTGGTCAGTGTGACAAGTGGGAACTGGAGCTTTGTCATTGCTGTGGATGCTGGAACAATGATGTATGGCTGGCCATAGATCATGTTGGGTTTCCGGAGAGCAGCGAAGACGAAGGCATGAGACTAATTCATGATGCATGAACACATTGATCTTCCTGGCTCTGGAAATACAATGTAATGAACCCCCGCTAACAGATCATTTTTGTGCCACTGCACTTCACTAATATCTAATGATTTCACCTTGCTCTGAGATAAAATATAATTGTATGGGAGTTCCAGCTTTGTTCTTTAATACTCGCGTGGAGTTAACGAATTATGTTTTCCTCTGGAGCTGTCGGCAAGTTGAGACAAGCTTACAAAACCCCACAATTACCAGGCTGAGATGCATGTTTAATGTTTAAAACCCCGTGTGCGTGTGTGTGTTTATGTGCAGTGGCTCCATGCACCGAGCCTGCTGTGCTGAGCGGGCAGGAAGGACAGGGAGGATGCTGAGCAGAGCGTGGCTGTGCTCAGGGATTTCTGGGTCTCATCCATCCAGCTCAGGGAATGGCAGGAGCTTTGCAGTTTCTGCTGTTTGCAGCATCCTGCCTGGTGGCCGGCAAGCCCAGCAATCCCATTGGAAAGCACAGCTCTCCTTTTATCTCTCTAAGCCCGTTTGGAGATCAGCCTGCCCCTGTCTGCCCTCCCAAAGCCCCAGTCAGGCAAAGTCTTTTGCTTAAGAAGATAAACTTGGGGTCCTTTTGTGAGTACCCCTGTGAGATCTTTGCACTTCACCTCCGGGAAGGTGCACACTGGCATTTTCCCTGCTTGTTGTGTGTCTGTGGCAGGCACTGCTGCTCTCCCCACATGTCCACAGCCTGACTGGTGCTGAACAAGGAGGATGCTCCCTGGTGAAGGAGTCTCCACAGAGACTCCTTGTTCTGGCTGGAGGGGTTGGTGACCCTGCTGTGTGTCCTGGAGCAGCTCCTGGGCTGGCAGCTCTGGCCAGCAGCGTGCCAGGGCCGGCCACTTCTCCCTGTGACCCTCTGCAGGGCTTGTCTTGGCCCCTCACCTGTCTGTGAGACAAGCAGCTCTTCTGGGGCACGAGGGGTAAACTCCTGCTTGCTGCCCAGCTGGTCCCAGCCCTGGCTGTGCCTTTGGAGCTCCTGCACCCTGCCAGGAACGAGCCAGGGCGCAGATGGGAGCTGAAGGTGAAGATGTTTGCAAATTCTTCAAAGCCAGCCCGGCTGGTACAAAAGGAGTCAGTGGAAACCTAACTGCTCCTGACAGGGAGAGCTGCAGTAATGCTGAACCTCATTTGAAATTCCCTCTAGGCTAAGTAAGGCTCTTCCTTTCATGTGCAGCGTTTGGATCCCTTCGGGGAGACCTTTCCTCTGCACGGCGCTGCTGTTGACAGATGATTAAGATGTGAAGTCTCTGAAATCAGAGGAACGGCCCCAGTTTTGCATTGTGTGCTCAGGTGTTTATTCACATCACTGAAATCATCTCAGCCTCACTTTTTGGCTCAGGACCTGCTGCCTCTTGCAGGAGTGAAGTGCCAGAAGGAAAACCAGTCCTTCACTGGGAGCAGTGCATTTATTGGTCTGGCTGGATTTGCTGCTGTCCTTGGAGGTCACTTCACCAGGTTGTGCAGATGAGGAGCAGAATGTTTCAGCAGACTCAAACCCTGCACTGTGATTTGGGCAGCCAGGGATTGCTGCCTCTGCACCTCTTGGATGTTTCCAAACCCCAGGGTCAAACAGCACGCTGGGATGGAGCTGGGTTTTTGGGAATTTAGGTGGGGCAGGCAACACCCAGGAGACATCATGTGCTGGGGGAGATAAGGCCTTTGATGGGATCAAAAGGAGGGATTTTTTTTTTTCCTTGCAGCAGCTTATACAAAACAAACAAACAGAAAACCCCAGGTAAATTGCTGTGGTGCCTGTCTGGAGCGTGGGGCTGGGCTGGCAGTGCCAGAGTGTCCCTGGCTGCTCCCAGCAGATGCTGACACTGAAAGCTGGGGTGGGGAGTGGGGCTGAGCCCAGCTCTGCTGTAGGACACAGATCTCACCAGGGGACCGTGCTGAGCCAGCGTCAGTGGTGCTGGAGCCCTCCTCACGCAGGGCTGTGCCTCCCCTGGCATTTATTTTGATGTCTTCCTTCCTCCCCTCCCTGTGATCTCAGTGTCTTGACTTTTCCAGGCACTTTTCTCCTATAAGAATATTAAACACACTTAAAAAACACTTAAATGCTAATGTGAAACCTGAAAAGAGGATGTCAAATGCGGGAGGCACTCTGAAGACATGATGTCTCTGTAGAAGGGTTTGACCCCAGTAATCTAATTTGCTTTACATTTAAAATGATACTTCATTCTCCTATTATAAGGCTCTGTGTCATTGGCTCATAAAGATTACAATTTCTTGTCTTCCAATTGTAATAAATCCCATTCAAGCACCCTCTTGATTTGAAATTTGTCACGACAACATGCAGAGGGCACAGTCCCTGCGTTTTATGGCGCGGGTGCATTAGAGACTCATCTGCAGGAAGGATGATGCAAGAGCATAAAATGATTTGTCCCTTTCCTTTCTCAATTAGATACGTGTTTTTAAAAAAACAACTAAAAATCTGAATTATAGCTTACTCCTCGTTCTCCAGCAGCAAAAAGGCTGGGCTGGCAGGGGAGCCAGGCTGGCTGGATCAGCCCTGCTTTACCTTACACTGGGGAATAATCTGGTTTCTTTAAAACCATCTGAAAATATTTCATCTTGTTTCAGCAGGCTGGGGAGCTTTAACCTTTCTGGTGATGCTTGTTGGAGATGAGAGGGAAGTGAGTGTTTGGAGCCTACACCTTCCCAGGCAGTGAATGCCACAGCAGCTCCTGGTGCCAAAGGCAAGGCTGGATCTGGGGCAAAAACGAGACTTTTGGGTAAACTCAGGGGTGGAAGCAGCCCTGGCCCATATCAGGGTGGGTCAGAGCAGTGTCTCTCACCCCTGCTTGGTGTGAGCAGAGCTGCAGCCAGCCCTCTCCTCTTTAGGGCTGGGACAGCAACAGAGCAGCCAACAGTGCCATGGAAATACTCTTTTTTGGGGGAGGTCTTGAATAAATCCACACAAGAGACTTTGCTCGGGGAGAACTTTTATACTTTTAGTATCTGTTGCTCCTTAGGGTTTGGGTTTCTTTTTTTTTTTTTCCTAACAAAGGGTTTAGTTGAGCAAAGAATCCCATCTGTATGGCTTTTTTATTAAAAGATAAAAAGCTGGAGTTCACAGGAGTTAGCATTAAGTCACAGTCCGCAGCAATCCGAGGTACTCGCTGGCTGGGGACTCTCTCTGTTTATTTCAAATACCCCTTTATCATCCTGTTGAAAGAGCCCTGTGCTCTGTAAAGCTCAGCCAATTGAAAAAAGAATCAGATAATGAAGACTGATGCTGCACTGATGACAGCCCCTCAGATCTTCAATAGGATTGCTCCAAAATCAAGAGACTTTTGCGTTTTATTGTCACACTCGTTGCTCAAAAATAATTAAATGGAATCTTTTAGCTCTAGAAACAAAAATGAAAATTTAAAAACAGCCCCCCCACACCTGCAGGAAAAGGGCTAATGGGATATCCAGTGGGTATTGGGCTGGATTCGGTGTGAATTTGCAGATTGTGCAGATTCTGTGTGAAAATCTGGTGATTGCAGCAGGTGTACATGTGGCACAGAGGTGACACCAGTGCCCTGTGTGACAGGACTGGGCACCAACCCCCAGGGCTGGACACCCCCACGTCCCCCTGTCCTTGGCACAGCTCTGAGCTTCAGCTTCTGTTTTACCTCTGGAAACTTTGAAAAAATCCGCTGCTCTTTGCAGTGAAAGACAGATAAATAAAATATATTGGGAGTGATTTGTGCTGTAACTAAACCATGAATTTATAGGGGGAGAGCGTGGCCAACGACAGCTTTGTCACAGCTCATGAATGCCTGGAAATGAGGCTCTGCACTTCCACCTGGTCTTGAAAGAGGCTTTTGGGGACTCCCCAGGCTGGGACAGTGAGAGGAGATGCTCTGTGGTCCTGCCCGAGGAGGGGACACGCCACACCCAGCAAGAGCTGAGATGTGTTTCAGGCCAGGCACTAAATCTGAAATGCTCTAACTTGATTATTTCTCCCGCAGCCTGCTTTTGACAGAACTCCTCCATCTCCAAAGAGTTACACAGGATTTCGCCCCGCGCCGCTTTCATGTGAATTGTGTGGCTAAAGTCCCGTGCAGCTCTTTGAAAATCCCCGAGATGGACAGCTGTTTGATTCCTCCTGAGAGAAACTGGTGAGGGAGCAAACGCTGCCGGGCCAGGGGGAAGCTTTGGTCACGATCTGTGCCGCACCTTTAACGTGAGGCTGGAGGAGCCAGCAGGAGTGGCAGCTCCTGCTGCACCTGGTTCTGCACTGTCACTGCCCGAGGTGTCTCCTTAGGCCCGAGATCACCTCGGGAGGACATGCTGTGGTGTAAATCCTGATTTTTCCCAAAGCTGCCCATGAGAGATTGCCGGAGACAGTTTTCAAAGGCTTCAAGGATAGTTTATTGTTTCTGGTTTCAGGAACTTTGTGCCCGGCTCACAGCGTCTGTCCAGCCGGGCACCCAGGATGGAATCTGCCTGCTGAGGGCAGGGCTGATCTTACACAGTCTAAATTATGTATTACATGTTTATAACAATTTTCCAATACAATGCAGTCTTGTTACATGGTCCAGCTCTGACTCCATCCAATCTAAAAGTGCCAGCATGTCACCCAGCATGGATGGCACGGAGAAGAAGGAGGAAGAGGTATCTACACCCCAAATTCCTTCATCTTGGCCACTTGTCCCTTATCACAAACATTACCAAAACTCTACTTATCTACGTTCTAACAACCTAATTTACACTTTACTAATTTTGGTGGCTTGTTTCCATTCCCTCTGTGTTGGTAATTTCCTCCAGGGATGTGAATTCAGTGCCTGAGACACCAGGGTCTCACTCAGGGGTCTGTGAGACCCTCGCCAGGGGGGTTTGAGACCCCCAGAGAGGCCAGGGGTACACCCTGGGCTCCCACACTGCAGGATCTCCCTTTTCTAGGGGAAAACTCGGGTGCTCTGTTTTACCCCGCTCCTCGTTCCTATCTGTGCGGGATGGCAGCCCTCGATCCCGATCCCGGTCCCATTCCCACTCCCCTTCCTGTCCCCGATCCCGATCCCATTCCCGCTCCCCTTCCTGTCCCCGATCCCGGTCCCATTCCCGCTCCCCTTCCTGTCCCCGACCCCAATCCCATTCCCGCTCCCCTTCCTGTCCCTGGTCCCGGTCCCGACCCCATTCCCGTTCCCGCGGCTGCCCGTGGCTTCGGCCCCGCGCTGCGATCCCGGGCAGAGCAAGTGGTTTCACCCGGATAAAAAAATTCCCGGGGACATTCCCCAGGGAGGGTTTTGCAGCGGTTAAAGTTGTATGCTTTTTATAAATGTTTCCAGTTGTCTGTAATGTCAATTGCTAATGTTAAGTTCTTGGTCTCACTCTGTTTTCGGCCCCAATTGTCCCTTTCCCCTCACGTCGGGTTAACGCCCTCGCTGCCTCCCCAAAATGGCGCCTGTGACAGAGGAGGAGGAGGAGGGACATCATGGAGCACATGCAAATGAAAAAGAATGCTGGGACACAATGCAGAGCTAAAACCCCTAAAATAACGAGCCCAAGAAACATCTAAGACTGAGAGTAGTGTTCCAGAGGTAGGAAAAATGGAAGAAGGCGAGGTGACCATCCGGAGTTGCCCCGTGATCTGAATTGCACACTCTCCTCAGGACCTCCCCTCAAAATAATGAGTTTTTTCAGTCCTTATAGGGACCCCTGATAAGGGAAGAGTCATTCCTGCCTTTTAAGACAGAACTGAACAATTTCTATATCCGGGTCACTTTTCGGGGGGTCATCTTCCGGGAGCAGCAGTGGTGTGCTCAACTTTTTACCTCTCCCATACAGAGCTGGTCTCTAGTAAAGGCTTTACAAAAAAGCGGTTGTCTTGGCGCATTTATTTCACTTTGGGTTCTTTACTCTCCTTTCCATGGGTGTCGGAACAGCCCCTTGGCTCCCTGTGTCACGAAAAAAATGGAGCTAATTGATTGCTCCTTTTGTCATCCCACCCGGCTTCTACCATACATTCTTCTGCAGTGGGTGTAATTAGTGTTGGTTATTTGTAATTAGCCACTCCTTGGGTGATGTTGTGTCCCCCAGGACTGTTCCCAGTGGTGGCAGTGACAGGACTGGCGCCAGTTTGCACCAGGATTGCTCCAATCCCTGGCCCAGTGTGTCGACAGCAGCTGCTGCTCATCCATGGATCTAAGGCTTCGTCTGCTTCCAAATGCCACTCCAAGCATGTCCAAGCCACTGTCCTGTGCTGTGCCACAGGGGGATAGAGCACAGATCCCTCTATCCTTCTTTGCATCTCTGTGTCTGAAACTGTGGGGCTTGGCTCTGTCTCTGGAATTATACCACAGATTGGAATTCTCATTTTTAAGTTCATTTCTGCTCTGATTTAAAGGCTGAATTAACAAACAATGGCTTATTTGGTTTAAAATGCAAAAACACCATCTGGTCTTGGAGATGTGCTAAACCGCAGCGGGGGGAGCCAGAATGACACATGGGAAGGGTCTCCAGGAGTCAGGGTGAGGCTCCCAGGAGAATTCCTGCCGCTCCTGACCCGTGTCAAGGCAAGGAAAGCTGATCTTTGGTGTGGGCATGGCTACAGCTGCAGCTGGTGGCCTGGGGACAGCTCGATTTCAGGGCAGGCAGCACTTCAGCCCACTCAGAGCAGCGTCCTGGGAGCTCTCCTGTGTCACTGGCTCCTCTCCTCACCCTGCTGCAAAGTTCTGGAGTGGCATCCACAGGCATTGCTGGCCCTTGGGCTTTCCCTGGGCCGCAGCTTTATGCCTTGCTCCAGAGCTGGCACAGCTTTCCAGCATCCCTGGCACAAGTGAGTCCCAGAAGTGAGTGCCCCCTCGGCCAGCAGGGCTGGGGGAGTGACCTCATCCCATAACACCCTCGATTACACCCCGTGCTTGTGGGGCAGGTCCATCTGCATCACCCAGCCCCTGTGCCCACGCTCCCAGTGCTGCTCCCGGCTCCGTGCTGTCCCTGGCTGCTGGTGATTTGATTTAGTGCAGCTTTCAATCACTGCCAACGGGCCTCGCGCTGCAGCAGCATCCCTGCTAAACACTCTGTGACAAATAATCTGAGGCTAAGCTTCCAGGACAGAGGAAATCGCTTTCCTCTTGAAATTAAAGTTGATGCATAATGGAAGGCACTAAGACGTCTCCAGCAGGAACATCGCCAGTTTGAGTCCATCCCAGTCCCTCTCCGTCTGCTGACGAGACGTGGGAGGTCAGGGAAGTCATTTCCTAGAGTTCAGCATTTCCAATTTGCATTCTATAATCTCCCGGCCATTTACCAGCAGATAATTTGTCATGGTTTGCTTTAGCTGTTGTGATATTGATATTTATTATGCAAATTGTATTTCCTACTACTTATTGTCCTCACCCTCAGAATATTTGAATTATTATAAACCTGTTTAGTTAATAGGGGTTGTCTCTCCTTGCTGCCTGGTCTCAGCGTGTGATATCGTGCACGGTGTGATTAGGGACAGGCACACGGGATGCCTGGATATGGGATGGCACAGCAGCCCGTGGAGATGCTCTGCTGTGTTCAGTGGGGCTGGAGACCTCCTGCAGAGGATGGAATTTGGGGTCCCATCGTAAGACAAGTGCTTCTTCACCAGCTGGGGGTCAAGATGGCTTAATTATGGAATTCTGATGTTATGGTGGCCCGAAATTGATGTTTGGCATGGCTACGGAGCAGAAAGGCTCGTCATCATGAGAGGCAGAGAGTGGCACGGGGAGGTGGGGATACAGGGAGGGATGATGCCCCAAACCAAGTCCCAGGCAGCAGCATTTTTGGTTTTCTTGGGTGTGAAACCAGCTTGGTTTCACATTCCAAAGGGTGAAAGCTCTCTCCAGCCCCACAGTGTGACTCAGTGATTGCCCTGGGCGGTTTTAACCTCAAGCTTGGCAGAATCTGGGATGATGAAGTTGAAGTGACAATTCACCTGCCTCAGGTTAACTTGGAATAACCTAATTAATAAGGTTGGGAATATTTAACATCCTCTGCATTTGCTCCATTAACGCTTGCACGGGCCCATTGTCAGCGATTCTGTGGCTCCATTCTTGGTGCCGTGGGTGGGGGAAAAGCTCGGACCCCTCCCGGGCGGGATGAATC
This sequence comes from Luscinia megarhynchos, assembly GCA_034336665.1. NCBI lineage: Eukaryota > Metazoa > Chordata > Aves > Passeriformes > Muscicapidae > Luscinia > Luscinia megarhynchos. The sequence continues at coordinate 753,393 of CM067586.1, read as the reverse complement.
CCGGTGACTCCGTTTGCCGAGTGCTCCGGTACAGCGGAGCTCTCGGGGGAACGCCAGGGGGGCAACTCGGGGGCTTTTCTTCTTCATTTGCTCCGTTCGAACGCGTTGCGTGGGTGAGAAACCCGCAGCCAAGGCGGGCTGGTTGCCGGGCTGCGTTTCCGAGCCCCGGCCGCCGCCGCCGCCGGGGGGCTCGTGGGCTCCGGGCTCTCCGCTCCCCCGGAGCCGCCAAGGCTCAACACCGCCTCCAGCGGCGCGGGGCACCGGCACCGGGAACCGGCACCGGGAACCGGGAACCGGCACCGGGAACGGGCACCGGAACCGGCACCGGCACGGGGGAACCGGCACGGGGAACCGGGAACCGGCACCGGAACCGGCATGGGGGCACCGGCACGGGGAAACCGGCACCGGGAACCGGCACGGGGAAACCAGCACGGGGGAACCGGGAACAGGCACAGGGGACCCAGCACCGGCACGGGGAACCGGCGGCGGCGTGCTGGGGCGGGCGGCACGGTGCACGGGGACAGCGAGGGGACACGGTGACACGCTGCTGATGGCGGGGATGCCCCGGGGGATGCTCCCGGGCCGGACAGCGCTGGCGGGGCTGCACCGCGCGATGAAGGAAGGATGAGGGAAGGATGAAGGAAGGATGAAGGAAGGATGAAGGAAGGATGCTGGGGCGGTACCCCAGGGTGGGAGGAGGATGCTCGGGATGCGGGAGGCGGACACACGGCCCCGCACAAGGGGCCGGGGTGTGAGCGGGGCTCGGGCGCGGGCAGGGCCCGGCACGGCGCGGCACGGCTCTGCCCGGGGGTCGGGCCCGCTGGCCGATCCCGCGCGGGGCGGGCGCGGGGCGGGTCCCGTGTCCCGTGTCCCCGCCCCGTGACGCGCCATCTCCCGCGGGCGGCGCGCGGCGGCGGCAGAGCGAGGCAGGTGCCGGCGATGGCGGGTCGCGCCCAGCCCAGCGGCCCCGCGGGCAGCGGCGGCGGCGCCCCGGGGCTCCTCCCGCTGCTGCTGCTGCTCCTGTCCGCCGCCGCCATCATCCCCCGAGGTACGCGCGACGCGGCCCCGCGCACGGCCGGTAGCGGGGCGGGCGGCGCGGGGAGGGGCGGTTCGCGCTCGGGGATGGCGGCGGCGCTCGGGTATCCCCCCCGATATACGGTTGCGGCGGGTCCCGCCCGCTCTCGGTGGCCCCGGGCCGTGCCCGCCGCGGGCGGTGGTCCCGGGGAAGCGCCCCCGGCGGGAGCGGCGGGCGGGCTCAGCCGCGCGTGGCGGCGCGGCGCGGGCAGCCGCTGCCGGTTTCCATGGGAGCGGCTTCTCCCGCTGCCCGGGGGGTCATCAGCGGCCCCACAATTAAAAACTAATTGCTTTGCGCGCCCCCTCCATCCTCCCATCTCCGCTCCCCCCCCGGTGTCTGCGGCGGCGCTGGTATGTTTCCCTGCGGGAGCGGGGAACCTGTTGGAATCTGAGTGGAACTTGCGCGACGCTTCTCTCTCTCTCTCTCTCCCTGTTCCTCCCTTCCCTCTGCTCTCTCTGCTGCCTCTCCTCTCTCCCGCGGTGCTCCTGCCGCAGCCGCGCCCCCCGCCCAGCCGGGCGCGCTCGGGGCGCTCGCCGGGCTCGGGCGCTGCGGCTGGAGCGGGCGCTAATGAATGAAATGAGGCTAACGAGGCTCCCCGAGCGGGGCCGGTTGGGTGCCCTCCGCGGCAGCCTCGGGGTGCGGTGTCCCCGGTGCGTTGGGCGAGCCCCTCACCCGGGCTGACATCGCTCCCCGCCGAGCCCGGAGCCGCAGCGGCGACCTGTGCTCGTGTGCGCTGGCTCCGGTTCGAGCATCCCCCGTTAACGCCGTTCGCGTTTCCAGTACGTCCGAGGGGCGGCGCGGGGCCGCACGGCCGCAGGAGCGGCTGCTGTGTCCGGGATGTTTGGGGAGAACAAGAGGCCATTGAGCGATCTGTTGAATCCCGCTCGTAGGAAAGGGGGGACGAAGGGGCCGCCAGCGCGGCGAACAAAGAGCTTTATTCACAGCCCGTGTACATGTCCATGCCTTCCCCGCTCTTCCCGGGCGGCCTTTTTGGTGGGGTGGTGGTGGGAGGAGAGCGGCGGGGTCGTTTTTTGCTTGTTCTGCCTGCGAACGGGGCCGGCGCTGGTGCCTCCCGCCGGCTCCGGCAAGGGCTGCGCTTCCCGAGGGGCGGCTCTGCCCCGGTGCGGGCTCTGCCCCGGTGCGGGCTCTGCTCCGGTACCGGCTCTGCTCCGGTACCGGCTCTGCCCCGGTGCGGGCTCTGCCCCGGTGCGGGCTCTGCTCCGGTGAGGGCTCTGCTCCGATCGATACCGGCTCTGCCCCGGTACCAGTACTGCCCCGGTACCAGTACTGCCCCGGTGCGGGCTCTGCTCCGGTGCGGGCTCTGCTCCGATACCGGCTGTGCCCCGGTGCGGGCTCTGCCCCGGTACCAGTACTGCCCCGGTGCGGGCTCTTCCCCGATACCGGCTTTGCCCTGCCCCGGTACCGGCTTTGCTCAGCCCCCAGTGCGTCTCTTACCCGGTACCGGCTTTGCTCAGCCCCCAGTGCGTCTCTGCCCCGGTACCGGCTCAGCTCTGCCCTGTTACCGGCTCTGCTCTGCCCCTGGTACCGGCTCTGCCCCGGTGCCGGCTCTGCCCCGATACCGGCTTTGTCCCGGTACCGGCTGGGCTCTGCCCTGTTACCGGCTCTGCTCAGCCCCGGGGCCGTGCCGGGGAGCCGGAGCGGAGGGAAGGAGCCAGCGCGGCGCCTCTGTGCGCTGCGAGCCGGGAAAGGCTCCGCTCCGGGGAAAGGTTCCGCTCCGCTCGCTCCGGCTCCCCCGCGCCCCGGGCTCCTGCCTGTTGTAGCTGTGCTGTAGCTTCTCAAATGTCTCGTCACAAGGCGCTGTTTGTGTGTTTGGTGCTTTTCGCTGCCTGCTGCGTCTCCTGCCGATGTCACCTGGGGACCCCGGTACTGAGAGACGCCCAGGTTGGAAATGCGAGCCCGGCCGCGTTCATCCTTTGTTTTGCTGTCTCGCTCACCTCAGATTCTCTAGGAGCAGTTTTTAGCTGGAGGCCAGAGTCATCCCCCGGCAGGCTCAGGCTGTTCACCGCTGCCCAGCCGACGGGTGGAACTGTGATTTGGGATCGCTGAAGGGAAACAAAAGCAGGGCTGGATGCTGGCTGCAGTGGCTGTGCCTGACCCGTGCACCGGGGTCGAAGCACCGTGCGGCGTGAGCTGAGCTTGTGGTAAGACAGGTTATTTTGTGGCTGTGAGATAAATGGGCAGAGCTGTGTTGTGAATCGCAGGATAAAATCCCAGACTGTCTGCATTTCGGCAAAATTTCCTTACAGTCGAGGATTTTTATTTCCATTTCCCCCCCGTTCTCCCCCTTTCCCAAGCTGACTGTTAGCTGCAGTGTTGTGTGAAGGGAGAACTGGTGTGAGGCAGCAGCGTCGGGCTGAGCGCCGGGCGCTGCCGTGGCTCCCGCACGGCTGCCACCCGAGGCACAGCGGTGCCAGCGCTGTCACCGCCGTGGTGGCAGCCCGTGGTGCGCAGCGAGGCTGGGGGCTCTGCTGCCTCGCTCGCAGAGGCCATTGAGCACCAACAGGCAGCAGTGAGAGCGGCGTGAGCCGAGCCTGGGTGAGCCTGTGCGCTGGGCTGGATCCGCGTTTCTGTGGTTCCTCTCCAGCCGCTCGCCGTGCTGTGCGTTACCGGAGCGCCCCGTGCCCCTGTGCAGCAGGGCCGGCTGAGCAGAGCTCTCAGGAGCTCGGAGTCTGTCTGCGCTGGCACTTCAACCACAGCAGCTTCCCAGCAGAGCCGCAGGAGGTGTTTGGAGACGGCGCTGGGACGGAGCTGCGACCTGGCTGTGGCTCGGAGCTGCGAGGGAGCGGCCAGGGCTGGTTGTGGCCGTGCCCTGCGTGTGTGCTGACCCCAGACGGGTCTGGGAGAGCCCCGGGAGGGCAGCGAACGCTCCTGGCTGGGCCAGGCTCCTCTGTAAACACAGAGTGAGTTTCCAAGGAGCCTTTGTATGCGAGTGAGGCGAGTCTGCTCGTCGCTGGCCTTCAAGCAGCACGCGCCGCGTTCTGCATGCGACTCAAACAGCGGCGGGGAAGGGGCTGGGAATAAAGTGATCCATCTGGGCTGCAGCTTGGGCTCATTTGTCTTGCGTGTAGGCAGTTGAGCCCAGGTTTATAAGCACGACAATCTGGTTTGAAACCTCTGCCAAGGAGGCTCCTGAGGATGGGAAGGCGAGGAGATGGCTCTGCTCTGCGCTGAGGAGGGGTGGCTGCCAGCACCTGCTGCAGGATGGTCGTCCCAGGGTGGAGACACGGCTGGGATGGACACGGCCAGGATGGACAGTCAGGATGGGCACTGCCAGGATGGACACTACCCAGATGGACACGGCCGGGATGGACACTGCCAGGATGGACAGTCAGGATAGACACTGCTGGGATGGACACGGCCAGGATGGGTGTCTCCTGGATGGACAGTGGTGGGATGGACACGGCCGGGATGGACACTGCTGGGTTGAACAGTCAGGATGGGCACTACCAGGATGGACACTGCCAGGATGGGTGTCTCCTGGATGGACACTGCTGGTATGGACACTTCCAGGATGGACGGTCAGAATGGGCACTTCCAGGATGGACGGTCAGGATGGACACTACCAGGATGAACACTACCCAGATGGACGGTCAGGATGGGCAGCCGGGATGGACACTACCAGGATGGACAGTCAGGATGGGCACTGCCAGGATGGACAGTCAGGATGGACACTACCAGGATGGACAGTCAGGATGGGCACTGCCAGGATGGGCACTGCCAGGATGGGCAGTCAGGATGGGCTCTGCCAGGATGGATGCTGTCAGGATGGACAGTCAGAATGTACACTACCAGGATGGGCACTGCCAGGATGGGCACTACCAGGATGGACAGTCAGGATGGGCACTGCCAGGATGGACGGTCAGGATGGATGCTGTCAGGATGGACAGTCAGAATGTACACTGCCAGGATGGGCACTGCCAGGATGGACACTGCCAGGATGGATGCTGTCAGGATGGGCTCTGACCAGGATGGATGCTGTCAGGATGGACAGTCAGAATGTACACTGCCAGGATGGGCACTGCCAGGATGGACAGTCAGGATGGGCACTACCAGGATGGGCACTACCAGGATGGACGGTCAGGATGGATGCTGTCAGGATGGGCACGGCCAGGATGGGCACTGCCAGGCTCCCCTGGCACAGTGCTGCGCTGGTGCCGCGGTGCTGCAGGGGCAGGAGCCGCAGCAGCGGCTGCCCGGGGACCCCCGGCGCTGTGCCGGGGCTGCGCCGCCGCCTTTGTTTGCCGTGCGCTGTCTCCCGGTGTGTAAACAGAGGAGGCTCTGTGATCCAGCAGCGCTGGCTCGCCGCCGCCGCCTGGCCAGCCCTCCCCCGGCCCTGCCAGCGCTCGGGGCCGTGTCCTGCCGTCCTGTCCGTGCCATGGGTCAGCTCTCTGCCCTATTGCCGGCTGGAAAGTGGGTCAGCTCCTTAACCGTGTGTCTGCCTGAGGCCTCCCGGGGGAAAACCTGTGCTCCAGCCTGGATACACCCTCTGAATGGACCATCCGAGCACTCCTCAGAGCACATGTCCTCATAAAAGGCAAACCTGCCTTCCTGCATGTAGGCAGAGTTTTCTGGATGTTTCTCTTGAACGGCTGTTTTTCTAGGGATTGTTGTCAGACTTTGTATAGGGGTTTTGGCAGCCTGTTCCTCCTCTGGCTTGTGGTAGCACTTGGTGGTGGTTCTGTCAGGAAAGCAGGGATCCCTCCTGTGTCCCAGCATTTCGGCTCCCGTCTGCAGCTCCCGGTCTGAGCCTGCAGCCTTCCCTGGAGCTGAGCCAGGAGGTGAATGCTTGACACAGTGCTTTGAGAGCACAAGCAAAGCTGGACACGCAGCCAGTGTCTGCTGAGAAATTGGATGCTGCATGTTAAAGAAAAAAAAAAAAAAAGTTGTGCTGGTTCCTCGGGGGGATGTTGAGAGGTGCAAACCCACCGGCGCCAAGTGAAAGGGCAGTGTGGAATCCTGCCGTGCAGCAGAGACACTAGGTGGAATGTTGTAATTAGCAGTGGTATGTACTCGTTTAGGTTCCATAAATCGGGCTCTTGCCCGGCTGTAACTGCGGGCTGCAGAGGGCAGCTCCTGGGGAGCTGCACCACAAACGCTTTGAAGGGCTCAGCGTGCTGGAGCAGGGTGGCTTTGGGCAGGACTGGGAGGGAAACACCGCGGGGCTGGTAACTGGAACACACCCGAGATGAGCCGGCCTTTGCTTCAGCCACCAGCTGGATCTGGTTACTGCAGGTTGTAATTTGCAGGGCAGGGTGAGCCCCAGCTGCGGTGCTGTGGCTCCTGTGATGGCCCTGCCCCTGTGTGACCACCCCACCGCCTGCTGCCAGCCTCTTCTGCTGGGGAAACAGCTTTTCTTCCTCCCCACTGTCCCCGTTACCTGTTGGACCTCTCTGTTTTCCTGCTGTGCTGCACGCCAGGCTCTCACATCTCTGCAGCCTGGTGGGTTAGGTGTTGGGGAGCCCCACAAACCACTGTGTGCTGCTGGATGAGGCTCTGAAAACCTGAGTTTCAGGTCAGTCTTTTTCACCCGTTCCAAATTCCAGCAGGGAATTGGTTCTGGGGGTTTCTGGTGCCCTTGCTGACCCCACACCACATGTTCACCCCAGTCTGTGCCTGGTGGCTGATTGCATTGCAGACACTTGGCTGGGCTGTGCCAGGGACATTTGCTGCCCTCCATCCTGGTTATTTTAGACCCACAATGTCCCTCTGTAGGGTTGGGCTGGCTATTTTTACCCTGTGGTGTGGTTTTAATTTACTGTGTTCTTTTTCTGTGGTTTAAAAAACTTGAGTGTTACAAAGACTCTGCCCTTACCAAATTCTCAAGGTGAATCAGTAGAATATTTGATACCCCATTAAGTTCCAGTCTGAAGGATCAAAGAGATACTTAGGCACATCTCTTTGCTCAGAGATATGAAACTTTTGTGGGCTGTAGCTTAACTGGAAAATGTCTTTAGTTTTGCTTTTTTAGGTATTTTTTGTCCCTGGAAGTGCTGGCAGCTCTCGGGGTTGTGGGTTTGCTGACAGTCTCACACTCAGGTGCTGCTTTCTGGCAGGTCCCTGGTGGCTTTCCTTGGTCCTGCCCGTGTTTGTGGGTCCTGCCCTGCACAGCTCAGATCCCCCTCCCCTCTCAGTGGCAGTTCCAGTCAGGTGCCAGCATTGGAGGGAGAACAGTCTCTTTACAGTAAACCACTGCCAGTATTTTTTAAAGCCCAGGTGTGCATTTGGCAGTGGTGGAAAGTTGTGTTGGAAACTCTCCTCCTCTGCCAGTGCCAGCTGTGAAGTTTGCCCTGAGCAGTTGGAGGCTTCCCTAGGAAATGTCCCGCTTTGTGGAGCCCTGGGCTGAGCAGGGGCAGCTGTGGGGATGGAGATCAGGAGATGCCAATGAGCCATCAGGGCCAAGGCTGCCTCCAGGGTCACTCTCCTCCTCAGCTGTGCTCAGGCTTGAAGAGCTGGGTGTATAAACCCCAGGGCTCGGGTTACCTCTGGAATAAACTGCTGTGATCTCGTGGTGTCCTCTTTTAGCAGTTAGTGAGTGCCTGAGCCTGATTTATGATCTCCTCCAAGGTCTGCTTCCAGAGTGGGAATGTCCCTGCGTTCCCCACGTCCTCAGCAGGCTCTGCCTGCTCCTCTGCACTGGGAGATCCCTCCACAGAGATGCAGGTGGCTGCTGATCCCAAATGTGATGGCTCTTGGGACAGAGCATCTGGGACAGAAACAGCCTTTTTGTCGGAGCAGCAATGCTGTTGACAGAGGTGAGCTTTTCATGGACAGCACGAGGCCGTGCTGGGGCTTTGCAGGCTCCAGCAAGGCTGTTGTGGGAGTGCTGGTGCTGTGGGTGGGGGTCCAGGGGGGTCCTGGGGACCTGTGTGACCCCTCACCTGCGAGGTGGGTGCACCCCAGACCCCTGCTCCCCCCCAGCTCCTGCATCCCCTCTCCAAAGTGTGACACGAGGAGAGAAACATGAAGCCGCAAAGTGACATTCCCTCCCTCCCCGCCTCCCTCCCCTTCTCCCCCCGTGCAGCAATAGAAATACGAGCCTGAGTCTGCAGCGTCAAAAGAGAGATCAGAGTAATCGGATCAAGCATGAGGAACTGCTTGTTGCTGCTTCCCTGTTTTTAAATGAGGCTGCCTGGCAGCTTCCCTGGCAGAGCACTTTCAACATGACTCGTGCTCGCCTTTGGAGCTGGGGCTGCAGCGAAGTCGGGCTCTGTGAGAATTGGGCAGGAAAGGGAACTTTCTGTGTCGCCTCTGGGCTGACACACAGAAATAAAGGCTGCCCGTGCCCCCACGGCCCTGGTTTTGCAGCCAGGCAGAGGCACATCTGTCCCTGATGCTGCAGAGAGAGCACTCTCACTCCGTGCCTGTGTCTCGGTGCTGCTGCTCTGGGAGGGGCTCTGTGCTGCCAGAGCATCCCTGACCTTGGGGCAGCACGGTGCCTTTCTCCAGAGCCACCCCCACCTCGCTGCCCTGGGCAGCAGCTGCCCTTTGTGTGTGCAGAGGTGCTGAAATATTGCTGGGTCAAACCAGGGGCAGAGCTGCTGGCTCAGCTGCAAAGGGTTGATTACACTTCATGCAGTGTCTCTGTGCTGGCTGGGTGCAAGTGGACATCCATCCATCCATCCATCCATCCATCCATCCATCCATCCATCCATCCATCCATCCATCCATCCATCCATCCACCCCAGTCCTTAGTGCTGGCAGTGCTCCAGAGCACCTGGATGTTCACCTGCACTGCTGCAGTGCCTGTGGTCACAGAAACCCTGTGAGCTCGGTTGTTCAGCTAATCCTGACTGGTTTCATAGTAATGAGAACCTGAAATACCCACGTTTAGAGAGCTGTTGCTGTAGCTGAGTTGTTTTGCATTCTCATTCTAAGCCATTTTGCTGGAAAACACTGGAGCTGTTTGTCTGTGCTCCCGTTGCCTCTCTGACGTCTTCATTTGCCTTGGCTAATGCAGACCCGGTGTTACAAGCTTGGTGGAGGCTCCCTGAGGGTTGCTCCTCCTGCTTTTCCCACTCTGTGTGGAATTAGGTGCTGTTTTCAGCTGTGTGAGGCCAGGCCTTGCCAGGCACTCACAGGCTCTTGAGCCTGGAGCATTCCTGCAGTGTCCCTAGCTGTGCCCGGAGCATTCCTGCAGTGTGTGGCTCCCCAGGTAACCCATTTTAATTTCTGTATTTAATTTCAAAACCATTGTATTAATGCCTGGAGCGTTCCTGTCCTGAGGGCAGAGCAGAGCACATCCCTGTGGGACAGAGCTGGCTGCTGGGCACTGGGACACCCCTGTCCCTGCTGTGACCTGTGCTGGGATGGAGCAGGACTGTCACCTGCTCCTGCTTGCTGTCCATAGCTGCTCTTGGAGGGTGGATGCAGGGGAGATTTCTCTTGGTGCATAAAATGTGAGTGTGGTTTCTCCTTTGGCACTTTCCTGCCCTCGGTTTGCCGTGGTTTTACGGGCTGCTCGCAGTGCAGACCTGCATCATTCGGCAGTCTGTGTTTGCAGGGTCACGACACACGATGGCTTTTCTTGCCCTGTCGCAGTTAAAGCTCGGTTTTGCTCAGCTGCTGGTCTGTGGGTGGCTCTGAAGGAGACATTACTCATCCCCGAGTGGGCAGAGCCACCGAGAGCGAATCCCACGCTGAGGCTGCCGAGCTCTGTCCACACAAACAGCTTTTCCTTCCCTTTAAAGGCCTGATGCCCTTAATCTTGAGCAGAAGGTGCAGGTTTAATCAACTCCCCGGATCCATAAGTGCCAGGTACTGCTTCCTCAGCAGAGCTGCAGTCACTGCTCGCCCTGGGAAGGGGAAGATTAAAGTGGGTTAAGGGGAGATTAGCGGTGCTCCCTTCAGACCTGGCGGGGAGAGGGGAGGCACTCCCAGATCAGGAGTAAGGGAAGCACTGGAGGCAAACCACTGACTGCTCTGGAGGATCCCTGGAGCCTGCAAACGCAGGTTTGCAGCAAACCCACTGCTGTGGCTCCCAAACCACTCTGGGAGAAGTTTGGATGCGCAGTTAAAGGATGACTCGCTCCTCCAGGCTCTCATTAGCAAATTGGATCCAGAGTTTTCATGTTAACACGATGTGGTGTGTGTGGAATGCTCAGGAAAGTCCAGCTGTCGGGTTTGGGGTACTCTGTTGTGTTGAGGTTGGTTGGATTTATTGATCTCCTTTCTATTTTGGAAAGGGAAGGTTTAGCAAGAGTCCCATTAAATGGGATTTCTGTGTTTCCTGCAGAATGACTTTTTCAGTTCCTGCAAGAATAAATATCTTGTGGACAACCTCCTGTATTCACCAGTCACTGTTTCTTCCTCTCCTTCCCCTCATGCACTGCACCCCTCTAAATGTGACTTCTTTGGACAAGGCAGGATAAGGACATGAAAATAGTTCTCCGTGGATGATGGGGTCTGTGGCAGTGTGAAAACCCTGTCCAAAGGTAGGGAGTGAAAGGATCCTGCAGGCAATAAGTGAGGATTAATAAGCTGTTTTCAGCCTGGTCATTTGCTTCTTCCCAGTGGAGTGGCCGATCCCTGGGTATGCTGAGGGATGGGAGGATTTTGTGCTGGAGCTGATGTGGCTGTGCACGGACAAGGAGGAGAGTGCTGGGATCATTCCCTTCTCTTGGATTTTGCTGCCCAAAGAGCAAATTTGCTGCTGGGAACTGTCGCTGAATCCCCTGGGAAACCTTTGGAAATGCAGCTCCTTGTTGCTTCATGTAAAATGTCTTTGTAGCAGTTGAGGACGCTGGCGTCCATTAAAGACACAATCCAAAGCCATGTGAGAGTTTTAATAACTTGGTATTTCTGTTGTGCCAAAAAATCCAATTACATACGGAATCACTTTTCCTTTATAAAGGTCTGGGAAAGTGTTTGCCTAAACTGCTGTAGAAGCGGCATTTCAGTGAACCAGCTGAAAAGTCATTTTTGTCAGTTTAATGGGTGTAATAAAATGGTCCATCTTGGGGGGGTGAGGGAGGGGGACAGAAAAGCCTCTCTGAAATTGGGATCTTTTAATTTTAAATTGGCTCCTAGGGTTTATAAGGATTTCAAAGGCAGATGGAGAGGGAAGAGCTCTGGGTAGGTGTTGAAGCAGCTTGTCCCTGTTTTTCTGAGAAGTCCACAGATCCCGTGGATGAAGTGTTTATGGAATGGACAGGAGATGCAGCAAAATGCACGAAGCCAGCACAGGGAGGTGTGTGTGCAGCACAGGGCACCTGGGGCTCTGCCATCGTGTCCTGGTCCTGCGGTGCCATCGCTGCCTTTCCCACCCAGCGTGGTTCTGTTTGTCTGCTCTCCTCTTGGAGAGGCTTTTCCCAGCCTTCATTTGTCCAGATTATCAGCATGCAGAGGAGAGCTGCCTGGTATTTACATGATTTAGTTGTAAATATGGTTAAGTGTTGATAGATATTGTTGTCATAAGTGCTTACAGCTCCTGGACTGATTGCTGAATTTCTTATGTGGAGATCTGTACAAGCTCGGCTTCCCGAGGGAGGAGAGGAAGGAGCTGGTGGTTTTTGTGTGGAAATGCCAGCCCGGGCGTGGCTGGAGCGGGTGGGTGTGTGGGGCAGGGCTGTGGGTTTGGCTGCAGGGAGGATGAGAGGCTCGTGTTGCCCGTTCCCGCACGGGGCTCGGGGTGCTCGTCACTGCCACGAGTGCCTTACCTGCTGCTGGGCTTGTTTGGGATTGACTGGCGGGCTCTGCCTGAACCGCCCTTGTTTAACAGTCTTGGTGTTTTGCATCCCTGCTCCGGAGCTAAACAAGCGTTTGTGGGAAATGTGTCCTCTCTGAGCACAGACAGCCTGGATTTGGCAGAATCCTCTCCGGGGGTGAGGATTGTGGAGGGCTCTGCAGCCTTGATCAGGGTCCTGAAGCCCCTGGATCCTGTGTTTGCCCCCAGAAAGGGAGATTTGTGGGGTTGGTTCGGAGCTCTGGTTATTGGGATAAAACTCGGGAGGGGAGGGCAGCTGTGCTGTGAGCAGAGGGGATTTGTGGATGTGATGTTCAGCTCAGGGCTGAATTTAGGGCAGGGATAAAAGCCTCTCCCCACCCCTGATGTGCTCCTGGGTGTAATGCCAACGCTTAAATCCTCGCAGTGGGAGGAGGCCCTGGGAGCTGCATCCCGGATCCTGCAGCACAGGGGGGCTGTGCCCACCCTCCCCGCTGTGCTCCTTGTTTTGGGGAGCCCAGCAGAGCTGGAAGAGCCTCTGTTACCTGTCCCTTCTGTCTGCAGCCACAGCCAGCCCTGACATTGGGTTTTCTGTCAGCCCCTTGGCTCAGGACTGTTTTGCCTTAAGGGGGGAAAATCCCCAAAAAACCCTTTGCTGGTGGGGTCAGCAGGGAAGGGAGAAGAGGAGCCCCAAAGTATTTAGTATGGGCAGTGTGAGCTTTGCAGAGTCACACATCCAGATGGATTACATGAGGAACTTGACATCTTGTTTAAAAACAAATCATTCATTATGTAGCAGTGAATAATCAAGCATTACAGTTTCATCTCTGGAGGTTCCTTTTTTGGTTGGAATTTTGATAGTTCAGTAATTAAAAGCTGTAAGCTATTACGCTGTCTACATGTTGATCAATTGGTAATTAAAAAGTTGATGATAGATATGGTATTTCATGGGACTGGTTGGTTACGGTCAGATTTCCTTGGTGTGTTTTGAAAATTGTCGTTTAACTTAACACTTAAACGTTTTTCAATATTCATGGGCTGTTTTACTTGATTTTTATAAATGCCTTTTAATGATCACGATTTGCATATGGTAATGTAGAAGCAGGGAATGGTTTAGGTTGGAAAAGCCCTGTAAGATCATCGAGTCCAACCATTAACCCAGCACTAAACCATGTCTCCAAGTGCCCCATCCACACGGATTTAAATCCTCCAGGGATGGTGAGTCCCCTCTGGGCAGGGCTGGGCAAGCATTTAAGGGAAGGAAATTTGCCAAAATCCAGCCCAGACCTCCCCTTGGTGCAGGGGAACCTGTGGATCTGCTGAACCCCTCCTGGCTGGGATGGTTGGAGGCGAGTTTGATAACACAATCAGGGATGAAGCAGTGCAAAATGAAGGAAAACTGGGTGGGTAATGGCCTCTGTGATGGAAGATTCATTGCTTCAGGAGTCTAATCTGAGACCAAAATGAACCTCAAACCTGACAGTCTTCAGAGCATAATGCAAGATTTACTACTCTGCCACCCTCAAGAGATTAAAACAAACAAACAAACAAACAGTCACTCTCCAAACCTCCCTTCCTGCGCCTGCAAAACTTATTTTGAGTAAAAAAAACAAACCCCAAATATGTGTCCAGGAAAGCCCTTGGTTTTAAAAACAACTTTGTCCTGAGACACTTGTTGCTTTGTGACAGCTGGTTCCAGTAATTTGTTTTTATAGGGCAGTTTGTAGTAAATGAATGGCACGTTGAATATTTTAGCGAGGTTTTAGATTATCTAAAGAATGTTTTCCGGTTTACTAATTGGTAGATAATGCTGAATGCATTGATGCTGACACGAGCAAATGGATGTAAAATGATTTTGAGGCGAGGCTCATTAGGAGATGCTCTAATTCAGTCACCAGGAGATGTCAGCTCGTGGCCGTGCTGGCCTCTGCAGCTCTGGGATAATTGCAGGCGGACGTGGGGCTCTTGCTGAGCCTCTCCAGCCCCAGTGACAGCTCCTGGGAGTTGAGAGTGAGTAATTAGTGATCTTGGAGAGCTCCTTTCGGCCTCTGGGCAGCCCTCAGCCCGGCCAGGGTTGACTTTTTGGATTTTGTCTGGAAAATCCCAAAGAGCGGTGAGCCGAGGGTGGCTGAAGGTGTGCCCAGGGCGGTTCTGCAGGCAGGCACTGCTCGGGAAGGCTCCCCAAAGGCTGGTTCTCGTGGTGTTAGCTGGGCAGAATGCCCTGCAGGTGCAGAGTGCTCCCTGTGCTCAGAGCAGCTCAGAGCAGAGAGCCCCGTGCTCTGACCCCAGAGGGGAGTTTCTCTTGTTGTCTCCTCAGGTAATAAATCCCTGCAGTGTCTGCTGCTCCAGCTCCCATTTATTGTACAGAGCAGGAGATTTTTCTCTCCCCAGATTAGGATCTGCCTTCTTTTGGGTCTTCCATCAATAAAATTAACTTTTCCCTTCTGTGTGCACCTATGAGGGATGTTGCTTTGCTGTCTTGCAGGCAGTGTCTGAAGTTTTGAGTTCATTGGTGTGCTCCAGTCTCTGGTTTTCATTCCCTGGAGTCAAAGGGAGCCAGTTGGTGCCTGTGCAGGTGCAGCCCAGCATTAACCCTTGTCCTTCAGGCTTTGTTTGTGTGAGAGATGATGGGGAAGCTTCTACCAAGTGAGATAATTCTGTGAGAAAAGTCCCCTATCTCATGTATTTGGAAATGCTCAGAAGTTCAGGGATTTTTAAAATTTGATTGATTCTCAAAATCCAGCCAAGTACAGAGGGCATCAGGACTGGCAGAGCCCTAAGAATTTTTGGCAAAATACCCAAACCATCCAACCCTGCCAACCAACCCCTATTTCTTACTTCTCTGAGTGGAAATGGAGCAGTTTGGGGTTAACTTTCCTGGGAGTGAGTCCTCAATTTCCCGAGGCTGATCTCTGCAGACACATGGTGGAATAAAGCTGCTGTGGGAAGAAAATGAGGGAGCAGAGTCCTTTAGCAAAGCCGCTTTCCACGCAAGGGATGATGAGGAAAAGCTCTTCCAAAGGGGGAGAAAACCTCAAAAACCCTCAGGCAATCAAGTCTTTCAGCTTTCCCCTGTCACCAAAGGCTTGCCAGGGGCATTCAGATGGGAGCTGGAGCCTCGCTGAATTTTCACTAATGTCTAAAATTAATCAGAATGAGTGTTATCCATTTAGTGCATAATCCCTTCTGTAGGCTGTGTGTAGGCATAATCAAGGGATGCCAACTGTATTACATTACCTGGGATATTTGGGGATATTTTTATTCTACTCAAAGTAATCTGCAAGATCTGATATGAAGAGACACAAAAGGTTAGTTGAAAGCAGACAAGAACTGAATCATTGACTTGAGGAGGAACTGCATTGTGCAAGCTGTAATGCTCCTTCTTATTCATTACTGCAATTATAATTATGGAACCCAAAGTATTTAATTGGCCTCCCAGACTCTTCACACTGAATAGATTGCATTGTTACCATTTAAAAAAAAATATCCTCTTATGCATTGCAAATACATGTGCGTGTTGCTCTCTGGCTCTCAAGAGGTTTCTTTGTTTATGTGATGAGCGATTAACTGAATTAGGGATCTTTGCTGTGTTGTGTCAGACGAAAATCCAGCGCAAGAAGGGTTCTTCCCGGATGCCAGGTGATATTAGAAGCTCTGAAAATGCATTAAAACCACCAAAACCCGGTGTGATCAGGGCTGTTAGCAGTTTTCAGGAATGTGAAATTCTGGAAGGTGCAGTCAGCGCTTGGGGCTGAATTTCCCCCGCTCTGCTCTCATGGCAGTGGGGTCCAAGGTGATCGTGCTGTGCTCCAGCCAGGAGGAGCTGGCTGAGATGGGCTCGTTTGCTGTGCTGTGAGTGTGGAACGAGCAGACACGTTGAATTGCCAGGCAGTAATTGCCAGGCAGTAATTCCGTGTGCGGGGCTCCCGAGCGCGGGCACAGCCCGTCGCTTCCCCGCTGACAGGGAGGTGCACAAAGGTTTGTTTTGCCGCCTCATCCCCGCATCCCCCGTGCCTCTCAGGCAGCATTTGCTGTCCTTTCCCGGTTTCTAATGCCTGCAGAAATGGAGGGAGGGTGAGTTTGGGCATCCCCAGCTCCGGGCTGCCCGTTAATGGAGCGTTCTGGAATTGTGTGGCTGTGCTGGGGCCAGGGCCGGGGCTGTCACCCAGGGATGTGTGTGTAACACTTGGCACAGCCCCTCCATGGCACTGCAGGCTCCTGTTGCAGCGAGGGAACGTCCCTGGTGTTTTTATAGCTTATCTCTATTCATCTCTGTTTGCAGGCTCTGCTTGCCAAGCGTTAATGTAAACACTCTATTTCGAGACGTCGGTCCATTTGCCTTCTGGAAATCCTTCTTTTATAAGGTGGTAGTAAAGTCTGTGCATGAAACCAGAATAGCTCTGTGGTCGTGACAGCGCTGGTGCTGCGTGGCTGGCGGTGCTGGGCACCTCACCTGGGCCTGGGGCTCCAGGTGAGCAGCCAGGCAGGGACACACAGCTCTGTGTGTGCACCTACAGGTGTACGTACACCCATACGGGATTTCCTCTCTGATAGCTGAATTTGAAAGAATCAAATTGCTGGACTCGCTTCCAGTACTCTCCTAGAAGAAATTTCTTAGAGTGGAGGTTGGTTTGAGCTCTTCAGGGGATTCAGGGAATGGTTTTATTGTATTGTGGGTTTGGCTGAGAAAATTATGTATGGAAACATCACCTGAAAGAGGTTAAAAAGAGAAAATGAGCCAGTCTTGTGTGTCCAGCCATATTCTGGTGGTGTAATATGTTGCACAATATTTTGGAAGAAACTGTGTAAATTCTGGAAACATGGCCTGGAAAATGTGCGAAGAATCCCGGCATTCTGTGAATGTGCAATCTGTGCAGTTCTCCCGGGGAGCTGGGTGTCAAGTACTTAAGGATATTTACTGGTTCAGAGCCTTCCCGTGTTTATTTTGGGCTGCTTTGTGATTGGGAAGGAGCGGGAGGCTCTCAATCCTTGCTGCCTCCTTTGAGAGGACGGGCAGGAGTGAATGAGGAGATGAAGACGGAACTTCCCAGCGGAGACTGAAATGAAAATGTGCCTTCAGAGCGTCAGGAAATCTGTAAATAAAACCTGTTTTTCTTCCTCTCTGTTTGCTCCAGTTTCCTGAAAAACTTGTTTACATATTAAAGGGTGTTAAACTGTCTTCCTTTGTGGCAGGTCTTACTCAGAGCCGGGCTGAAGCAGTGGGAATGAAAGGCTGTGGATATTGGGCTGGCCTTGGGAATTGATTTGGCAGGAAAAAGAAAAGGTTCTTTTTATTTCCTGGCGTTGCCATGAGGTCAGGGAGGGAAAGAAGGTGCAGGAGGAGTTTCCTAGCCCCGTGTGGGGTAGGGGGGCAGCCTGTGAACAGGGAACCTTTCTGCTGCCCTGTGCTTGCTGCAGTGAGAATTTAAGGGTGTTGCTGGTGTTGGTGTAACTGGTGTTTGGGGGAGCTTGTTCTTGTTCAAAAATTCTGCCCCACTGACCACGAGAAAAGAGAGGTGGGAGGGTGGACATCCCTGGAAGTGTTCCAGACCCAGGTTAGGCAGGGCTTGGAGCAGCCTGGTGCAGTGGAAGGTGTCCCTGCCCGTGGCAGGAGTTTGGAACAGGGTGGTCTTTAAGGTCCCTTCCAGCCCACGCCATTCCTGGCTCTGTGTCACAGCAAGACCATGAAATTACATTCAATCTGAGACCCAGTTGTGATGTCTTCTGAGAAGGCTCATGGTCAGGCAGGAGCCTGTGACCCAACCAATTCCAGTGGTGTCAGGAGTGGACAGCAGGACGCAGATCCATCCCTGTTCAATAAATAAGCTGTTTTTTCTGGGCTGTAGTGCTTTGGTGCTGTGCTGCACTGGTGCTGCAGTGCTGGCTGTGCTCACCTTGGCCAGGTGTGCTCGGTGTGATCTGAGAGTGATGTGTGCCATCAGCCTGCCTGCTGACAAATGGCAACTGGTGCTTAATTTTTATCCCCAATTATGGAGCTCCAGGACCCATTTTTCAGGTGGAATGTTGGAGCCATTAAGAAGAAATAAGTAAACTGTGCTGTATTCCATCATTTTTGGCAGGTACCCAGTGGTCTGTAGCCTTAATGTATGTGCATTTCTATGCAGAATTTTTCATAAGCTCGTGCCTGGGACTGTTTGGAGCTTTGCTGGCTGCAGTCAGGGCAGGGATGGGTGAATCCACAGCCTTGTGAATCCCCACAACTTATTATATTGCTGTGATTTCAAACAGAGTGAGGGGTGCAGTGTCCTCACCCCTGTGCTAAGGGACAGAATTCCTGCTCCATGTGAACACACAATTTCAGCCTTCCTGAGACTTGTTTTGGGAGCAGAATACAGTTTAAAAAATGCATCTAAAACCATCAAATTCTTCCTGGTGCAAGCACCCAAGATCATGGAAGGGTGTCTGAAAGAGATTGTCTTTATTTCTGAGATAGGATCAGAACTATTAGATAATTCCTAGTTTAGATTTGGAAGTCCTCTCTTTGCAGGGGATCATTCCTGGCAGCTTTTGCACGTGCTTATCAGTCCTGGCACTTTGTGTGTGTCTAAGTTTTATAACTATTCCACTCACACCTCCCTTGCTGTGTGCTGTACAATTGCTCAGGGATTTTGGCAGGTGCAGATTTCTGGGGCCAGGCCAGGGCTCACCTGCTCTGGAGCAGAACCCAGCAAACCCCGTTCAGGATAATGTGATTTGCTGCAAAAGGTCTGTATTTTTAGGGTGTTTACTGCAGAGGTCTGAAATTGCCTGGGCAATTTGCTGCCTTTGACAAGAGAAAATGTATCTCTGGTGGAATTTCCTGCTAAAAGCAATCTTTTAATGGAGCTTTTCCTTGCAATGGCCCTGCCTGTCTGAATCACCAGCCCTGGGCTGGGCTGCTGCTGCTCCCTGGCACTGGAGCTGAGCTCAGCCCAGCCTGGCCCTGGCACAGAGCCCTCCTGGAGCCAGCAGCATCCCAGGGCTGGGCTGCTGCTCTGGGGCAGAGCCAGGGGGGCTGGGGGATCCTCTGACCCCAGACAGGACCCAGACAGCACCCAGGGGAGTTCTGAGGCTCCTCTGCTGCTCAGACAGGACCCAGACAGGACCCAGATATGGCCAGGGATGCTGAGAGCATCCTCTGACCGCAAACAGGACCTGGGGAGGCTCTGTGGCCCCTCTGCTCCCCAAACAGGACCCAGAGAGGTTCTGTGTCCCCTCTGCTCCCCAAATAGGACCCAAACAGGACCCAGGGGTGCTGAGAGCATCCTCTGACCCCAAACAGGACCCAGACAGCACCCAGAGAGGTTCTGTGGCCCCTCTGACCCCAAACAGGACCTGGGGAGGTTCTGTGTCCTCTGACCCCAAACAGGACCAGGGAAGTTCTGAGGCTCCTCTGCTCCCCAGACAGGACCCAGGGGTGCTGAGAGCATCCTCTGACCCCAAACCACACCCAGGGGTGTCCTGGCTGCCCTCCTGCCCCAGTTCCAGGCTGTGCAGTGCCCTGGGGCTCTGGGATCCCACTGAGCCTTGCAGCACCCCTGGCTGTGCCTCCCTGCCCCACCCAGCCCCTTCATCCCTCTGGAGGCTCAGAGGACCCAGGGCTGTTCTGGCAGAGCACAGAAATGTGTTTCCACGAGGCTGGGATGGCTCCTGTGCTCACACACCTCTGCTTGGCAATCCCAGGAGCTGATGCTGGGGTTTGTTGACCCACCTGTTTGGGGGGAGGTTTTTAATTACCTTTTTGGTGGCTGGCCAGCAGGATAATGCCTGTACATGTTCCCTCTCCTCTCTTTGGTTCCCCCAGCTTGAACACAAAGCCAGCATTAAATTGCCTTTTCAGCAGTCAGATTGCCTGCTTCCCCCTGTCCCAGCTGTGTCTCACAGCCTGGGGTGCCAGGAAGGTGAATTTTGGAGGGGAAAAGCTCACAGGGCTCAGAGGGAGCTGGCAGGGATGGTGCAGCTCTGCTGAGACAGCTCCCTGCTGGAGGGGGGGCTTGGGGAGGGAATAAAGGAGGAAAAAGGAAAGGGAAAGGAAAGGGAAAGGAGAAAGGAGAGGAAAGGAAAGGAAAAAGGAAAGGGAAAGGAAAAGGAAGAAGGAAAGGGAATGGAGAGGAGAGGAAAGGAAAGGAAAAAGGAAAGGGAAAGGAGAGGAAAGGAAAGGGAAAGGAGAGGAAAGGAAAGGAAAAGGGAAAGGAGAGGAGAGGAAAGGAGAGACAAAGAAAAGAAAAGAAAAAAAAAGAAAAGAAAAGAAAAAGAAAAGAAAAGAAAAGAAAAAAGAAAAGAAAAGAAAAAAGAAAAGAAAAGAAAAGAAAAAGAAAAAGAAAAGAAAAGAAAAAGAAGAAAAGAAAAGAAAAGAGAAAAGAAAAGAAAAAGGGAGGGAAAGGAAAAGAAAGAAAAAGAAAGAAAAAGGAAAGGGAAGAGCTGAACCCTGCTGATGGATTTTCCTGTGCTTTTACCCCAGGTGCCCTTTTGTTTCCTCCTGTTGACTTTCTGGTGTCCGTGGCTTTCATAACCTGTCCCCCTTTGCCCTGGAGCTGGCAGCAGCAGCTCCGTGTGTGGCCCGTTTCAGGGGGGATGTGATGTCCAGGGGGTTTCCTTGTTTGTGGGATGTCCTGCCAGGGGCCCAGGGGAGCTGGGCAGGTGTGGCAGCACACCTGGGCAGGTGGCAGGAGCAGGGCTGGGGCAGCCAGAGATCTCCTTGGTGTGGAGAGAGGATGGCTGTGCCCTTCCTCAGGCTGTTAGGCATTCATGTTTGCACAGGGCTTTGAGTGTGTCAGGCTTTATGTAAATAGCAGTTATGACTCTTTTATTAATTCCCTCCCCCCAGGTAAATAAGCTGTGCTGCAGCCAGGGAAGGCAGTGAGGCTGGGCTGGGGCAGAGCCCAGAACTCTGGCCCCAGCCACATCTGCAGCAGCACATCTGCAGCACATCTGCACCTCCCAGTCAGGCAGAGGTGCTGATTGCAGCCCTGCCCAGGTGTGTGACTCCATCCCGCCCCTGGGATTGCAGCAGGGCCATTTCCACCTCCTTACAGCCCCAAATTCTGGGGGTGTGCCAGCCCCAGGTCTGTGTGCTGCCATTTTGTGTTCCTGTGCAGAAGAGGACCCACGTTATTGTTTTGGACTCCACGTTCCATGAATTTATGGCTTTATTTATGGTTTGCTCTCCATGTGAGATGTTTAAAGAGGAGGATTGGTCTCTGGGGTTTAGCTCCTCTGCCCTTGTGTTGTAATCAAGGCAAAAACATCATTAGGAGAGATCTGTGTGGAAGGTGTGGGGTGTGAGACTGACAGAGGAGTTTCACTGCTGAGTTCATTTCCAAAACTTCGTGTTGTGCCTAAAACCATGGAGGGTGGGAATTGGCTCTTTGCCAGTTAGTTACTTAAGTTTAAGAGATCTTTGCATTCAAATTACTTATCTGGAGTGCTGGCAGGCTAATAAATTCCAGGGACTGTTCTAAATATTGTCAATCTCCAATGTAATCCTATTAAAATAGTTGAGTATTTTCAGGGTAAAGAATTCCCTCATCCTCTGTCCCCAGCACACAGGAGAAAACATACAAGGCAGCCTGGAGTGTCCCCTGCCCATCACTGAGCTGACACAGCTGAGACTCCTGGCTGAGGAGCTGGAGATTCCAGCAGCCAGGGCTTGGAGAGGCACAGCCCTGGCACCAGAGCGCTCTGCCTGCCACTTCTGTGCTGGATTTTGGGGTGTGGGTGGGTTTTGTCCTCACTCCCTGCTTGATTTGGCCTGGTGCACCTTGAATTTGGTGGGAGGCTGCTGGGATTTGTTCTGGGACTGCTGTGCCCGTGTCCTGTGGCTGTCCCAGGGTGAGCAGGCTGTGCCTGTCCCTGAGCAGCTCCAGGCTGCAGTGGGTGCTGCCAGGACTGTGCCTGTGTCCTGTGGCTGTCCCTCTGTCCCTGACCCTGAGCAGCTCCAGGCTGCAGTGGGTGCTGCCAGGACTGTCCCTGTGTCCTGTGGCTGTCCCTCTGTCCCTGACCCTGAGCAGCTCCAGGCTGCAGTGGGTGCTGCCAGGACTGTGCCTGTGTCCTGTGGCTGTCCCTCTGTGCCTGACCCTGAGCAGTTCCAGGCTGCAGTGGGTGCTGCCAGTCCCTGCTCTGCTCTGTCCCCACTCAGGGCTGATCACATCTCTGCATCCTGCTCTCCCAGCTCAGTGGGGACCCTCCCAGGGCAGCCCCCAGGACATCAAACACAGCCCCTTTTCAGAGGAGACAATTTCTCCAGTTTGCCTTTTGATGATCTTCAAATGCAGGCCTGACCTGAATATACAGCACGGAGGAATGAAACGGGAGGAAAAATATCTCCCGACAGCTTTTGAGGTGTCTCTGACAGCAGTAAACTAAAGAAAACAAGCACAAGTTCTTCCCTTCCCCTTTGCTTTTGTAGGTCACTTCAGGGGAAATCTGAGCAAATCAGAGAACTTCAAAAACAGCCTGCAGCCCAATCACTTGCAGAGCACCCAGACCCCCCCAGATCAGCCCACAAACCTCCCATTCTCCTTGGCAGCCTCCTGTGAAAGCCAGCCTGGAATAACTCGCCACCAGGACAGCAAGTTCCTGGCTTTGGCAGAGTAAACAGGTTTATTTCTGCTTGCAGGAGGTTGTGCAGTGCAGCCCTGGCTCGGCTGGCTCGGCTCCTGCCCTTGCCTGGGCTCAGCTTGGGCCCGGCCAGCCTGAGGGGTGAGCCTGGGAGGGAGGGCAGGGCTGCCCTGCTGGCCCTGGGGAGCCACACGCTGGTTTTTCTGCAGGGCATCTCCATTTCAGCCCAGGTGTGCCTGCCTTGGGTCCCTGTGGGCGAGGCAGGAGCAGCAGTGACCCCAAAACTCACTGGGCTTGTCCTGGGCGTGCTTTAGGGGCTGGGGGTGGCTGCAGAGCCATCCATGCCAGCTCAGCTGAGCTCAGCTGGGGCTGCTGCCGTGGGGGGATGAGCCTTTACTGCTGGGGTATCATCTCCAGGGGGTGAGGAGAGAGCCTTTGCTGCTGGGATGTCATCTCCAGGGATGAGGAGACAGCCTTCACTGCTGGATTATCATCTCCAGGGGTGAGGAGAGAGCCTTTGCTGCTGGAATATCATATCCAGGGGATGAGGAGAGAGCCTTCACTGCTGGATTATCATCTCCAGGGGATGAGGAGAGAGCCTTCACTGCTGGATTATCATCTCCAGGGGATGAGGAGAGGGCCTTTACTGCTGGATTATCATCTCCAGGGGATGGGGAGAGGCTCCCTGCTGCAGTCAGGGTGTGGGGGTGACACTCAAGCTCTCACAGCAGGATGTGGCTCCAGAGTTCTCTCCTTGCTGCTTTTCAAGCCAGCACAGCTGGGAGATGATGCTTTGAGGTGTGCAGTGGTTTTGGCTGGTTTTGGGTGGTTTATGTGCTGGAATCCTGGGTTTGGTGTAGCTCAGAGTGCTGGAGCTGGCCAGGGACAGCAGGGCTGCCCTGGGTCAGTGTGGGGCAGAGAGCAGGGCAGTCTGTGCTGCAGATCCTCGGGAGCAGGACTTGCTTTGCTGTGGCTTTCAGGGAGCTGCAGTGTGCTGGGGGCAGCTCCAAGGGGCCTTTGCAGGAAGGGTTTGCCTTGTCCCTTGGACCAGCACAAACCCGAGGAGAAATCTAAACCCAGGAGCAGGACAAACCCAGCAGCATCACAAAGCCAGGGGCAGCACAAACCCCAGGCTCTGTCCCAGGGGCACCAGGGCAGCTGTGGGTGCTGTGTCTCAGCATTCCCATCTCCTCTGCTCAGCTTCCCCATCTTTTCCTTACAGAGCAGGATGGAGTTTCTTGTCTCATCTGCCGAGTCAGGACTTGTGTCCAGCGTGATCCTTGTCAGTGCCAAGGAACAGAAATGAGCAAAATTAAACCCAGACCTGATTAGTGACCTACTTACAGGATGGAGAAGGTGCTGGGATGCTGGCTGAAGCAAATTCAAATTCCCTATTTCATTGTGTTTCCTTGATTAATAATAAGTGAGTGAAATATCAGTCAAGATTTTTTTAAAGCAAGGAAGCAGCTTTAAAACATTACATTTATTTTACCTTGGGAGAACTTAATTAGCTGTCAACAGCACAACACATGAGTGGTGACTTTTGAATGAAATTATGAAATCTCTGCTCCTGAGGCATTTTTCTCCCTCCTTCCAAGGCAGAGGGAAACACAACAGATATGTTTAGGCAAAACTAAGTAATTTTTAGGAGAATGCTTTTGCCTTTGCTGTTTTCTTGTATTAATTACAGAAGTGAATAACCCTTCAGTTCTGATTTGAATGGGAGCAACCAGCACAACCAGGTTATTAAATCAGGTTGCAAATCCGAGATCAGGGTCGTGTGGTTCTCTGTTTGATGGGCTAATTTCTTAAGTGATTGAACTTCTATCATTCCACTGGATACCATGGTAATTTACTTATTTCACAAATGTGATAAATAAACCACAGCCAGCAAATCACTCAAATGGTCCTAATTTAGAGCTCCTGGCTTTTGCTGACACATGATGGGAGCGTGGCAGGGCTCTCAGGGAAATGGATGTGCTGAAGAGCCAAGGAGAGCAAGGTTTGGAGTTAAAATGTCAGAAACTATCAAAACCCACTCAGCAGGGGCAGCTGCCTCTCCTGGGGGGTTTGGTCTGTAAAGAAAAAAATTCAGTAAATTAAAAAAAAATCTGTAAATAAAAAATCCAGGTTTGCTGTGCCTGCCTGCATCAGCAAACCTCCAAGTGTAGCTTTTTTGTGGCAAAGCTTTTCTAGAGAGCTTTGGGTAGGGAAAGAAGATGGATGGATGGAGATTACAGGCAGTGGAGTTTCCCAATAACTCTTTTTTGTTAGTGCTCCAGCTTCATTTGAATGTTCCTAAAGCTGTGATTTCAGGAGGGGCTGAGAACAGCGAGAGGGGGAACCCCAATATTAGGATCTTAGGAAAAATCTGCAGAAAGGTTTGAGCAAATCCTGGGCAGCTGATTGTTTGTGTGACACTGAAAGTGCCACCGAGAGCAGGCAATGGAGCGAAGTGAGGTGTCCAAATACTTAAAAAATATCGATAAAACTGATGAGTGTTGCATTCCTGGGCAAATTTGCATTTCCGAGAGCTTCAGTGGGACCAAGGTCTGCTGTTTGCTGGCAGTGCTGGGCACAGGCATCACCTGGGGTTGGGAAAGTTTCCCTGTTGAAATGTGGGGTAACCTGTAAGTGTTAGGAACTGGTGAACCTCGATAAATTCCCACCCTTCAGCTGTGGCTGAAGCTCCTCTTGGGGATGGGGGATCACTGATTCCAGCTTGGAATCAGAAAGATAAAAAAAAGGGATGGTTCTGGCAAAGCGATGAATGCACAATACCAGGTTGTTTTTTCAGTCCAGATCTCACCTTCAGCATCCCTGTCACAACTCCCCATGGACCTTCTGATTGAGATTCCCTGCTCTTGGAGGAGACAGGGGGAGGAAGGACGAAGAGCTTCCCACGTTTTTGCGGTGACAAACAATTCCAAACCCGGCAGCTGCGGCGGGATCGTTGGCCATGCCCTGACACCACTCCGGGGCTCAGGAATGTGTTTTTGTAGCAGATGGAGCTATTAGTTAGCTGTGCTATCTTGAAGAATTGCTTTCCCAGGTAATCAGCTCTGCTCATTTAGGATGTCGTTTCCCCACCTCGCTGTGTCAGCCGGGGAGGCAGCGGTGATTAATCACTGCGGCACGGGGGCTCTGGGCAGAGCAGGCAGCATGGGAGAGATGACCCTGCTGCTTCCCCGTGCCTGTGGGGCACCCTGAGAGCTTCTGTGGCAACCTGGGGGTTTGGAGTTCATGGGGAGCCCGGAGTGAGACAGAGCATCATCCACGGACTGTCCTGGTTTGGGGACAGGTGTCTGCCAATAAAGGCAGAAGCTTCTCTTTGAAATGGAGAATGTAAACCCCTCCCTCCAAATTATTATAATTTTGAAATTAAGGGGCTCTCAGGCAAAGAGATGGGAATTAGGAATAACAGTTCTTTACCAGGAAAATTAAAAATAGAAATGCAGTATTACAAAGAACAATCCCAAAACACTGCCAGAGTCAGAATCCAAGCTGACACTCGTCAGTCAGTCAGGGTGTTGGCAGCAGTCCCATTCAATGGTGGCTGCATCCTCCTGCAGTGGCAGATGTGGTTCAGCTGGAGCAGTGCTCCTGGAGAAGGTGCAGTTTTACTCTGAAGCTCCAGGGATGTTGTGGAAAGGTCTGGTTTTCCTCTGGAATCCAGTGGAAAGAAGGTACCTTGGTGTCCAAATCTCAGTTTTTATCTGGGTAGGAAAGGCTTGGCTCCTCCCCTGGCTGGAGCATCTCCCAGTGGGATGATGTAATTTTATCAGTCGTGCACTGGGACTCACTGGCCATGAACAGGAGATAGCTCCTGGAGGGAGGATGGGCTGTGGAAAGATAAAGATGATTGCCCCACCCGGTTTTTAACAATGGCCCATTAACAGGAGATATTCCCACAGAGATAAGGATCACTGCCACACCCGGTTTTTAACAATGGCCCATTAACAGGAGATATCTCCCACAGAGAGAAGGATCACTGCCACACCCAGTTTTTAACAATGGCCCATTAACAGGAGCTATGCCCACAGAGAGAAGGATCACGGCCACACCCAGTTTTTAACAATGGCCCATTAACAGGAGATATCTCCCACAGAGATAAGGATCACTGCCACACCCAGTTTTTAACAATGGCCCATTAACAGGAGCTATGCCCACAGAGAGAAGGATCACGGCCACACCCGGTTTTTAACAATGGCCCATTAACAGGAGATATCTCCTGAAGGGAAGATGGGCTGTGGAAAGATAAAGATGATTGCCCCAGCTGGTTTAAAGATGGCCCATTAGCAGATAATATGTGCCAGGAGATAAGGGTCACTGCCCCACCCGGCTGCAACAGATGGGGACAGAATTCAAATTTCTGGCCACAGCAACCCAACACATGGACAGATGGACGCCTCCCACGCCTCCCACCCACTCCTGCTGGAGGGAGCTGAACCTCTCTGGAAGGTTCTTTCAGAACCAGCTGTTGATCCCCGCCGCACACTCTGCCTGAGAGGCAGCACTTGCTGGACCGAGCAACAGAAATTCTGTAAAAGCATTTTTATTCTTCCTGCTTTAGAGGCTGAAAATGCGATTTTGGGGTTTTTTTTCAATTACTGATATTCTTAAATTACCAGTAAAGAAGGTTAATCTTTTTTTTTTCTTTTTTTTTTTTTTTTTTTTTGTATGATTTTTTTCTGGCAGATCTCAGGCTTAAGCCTGTTGGTGGCCGCCTCTCTTTTCATCCAGCCCTTCGAAAGCAATTTGGGATATTTTGTGAGACTTAGTGTTGCCATGCGCCGTGTAAACATGAGATGCAAAATAGGGCAGTCTGGGATTTGGGATAGAAAGGGTATCAGCTTCAGCTCTGAAGTGTGACCAAAGAACTTGTTGTGAGGAGAATGCAGGATTCTCAGCCTCATCCCTCCTTTTACCACTCACCTTCCCTGCTGGGCTGAGCTTGTGCTCCTGGGGCCTTTCCTGGGGAGGGATTCTCCAGGATGTCCTTGGAAAGAGAAACCCAAAAGGGCTGGTGCATCAGGAAGCAGCTGTGGAGGGGTTTGCTGGCTGCTGGGGTGAGTTAGAGCAAGCTCAGGTGGGTGGAAGGCAGCAAGGTGAAGCTGTGGCACAGGGAACTTGTGGAATACAGACCCTGGAACCCCTCCAGCAGCCCTGCTTTGTGACCATGAGCTTTAATCCCATTTCAGACTGGGCTGTGCAGCCACTGCTGAGCCTGCACCATAAAAATTACAGCAGCTTTAAACCTTGCACCGTGAGCTTTACAGTGGTGCTGCAGGAATTGATGGTGGGAGCTGCTGGGTGCCTTGGTGTGGCAGAGCAGCTGGTGCCAGCCCAGCCTGGGCAGTTTCCTGTGTCTGCCATCCCCAGGCTGCTGTGGGTGCAGTTTCCTTGTCCCTACCATCCCCATTCTGCTGTGGGGTGCAATTTCCCAATATCTGCCATCCCCATTCTGCTGTGGGGTGCACTTTCCCTGTCCCTAACATCCCCATTCTGCTGTGGGGTTCATTTCCCAGTGTCTCTAACATCTCCATTCTGCTGTGGGTGCAGTTTCCCAGTGTCTCTAACATCCCCATTCTGCTGTGGGTGCAGTTTCCCTGTTCCTGCCATCCCCATTCTGCTGTGGGTGCATTTCCCAGTGTCTCTAACATCCCCATTCTGCTGTGGGGTTCATTTCCCAGTCTCTGCCATCCCCATTCTGCTGTGGGTGCAGTTTCCCAGTCTCTAACATCCCCATTCTGCTGTGGGGTGCATTTCCCAGTGTCTCTGCCATCCCCATTCTGCTGTGGGTGCAGTTTCCCAGTGTCTCTAACATCCCCATTCTGCTGTGGGGTTCATTTCCCAGTGTCTCTAACATCCCCATTCTGCTGTGGGTGCAGTTTCCCTGTTCCTGCCATCCCCATTCTGCTGTGGGTGCATTTCCCAGTGTCTCTAACATCCCCATTCTGCTGTGGGGTTCATTTCCCAGTCTCTGCCATCCCCATTCTGCTGTGGGTGCAGTTTCCCAGTGTCTCTAACATCCCCATTCTGCTGTGGGGTGCATTTCCCAGTGTCTCTGCCATCCCCATTCTGCTGTGGGTGCAGTTTCCCAGTGTCTCTAACATCCCCATTCTGCTGTGGGGTTCATTTCCCAGTGTCTCTAACATCCCCATTCTGCTGTGGGTGCAGTTTCCCGGCAGGATGAGGGGTGCAGAGCCCAGGGACACTGCTCTGTGCCAGCTGCCCAGGGCTGTGCAGTGATGATTTCTCTCAGAGCCTCTTTGGGAGCCATCCTCTCACACCCAGCTCAGCCTGGCTGCTGCTGGAAGATCTCCTGTTTATTTTCAAAGCAGCCCGCGCCCGTGGCAGCATTCTGAAGTTAATTGCCTGGATGCAGACGGCTCGGAAGGCGGAGTGTTACAAGGAGATAGCTGGAGATAGAGAGGCTGAGAAAATAACCTCAGGGCATCTGCCTGTGAGCAGGCATGTAAAAATACTAATTTTTGAACTTTTGACTTCAAATGGTTTGTGTAAAAATGTTTAAGTATTTTTTTTCCTCTCAGATTTGATCTTTTTGAGTCACAAGACCTTTTTGTGGTTGGCAGGGCTCCTGTAACATATTTCTTTTTAAACGATCTCTGAAGTTGTTGAGTACACGGGTATGAAAGTGCCTGATGGAAAGCTGTACAATTTGTTCAGGCAGGAGCATAGAATGAGTTTCTTTTCGGTGGAAACTGAGTTGGCTTTTTGAAGCTCCTCTCGCTGTTTGAGGAGAGATTTTCAATGTGAGGGCTCAGCTGCTGCTTTGTGGCTCTTCCCAGTGAGCCTGTGAGCACCCTCGGGGGTGTGCACTGACAGGTACAATTTGGGGCAGCCTGGTTTCTGGGAGCTGGAAAGTTTCCTAGAATAAAAAAAAAAAA
Organism: Luscinia megarhynchos; assembly: GCA_034336665.1. Lineage (NCBI taxonomy): Eukaryota > Metazoa > Chordata > Aves > Passeriformes > Muscicapidae > Luscinia > Luscinia megarhynchos. The sequence goes on along the minus strand of CM067586.1, from coordinate 724,166 downwards.
ATAGAAATGCAGGGGTGTGGGGCTGGTTGGAGCTGTTTGCATGTCAGCTCCAGTGTTCTGTGTGTCCCATCTGCCAGCATCGTGACAGTGGCTCCTGGATCCTGGGGTTTTGGCTGAGCAGGAGCATCCCTGGGGGACACACAGCCCTGTCCCAGGCTGCAGCTGGGCCACAAATGCTTGCACTGCTTCCACTGGCATTTCCTGGGAAATTAAAACCCGGGATCCCAATTAACAGGAACTTCCAGTGCAAATAAATGTAAATAAAATGTAAATAAAAATGTGAATAAAAACCAGATCTCTCCCCACGATGGCAGAGCTGCAGCCTGGCTCCCAGCCCATGTCCCTTGGGGTGTCCTTGCAAACCTCCTGTGGTGTTTGCTGGGTGCTGGAGGTGGCTTCGGTGGCTTTGTTCCTCTGAGTCTGACTCTGCTGTTGAGGCAGGGGCTGGAACATCAGTGTTGCACCACTTCAGTGTGAGTAACCTGGAGCTGAGAAACCCAGCAGAATGCTCCTGGCACGTGTCATACATCCCTGGGAAGTTGTGTGTCGGTCTTGGTCTCATTCTCTGGGAAATGGTGACATGCACCAAAGGATTTTTAGCAAGTCTTGTCTCTGGTTTTGACCTAATACAGCAGAAGGACAGAGAGCAGGGAAATGGGATGGGAAATGGGAAGGAAGGTGTCCTGTTTGCAGGTGGCTGCCCTCGGTGCTGGGGTCCATCCCTGTCCCCAGCTCTCCCAGTTACCCCAGAGCATTCTGCTGGGCCTGGCCCCCAGTGAGGGCCCTGGGGAATAGAGTTGTGCTCCCAGACTGGAGTTGGTGTACCTTTAATGTGAAGTGACACTTGTCAAAACAAATGAGCGAGGTTTTTATTGCGTGTTCACTCGCTTGTAAAATTCGCTGGTCTGCAGTGGCTCTTAATCAGCAGCAGGAATTAGCCAGCTCCTCCTGCAGTTCAATTACTGCTGTGTCGTGTTTAAATCCTCCCCTGATGAACTGATGGCCACATTACACACACGGTTTCATCACAGGCACCGGGCAGAGTGCAGCCAGGAGGGAGCACAGGTGGTGCAGAGCGCTCCACCCAGGCAGGGCGGGTGTGCTGGGGCACTGGGAGCACTGGGGAAACTGGGAGCACTGGGGGGACTGGGGGCACTGGGGGACTGGGAGCACTGGGGGCAACTGGGGGAAACTGGGGCACTGGGGGACTGGGGCACTGGGGGTACTGGGAGCACTGGGGCACTGGGGGGACTGGGGCACTGGGGGTACTGGGAGCACTGGGGCACTGGGGGGGACTGGGAGCACTGGGGCACTGGGGGCACTGGAGGCACTGGGGGTACTGGGAGCACTGGGGCACTGGGGGCACTGGAGGCACTGGGGGTACTGGGAGCACTGGGGCACCACAGCCACTCGTGCCTGGGCCCAGACCAGGACATGCTGGCTAGCCAGAAGGGCAGGCAGTGCTGGCCTGGCCATAGCCAGCATTCCTGCAGGTTCCTGCAGCATCAGCCCTGGCACTGGGCTCCTCTTGCTGGATTCTCACAATACCCGTGGCCAGTTTCATGTAACATCACGGGGCAGAGCATTGGCCAAAGATGCAGATTTTGGGAGGGTGGTTTCTCTCTCTGCTGTTGCTCATGGCTTTCTGTCCCTGATCCCGCATTGCTCGTGCTGGTTGTGCTCAGGCTGAGCCACAGTGTTCAAACAGAGTGGCAGGTGGAGCAAGAGATAACACTGAATGTAGAGAGATGAACTCCCAGAGACTTGACTTCTCTTCTCTTCTCTTCTCTTCTCTTCTCTTCTCTTCTCTTCTCTTCTCTTCTCTTCTCTTCTCTTCTCTTCTCTTCTCTTCTCTTCTCTTCTCTTCTCTTCTCTTCTCTTCTCTTCTCTTCTCTTCTCTTCTCTTCTCTTCTCTTCTCTTCTCTTCTCTTCTCTTCTCTTCTCTTCTCTTCTCTTCTCTTCTCTTCTCTTCTCTTCTCTTCTCTTCCCCTTCCCCTTCCCCCTTCCCCTTCCCCTTCCCCTTCCCCTTCCCCTTCCCCTTCCCCTTCCCCTTCCCTCTCAGACAGCCGTGGTGCTCCCTTGTCTTGACCTCTTGCTCAAAATGGAATTCTTAATTACCGGGGAGCCGCTGACTGAGTCATGCTGAGCGTTGTCAGGGAGACAAATAAAGCTGGTTGAACTCGCAGGGGTTGTACTGGAGAGACTGGCACGGTTCCTCCTTGTTCCAGGAGCACTCTGAGGCAGTGCAGCCTTCCAGATGTTGTCTACAGCTGCTGCCTGTACAGTATAGGTTTCAAAATTGTGTGCAAAAAAGCAAACTCATTCCCCTGTCTCTTACCTGCGCTCTGGAAATTCTCTGCTTCCCTCGATGATGTGGTTTTCTAAGGAGCTGCCTTGATAATGACCAGAGGAGATGAGTTGAGATGCAAGAAGTTGTAATTGGAGAGGAAATAACGTTTAAGAAGTGGGAAATTGAAGGTGCTGAACAGGTCTGAGTGATCTCTGTGAAGTTTCTGTGGAAAGTTGAAGCGAGGGTGTTGAGTCCAGGGCTTTAAACTTCCCTGTGAGCTCTTGGAGCGAGGTGGGTCTGGGGATGGGCTGGGTGTTGCCACACCTCTGGGCAGAGGATGGTCAGTAAACACCCAAACCTGCCCCTCTGCTGCAGTCTGGGCACCCAGGGGATGCCTCCCTGTGCCTGTCCCCACCGGGCTCGGGAGGATCCAGATGCGCGCGCTGCTGAAATTAGGGGTAACAAATTACTGATAATTAGGGCTTGTTTTTCGTTTTACCATTGCAAAAAGTGAATTTATAAAAGCCAATTTATTTTTATCTCTGGCCTCGGGAGCTCCAGAGCAGTTGTACTTACTCTTAATTGCTTGTTTTATGGGTGAGAATGGAGCTGGGATGTAAACGACAGCACGGGGGGCTGGGGCAGAGCTGCTGCCACGCTCCAACCACGAGGAGGAAAACTGGCACTGAGCATTGCCTAATACTCCACAAATTCCAATTTTTATTAAGTTTTAACAATGCAGCCGTTCCCAACCACCCCAGAACTAAATATAGTAATGAAATTTTATTTGAAGTCAGGAACATTATCGAGATATGACTTGATGTGTGGAAGATACTGCACATCACCAGAGTGGTACAGATTGTGTTAAATGGGCCTGAAATAATCTTCAGGAAAGAAAATCGTTTTCTATTCTCCTTGACACAAAGTGTTTGTCACAGATACGCGTTCTTATCCACGTCTTGTTAGTGAAATCATTATACTTTTCATTACAACTTTTATGCAAATCTGCTGGTTTTCCTTGATTAGGTTTACACGAATAAGCTGTAATTGCAGGCTGGGGTGATATTAATGCGCCACAATTAAATCCCTAATGAGTGTGTGCAACTGGGGGGTGAGGGGTGGGTTTGGGCAGCCTGGGCTCTGGGCTGGGCTGCTGTCCTGGGCTGCTCTGAGTGCCCAGAATCCAGAAGAGGTGAAGAGAGGAGTGCTAACCTGGTGGGAATGTGCTCCCAGCATCCTGCTGTGCCCAGGATAGCGCGGGATCCTCTCCCCTCGTCCCACCTGCATTCCTCCCCGGCCCACCTGGCACGTGGAGCCTTTGAAGGGCTGGGTTTGAGGAAAGCTCTGTGCCAGGCTTGTGCTGCTGTGGTTCCTGTTAGCCTGGGTGCACAGGGCTCCTGGGCACCGGGGGCTTCCCCCCGTGGCACTCGCTGCGCTCGCGCTTGGTGCTGCACAGGAAATGCAAAAAAACCCAAAAAAACAAAGCCAAGCCAAAAAGAGAAACCCAAAAGGAGAAATGCTGACCTGTGGGTACCTGCCAAAACTCCTTTTGGCAAGCAGTCAGAGGTGCCTCTGTAACAGGGGTGGCACTGAGTGTCCCTGTGCTGTCCCCAGTGCTGCCCTGGGAGCATCCCCAGGGCTCTGTCCCTGCCTGGAGTCCCTGAGCAAAGGCAGATGCTTCCTTTTCCTTCTTCCATTTCCCTTTTTCCTTTTCCTTTTTTCCTTTCCCTTTCCCCTTTTCCTTTTCCTTTTTTCCCTTTTCATTTTCCTTTTCCTTTCCTTTCCTTTTCCTTTCCTTTTCCCTTTGCTTTTCCCTTTCCTTTTCCCTTTGCTTTTCCCTTTCCTTTTCCCTTTCCCTTTTCCTTTTCCTTTTCCTTTCCCTTTCTCTTTCCCTTTCTCTTTCCCTTTCTCTTTCCTTTTCCCTTTCCCTTTCCCTTTCCCTTTCCCTTTCCCTTTCCCTTTCCCTTTCCCTTTCCCTTTCCCTTTCCCTTTCCCTTTCCCCTTTCCCTTTTTTTTTCTTTCCTTTTTTTATTTTTATTTTTTTTTAAAATCCAGACTTCCCACAACTCCAATTCCTTTATTTTAGGTTTTGAGTGGATTTTTCTGTTGTTTTTTTCTGATAAGGCAGCAAGGCTCCTCTGGTGGCCCCTTTTTGGGAGGTGCAGCCCCCCCTTCCCTGGGAGCCAGCACAGCAGAGCACAGCTCACTATCTGCAGCCTGAAGAATGAGTTATTGTGCCACCAAGAATTGTTTGAAGAATTAAAATTGACCCATTTCCTTCAGGCACGGGCAAGTTAATACTCGGGAGTGTTGACATGGTAGGAGTGATTTGAGAAGTATTATTCCTCAAATCCCTGTGCTCATGTGTATGTAGGTATAAATAAAAAGGCCTCAAAGGTTGTTTCAGCATTTATTAACCTCTCCTCCTCTTCAGGGGCTTTGCTTGGCCAAGGCTTCATCTGGTTGTGTGGTTTTTTTCTGATTTTGTGGGACTGGAGGAGCAGCTGTCAACACCTCCCTGTGCTGAAACTTGTCTTTGTGCAGGGTTTTCTCTGCAAGTTGCTGCATTTGTGCTAATTCTGTTTTCCTGTTGTTTTAGGTAAGTGAGCTCCTTTGGAGGTGGGATTTGGAGGCTGCTGTTTGGCTGGGGCTCGGACAGAGGATCAGGCAGCTGGCAGCCAGGAGATGCTCCATTAGTAAGTCCAGGAATGATGGGCTGTAAAATAATGCTGCAGCAGCTTTTGGAGATTTTCTGGGATTCTCCTGTTTGGGTGAGGAAAGGAGGGCTCAGAACTTCTCCTCTCACAGCACTGCAGGGAAATCCCAAACAGCCTTTCCTGTCTTGTGCTTTCTGCTTCTGATTTTCTGTAGTACATTTAGGAGTGTAACTGTTGAAGGAGTAATTTTTAAATGCAGCTGGATTCCTGGGCTTGGGAGTGTTCTCCAGCCTCGTGTTGGAAGAGGAGTGTGAGGAGGTAGGAGGCAGCAGGGGTGGTTTGTTGTTTTTTTAAATAATGCTTAATCTAGAATTAAATTCAGTGGAGTGCCTGGAGAAAATGAGATCTCTCTGATCAGATGCTCAGAATACTTTTTGTCTTCTCTAATAAGCAAGAGGAGCTAGTAGAGGGAATTACACGCTGGAAGAGGAATTTTAATAGCAGCAGATATGCAGAAAGGGAGGAGTCTCAGGTGCATGGGAAGTGCAGGCTGGTGAGGGGAGATCCTCTCCCAGCCCCAAGAGCACGAGTTTCTGTGGCACAGACACAAACCTGGGACTCTCCAGCAAAGCCACAGAGGGGAACCAGCTCCCTTTGGGTTTCTGCTGCTTGTGGGGGGGGACTCCCAGCAGGAATGAGCAGGAGGGAGCAGCATCCCCATCCCCATCCCCTGGGCTCCCTGAGCTGGTGTGTCCACGTTCAGGTTCCCAGCTGCTCTGGCCAAGGGAAGGTTTGACCTTGGGGAGTGTCCTGTGGGACCCCTGAGGGGCAGCCCTAGCTCCCTGCTGGAGTGTCACCAGAGGTGTCACCAGCTCTGAGTGCAGAGGGGAGCATCCCCTGTTCCCCTGCAGGGCAGCAGGAGCATCTCACAGTGGGCACAGATGCTCCCAGTGTGCCTTTGCCTGTGGATCTGGTTGAATTCTGATTGAATTCTGGTTGAATTCTGGTTAAATAACACAGGGCTTTGCTGCAGGTGCCATTTGAGGTCAGTTATTCTGTGGTGCTGTAACTAACTCCAATTAAGGCAGAAAGCTTTTCCCATTTTTTTTTAGAAAAGAAGGACTTAAAAGCTTTAATTTGCTGCAGTGAGCTGCAGCTCGTGGTCTGGACATGCAGGAGATGTTCCCTGCTCCAGCAATGCCCTCCTGAGCTCAGGCTGCATCTCCCAGCTGGAATTCCCAGAGGAGTGGGGTGGGAGAATCCAGAGCTGTGAGAGGTCTGCACAGGGGCAGAAGGGAAAACAGGAGCAGGAGCAAAATAAACTGTGTTCCCAGGCAGGACCCACTTAGCCCAAAACCCTTCTGTGCTGTGGGAATCCCATTCTGGGGCAGCAGCTCGTGCTTGTGTTCAAACACAGAGATAAATGCATCCATCTAAATTCATGGTTTGGGGTTTTTTCATGGAGTTGCTAATTATTGAACATAACTGCTTATTCATAATTTCTCTTCTCCTGCCTGATAGCCCTAATCCTGTATTTGTGCTGCTGTCATTCCCATGGCAACAGACTGGTGTCTGAGGCAGAAGATTATTAAATACTGAGCAGCACATTAAAATAATGGGCAGGTTCTGACTTAGAGACTTTTGCATGGGGGAGAACTTCAAAAAAAGAGAGCACTTCCACAAAAAGCAATTTACTTTGCCAGTAATGTTCTGTATTCCCAGAGCTGTTGGAGGAGCAGCCTCCAGCCCATCTCCTGCTCCTCCTGCTTTGCAGAGAATCCTCAGCTTGTGTTTGTGTCATCAGTCTGTTGCCATGGCAGCTCTGTCACAAATGCATCCTGACCTCACGACGGGATGGCAAGGGAGGAGAATGTGGGCTGGAGATGGCATTGGGAATGAGCAGCAGCAGGGGAAAAACAGCCCCAGGCCTTGGGAGATGCAAGGAAATAAAACAGGGGATGAGGCAGGAATGGGGGCACTGACCTGGTCAGCACCATCCCACCCCCAGGCTGGAGAGCAGGAGCTCTGCTCCAGAGCCAGGTAAAGCTCCAGCACTGCCAGGTGTCCCTGGCACAGCAGGAGCAGCCCCTTCCCTTCAGCTGTGCTGCAAACAGCAGGGCTGCCACCTCTGTGTGAGTGCCAGGGCTTTGTCCTTCTGGGTTTCCAGCCCTGTGTCAGGTGGGGACAAGGGTTTGCTGCAGCACTGCTGCTCTGGGGAAGGTGTGTTTGGAGTGACAGGTGTCAAGGTGATGCTGTTTGATGCTTTTTGATGCCTTCCAGAAATCAGACTTTCCCTAATGGAAGCTGCAGCTGAAATGTGAGAGAGGATTAGGCAAGGATTAATAAAGGCAAGGTAGACAAGAGATCTGATTGTCTGTCACAGGGGTGCTGGCTGGGTAGGGTGTTGTGGCAGAGAGGTGGAACAGGAGATTCTGCACACCTGGGGTATTGATCAGTGGCTGTGGCAGCTCCTGGTGCTTTTTGCTCGTTTGTGCTGAGCCCAGGCTGCTGCAATGCACTTCCCAAAGCAGAGGGTTTCCCCTGGTGGCAGCTGCCCCAGGACTCCTTGCTGCTGGTGTGACACCAGCCACCTCCTGGACACCAGAGCCAGGTGACACAGACAGAGGCTGTACAGGAGCTGCTGCTGCTCCAGTGTCACCTCCCTGGGCAGTGCTCCAGGCGCTGGAGCTGCACCCAGAAGTGCCATTCTCTGCATTGCCATGGATTTTTAATCCAGTCCTCTGGGGCACTAGTGAGATCTCTGTGCAGCCTGAGCTCTGCTGAGTGGGGTGTGTGTGTGTGTGTGTGTCCTGCACAGCTCTGGCACACGCTGGGCAGGGGCTGCTGGGGACAAGAGCCAGCCCCACGAGGGCAGGGTGGGCTTGGCTGCCCTGGAAAACGCTCTGGAGGGGATTTCACAGGGTGGGCTGGGCCAGAGGCAGAGCAGCAGCAGCAGCTGAACATCTCCTTGCTGTTCATCCCTTGGGCTCCTGCAGGGAGCAAAGCAGGGCTGGACTGCTCTGTAGAGCGTGTGCTTCAGCACTTCCTCTCTCTCTCAGCAATTTCCCTGTCCTCTGGCTTCTTAAGAGCTTAAGGATCATTTCCTCTTGCAGTTGGTAATACAGGAGGAGATGAGTGAGTGCAGATCTCTGCGACCCATAAACCGTAAAGTCCTGAAACCTCTGCGGCTTTATTTGCTTTGTGGTGGCTTCTCACACGTGCTGGGGTTTAACCAGCACGAGTTTTCCCTCTGGAGACAGACTTAAAAAGAGGCTGTAAGGAGCAGTATTGTTCTCGAGGCATCTTCTCAGCCTGGAGAGGTGTGTGAGCTCCAGGAGGAGCAGCAGCAGCTCTGTGCAGGCTCGTTGCTCCCGCTGGGTTTGGTTTTGGCTGCAGCTGCAGCACGTTAGGGACAGCTCTGTCCAGGGAGAGGGCACTGACACCTCCTGCACACTGCTGGGGCCTGGCTCCTGCTGCTGGGGACGGTTCTGGCTGCAGGGTCGGGTGGTGCTAGGCAGGAGCCAGGAGCAGGGGATGGAGCAGGGATAGGGGCCAGAGCAGGAGAGGAGCAGGAGCAGGAACAGGGGATGGAGCAGGGGCAGAAGAGCAGGAGCAGGGACAGGGACAGGAGATGGAGCAGGAACAGGAGATGGAGCAGGAACAGGAGATGGAGCAGGGACAGGGGCAGGGGATGGGGCAGGAGCAGGGACAGGAGCAGGAGAGGAGCAGGGGCAGGAACAGGGGATGGAGCAGGGGCAGAAGAGCAGGAGCAGGGACAGGGGCAGGAGCAGCAGCAGCAGCAGGAGCAGGAGATGGAGCAGGGACAGGAGTAGAGCAGGAGCAGGGACAGGGGCAGCAGCAGCAGCAGGAACAGGAGATGGAGCAGGAACAGGAGCAGCAGCAGGAGCAGGGACAGGAGCACAGGATCAGGAGCAGGGACAGGAGATGGAGCAGGAGCAGGGACAGGGACAGGAGATGGAGCAGGAACAGGGGCAGGGGATGGAGCAGGAACAGGGGATGGAGTAGGAGCAGGAACAGGGGCAGGAGCAGCAGCAGGACCAGGAACAGGGACGGGATGGAGCAGGAACAGGGACAGGAGCAGGAGCAGGAACAGGGAGCAGGGACAGGGAGCAGGGACAGGAGCAGGAGACAGGAGCAGGGAAACAGGAACAGGAGGATGGAGCAGGAGGGCAGGAGACAGGGAGCAGGAGACAGGAGCAGGGCAGGAGACAGGGAGCAGGGAGCAGGAACAGGGGCAGGACAGGAGACGGGAGGACAGGAGACAGGAGCAGGAGACAGCAGCAGGACAGGAGACGGGAGGGCATGGAGCAGGGGACAGCAGGAGACAGTGAGCAGTCAGCAGGAGGGAGCTGAGACAGGCGACAGAAAGATGAGCAGCAGGGCCCTAGGAAAACGGGAGGGAGCCCCATGAGAGGAGCTGGCATACAAATGCCCCTGACGCACATGGCTGACACAGGAAGGAGAGATGAGAACCCTGGCCGTAACTTGGACACATCCCAGGTAGCTGAGATCTGTGTGGCCCAGCTGGGATCTCAGCTCAGAGTTCAGGTGGGATCCCAGTGCTCAGCTGGGAAATCCCAGTGCTCAGCTGGAATATGGGTGCTCAGCTGGGATCTCAGTGTTCAGCTGAAATCCCAGTACTCAGCTGGAATTTGGGTGTTCAGCTGGAATTTGGGTGTTCAGCTGGAATCCCAGTGCTCAGCTGGAATTTGGGTGTTCAGCTGGGATCTCAGTGCTCAGCTGGAATCTCAGTGTTCGGTTGGAATCCTGTTGCTCAACTGGGATCTGTGTTCAGCTGGAATTTGAGTGTTCAGCTGGGATCCCATTGCCCAGCTGGAATATGGGTGCTCAGCTGGAATCTCAATGTTCAGCTGGAATTTGGGTGTTCAGCTGGAATTTGGGTGTTCATCTGGGATCCCAGTGCTCAGCTGGAATTTGGGTGTTCAGCTGGAATTTGGGTGTTCAGCTGGGATCCCAGTGCTCAGCTGGAATTTGGGTGTTCAGCTGGAATTTGGGTGTTCAGCTGGGATCCCAGTGCTCAGCTGGAATCTCAATGTTCAGCTGGGATCTGTGTTCAGCTGGAATCCCATTTCTGATCTGTGTGCAGCTGGAATCCCAGTGCTCAGCTGGAATTTGGGTGCTCAGCTGGAATTTGGGTGCTCAGCCCCGCTCCAGACCCACCTGTGCCCTGGGATCAGTGGAACCCGGGGCTGCACAGGGCACTGCTCCTGGAAAGGAGCTGGGGAACCCAGGGGCAGTTGTCTTTGTTTCTGTTCTTTCTGGTGAATTCTCTGAGCTCTGTCTCGTTGTGCTCAGTTACTCAGGTGGGGTCACAGCTCCCAGGCAGGGCTGGACATTGATTTCTGCTGCAGGCCTGGGGACAGAAGTCATTCACAAAGGACCAGGAGCTTTGCTCTGCTCTCAGTCTGGGGGGGTTCCATTTCTGCCTCTGTTCTTGGCAGCTTTTACATTGATTCAGTTTGAGAACTGAATGAGAAATGAACGTGTTCTCTTGTGGACACATTTTAGCTAAATTATTAAATGAAGTGGTGGACTCTTCTCCCTGCATTAAACCAGGAGAAAAACTATAATTAACTATTTCATTGACTGAGGAGGAGCAGCAGAATTGATGGGAGACATTGACCTCATAGATTTTTCTGTGCTGTGAAAGTGAGGGTGAGCTTTTAGCAATGAGAGTGGTGGGTCAGCTTTGTCCCCAGAAACACAGATGGTTCCAGTTCATCATTGCACCTTGTGTGCTTTGTTTCCCCTTCCCCTGGGAGGCCTGCTTCTGCCTCACTGCCAGGATGCAGGAATCCCATCACTCTGGGGCTCCATCTCATCCCTGCTCTGCTGGCAGTGTCCTGGCTGTGCTGGGCACCCCTGGGTGCCATCCCTGCTCTGCTGGCAGTGTCCTGGGCACCCCTGGGTGCCATCCCTGTGCTGCTGGCAGTGCCCTGGCTGTCCTGGGCACCCCTGGGTGCCATCCCTGCTCTGCTGGCAGTGTCCTGGGCACCCCTGGGTGCCATCCCTGTGCTGCTGGCAGTGTCCCATCCCACAGCCATGTGCTGCCAGGTGTGCTGAGGGTGACAGGGAGATGCTTCCATGGCCCAGCTGCTGCTCCTGCTGGAGTGTGGGAAGATGGTTTATAAGGACAGTTTCCCTCATTGAATTACAGCTGTAGTGATTGCTGAGGAGTGGAGACAGCCTTGCCTGCCCTGTGAGGGTGGGGTTATAAAAGAGTGGCTAGCTGGTCAGGAGTGAGTTTGAGTTACAGTCTGCTGCAGTTTGGGATGCTGTGAGCAAGAAGGGACGTGGGGTCATGCAGGGGCCAGCCAGGGTAAGGACAGGCTGCCAGCCATGCAGGAGAGAAGGAAGCTTGCAGAGAGAGGAGTCAGTGCTGTGTGCAGCTGCCTGAGGGAAGCCCACTGACAGGAGGCAGGAGAAGTGTTAATAAAGGGCTGCTGGTGGTGCCAGTCTCAGCCCTGCAGCTGGCAGTGTGTGCTGTGGGGGCTCCCAGGTGGGAGCAGCCCCTGGGCAGGGTCCTGGGCAGCTGAGCAGGGCCCAGCTCTGGCTCAGGGCTGGGGGAGCCCTGGGAGATGGAGAGAGGCTGATGGCACAGAGCAGAGCTGCAGGCCAGAGTGTCCCAGCCTGGGCAGGGCAGCACTCACCCTGGCTGACCCCTCTGCTCCCTGGGCTGCAGGGTCTGGGCTCTGGGCACAGGCTGTGGCTGGCATTAAGCAGGGATTATGTAGAAAATCCACGAGTGCTGCCAGCTGTTTGCCCCAGGGGATGGTGCTGCCTGGCTGGGACAGCAGGAGTTCTCTGTGCAGCACAGGGCAATGTGCTTTGCCAAAATGTGGGAGCACAGGGCTCCTTGGGGCCCTGCACTCTGAGAACTGCAGGGCTGCATTGCCCTCATTGTGAGGGTGCCATAATGCAGTGCCCAAGCCCCTTGGAGACAGAAAACAGGCATTTTATCCAGAATGCCCAAGTCAGTCCTCCACTGCAGAATTTTATTGGGTACATGGGAGTGCACTGCTCACACCATGTCCCATCACTAATGGACTCTTGGTTCCAGTGTAATTCCTTTAAATATCCCAGCTGTGCATCCAAATCTGTAAAGCACAGAATCCCACAATGGTTCAGGTTTGAAAGCTCATCTCACTGCACGCCCCCTGCCATGGGCAGGGACACCCTGCCCTGTCCCAGTGGACACTGCCAGGCTGGGGCAGCCTGGCCAGGGCCTCACAGCCCTCACAGTTCCACCAGGACATCCACAGGGACAGCAGGTTATTGCCCTGCTGATTCCATGCTGGAAGTTCAGCAGGAATTGCTTGCTGGTTTGGCATGAGGGGAGCGTGGGAGGCACATTTGTGGTTGCCCTGTTTGAGCAGTGAGCAGAGGATGATTTTTGCCTTATTTGTGTCCCCTGTTCACCAGCCCAGCACACTGGGGGCTGCTGAAGGTCCCTCACTCTGATGGACACTGCCAGAACTGGGGGGTGCTCGAGGGAGTGATGGGTTCAGTTCTGGGACTGGTGGAAGTCTCCCATGGCACTGGGGGTCTGTGAAGTGTGTTCACATATCTCTGTCTTACACGTGGCAGCTCCTTGAACCTTATCAATTTTTAATGGTACTCTGCTGTAATAAGAATATATGATCACTGGCTGGGCAGGAGAGGCTGGAATCCCTGTGAATGCAGGTTTTCTGAGAGCAATATACAGGAGGCATTTAAGGCGTGCTGGTGGAGGAAGGTGAGCTATCCATCAACTGCACAATCTTGGATTTGAGTCTTCTATTTAGATTAAACACGTTAAGAAAGATGGATGGTAAACGTATTTCAGCAGCATTGTCCCCAAACCAGAGTGGAATATAAAGAGAAGGATTCAATTACACTGGCAAATAGCTGGAGCAGGAGCTGGGGCAGTGGGATGTGGATTTATGGAGTTGTGTGATAAAAACAGCACTTTGGTTAAACCCTGCTGTTCACACAGCACTGGCACTGCTCACACACCTGGGAGCTGCTTTGGGCTGGCTCTGTGCAGCTGCTGGGTCTGGTAGTTTAGTACATCCCAAATTTGGGCTCCCTTCAGCTCAGGAACTGGGGCTGGCTGTGCTGCTGTTGGGAAATGTGTCTGTGCTGGGGCCTTGGGGTGTGGGAGCCCAGAGTATTCTTCTGGCTTCCCTGGGAGGTTTAAGACCCCCCCTGGTAGGGTCCCCAAACACCCCTGAGTGAGACCCTGGTGTCTCAGGGGCTGAATTCCAACCCCTGGGGGAAATTACCAACACAGAGGGAATGGAAACAAGCCACCAACATTAGTAAAGTGTAAATTAGGTTGTTAGAACGTAGATAAATAGACTTTTGGGGATGTTTGTGATAAGGGACATGTGGCCAAGATGGAGAATTTGGGGTGTGGATACCTCTTCCTCCTTCTTCTCCGTGCCATCCATGCTGGGTGACATGCTGGCACTGTCAGATTGGATGGGGTCACAGCTGGACTGTTTAACAAAGTTGTATTGTATTGGAAAATAATTGTAAATCCCCAGTAGGTAATTTAGAGTATAAAAGATCAGTGCTGCCTCTGCCAGGCAGATTCTGCCCTGGACGTCTGGCGAGCAGAGCTGTGAGCTGGGCAGAGCAATCCTGAGATAAGGGAGAATAAACAGCCATAAAACCTCTAAGAACAGCTCCTGCAGCCTCTCATGGAAAGAGCTGGGCTGCAAACCACCTGCATGTGCTGCAGAGGTGAGCTCAGGGCTGAGGGACACCTCGGGCTGTGACATTGGGGTGCCTGGGGGTGATGCTGGCTGTCCCTGCCTTGGGCACACGGAGCTGGGACAGGGGGAGCTGCCCCAGCCCTGGCTGATCTCATGTTGGCTCACAGGGTGTGTTCCTTCCCTGCACCCAGGTGGGAAGGGTGAGTCTGCTGCTCGTGCCCAGATAGGAATGAGTTGTGTTCTTGGCACGGGGAGGACGTGCTTGAGAAGGCCAAGGCACCAAGGTGGCTGTGCAGGGACAGTGAATGGTGCCCCAGACAAATCTGGGCAGGTGAGTGTGTGCTCTGCCTCAGGGTGAGGCTCAGAGGAGCCCTGCCATTGCAAACCCCTTTTCTACAGAGGTGTGTGCAGCTACCTGGAGCTTGTGGGCAAGGTGTTTTCTTATCTTGAGCTGAAACTTTGTTTTTTCCTCCCAGTCTGGCAGTTGGCAATTAAGGAACCGTGTGATGGCAGTTCCTTGATCTGTGCCTGCTTCTGCTGCTGGGATTCAGGAAGGGGAATTTGTGTTGGCCAATGGCTCGTGTGGCATTTTGCTGTCAGTGTTCCACCTGTGAAAAACAGACCCCCAAAACCTGCTGGGGGTGAAACTCCCATCCTCCAAATTCCTCAGTTCTCCGCTAATGCTGCCCTAGTGGGGAATTACGGTGCAGGGAAGAGTTAATGTGTTTGTGTTCTCCACTGGGGCTCTTTTCACTGAAAATACTTGGCGTTTCTTCCCAAATTCTTGCTGCTGTTCTTGGCTCAGCTGCTTTTCCCTTGCTTGGGCAGGTGTGAAGGGGCAGTGGCTGCCCAGGGCTGGGTTCTGGGTGAGCTCAGGATGGAGTTAGGGTGCAGGGGTGAATGTTGTGGCTGTGGTTCATCCCAGGGGTCAGCAGGGCATGGCTCTGTGCTCAGCCCTGCCTGCAGTGCAAACATCTCCTATCAGCTCTGGGCTGTAGGACAAGAGGCCCCAGTGGGCTCTGAGACTTGTGAGCTCGTTCTGCTCTCTCTGGGGCTTTTTCACTTGGCTGTTTAACAGAAAACAGCACAGAAGCTGAAAAACCCCAGCCCACACACAGGCTCAGCTGGGATTTCTCCTCCTGGAGCGTGCCTGGATGCACAGCCTCTGCAGGATAACTGGGCTCTGCTCTCCTGCTGTGTTTTAGGCAGGGTTTGTGCAGGTGGTTTTTCAAGGAGATGGGGGTTTGTGTTTAATTTCCTTCCCTCTGTGTGTTTGTGTTTCCAGACACTTCCCTGGATCCCCGGGGGTCACGGGGGAAAGTTCCCCAAGGTGCCAACATCAGGAGAAGTTCTCTTGAGTGAAACTCTTAATTCAGCTGTGTGGATTTCCAGTGTAATTTCCCAGCCCATTTTTGGTGCCTGTTGCTGTGCCTGTTACAGAGTCACTGGGGTGGGAAGAATCCCACAGTGCAGCCCCACGACCTGGGGCAGAGCTGGAGCCACCCAGGAAAAGGTGACTTGGGTGATTTGTGGCCATAGGAGCTACCAAAACCCTTGTGCATTTTTTGCTGTGTCTGTGGCCTGTCAGCCATTCAGATTTTTTTTTCTTCTTTGGTGGCCAGCCAACATTTAGGATGTTTTTTCACTTCATTTCTCAAGTCTTTTCATTTCCCACTGTTACCTGTGTGATTTGGGGATGTGTGAGTGTGAGCCACAGCCACTGTGAGCCAGGTCCCAAACCTTCCCTCCAGTTCCTGGAGGTGGTGCAGAAAGTTGTGTAGGTCAGCTTGGAATCATCATGCTCGCAAGGAAAAAAATTAAAACTGACTTCAAAGGACAACTCTGACACGGTCAATTAATAATTAAAACAGTTTTTTAATGAGCTATGCAATTACCTGTGTGTCCCTGGAGATGATAGTTTATGGTATTATTGCTCAGTGCCCTTTCTTTAGTCATGGCAGATGACATCTGTAATTTAAAGCAGGCGAGACATTAAAGTGACAGAACTTTCATTAACCTTGTCTAAAGTTTGTTAATGACAAATGTCTCATAAAAAAAAAAAATCTATTGTCAAAACACTGGCTGGGTGTCAGGAGGAGCCTCAGGTCCTGTGGGTTTCTCTTTGGCCAGTGAGGTGTGTGAGTTCTGAGCCCTGCTGCTGTCCCAGGGGGTGTTTGCCTCCCTCCCACCTGCAGTCCATGGAGCATCTCAGTGTTGGGGCTGTGCTCACAGCTGGGCTCCCTGAGGGCTTCCCCTTGGCCTATGTACAAAGCTCAAACTGCAGTGAGTTCAGGCTTAGCATTAGACTTAAACTCAGAATTTGGTTTATCAGATTTAAAACCACAGTCTCCTGGAAGGCCCTTGGGACAAGCAGGATGGCAGGAGGGGCAGAGCCCTGGGCTGGTGGGACTGTGGCACTGCTGGTCCTGGCCAGGCTGCCACTTCTCCTTGCCCAGCTGGGAAAGGCTCTGCCTGCTCCCAGCCCTCCCCTCCCGTGGGGATTTGTCCCTGCACCCATCAGGATGGCAGCGTTAGATCCCTCTGTAAAAACCTCCCCATGAAAGAGCAGTAAATCTGGGTTTTTAACTCCCAGCTGCAACTTCTCTGGGGTTAATTCAGTTTCCACTGGGGTCCTGATTAAAGAAGGAATTTTCTGCCTGAGTCATGAGCAGCTTTGTGGGAAGGGGAGGCACAGGGAGGTGCCTTGGCAAGGGATTGCTGTGAGAAGGTCAGCCACATCTGGATGTCTCAGTGCTGAATGTCAGGCTGCTCAGGGGTAGAATCTTTGCAGCAGTGTGCCAGTGAAGGCACTGCAGGGAAAAAAACCATTTTGCTTGGCATTTTTGTGGTTTCTGATACGGAGCAGGTAGGAAGTGCCTTGTTAAGTTATTGATTATCGCAGATGAACTTCCAGGAGTTCATAGCAGCACACTGTGCCCTCAGACTTGGTTAAACTGGATTAATTTTTGCTTCTGATCCCGAGAGGCTTCCACTAGCAGTGGCTGCAGCATTTAGGGAGTTGTGTCCTGGCAGAACATCCCAGCTGTGAGCACGGGACCTCGGCTTCATCTGCCGGGCAGAAACGTGGCTCCCTGCTCAAATTAACAACGAGGAATGTAAATGCCTGTGTGAGGGTTACACAGCATTTCATGGCTTTGTTTGTTGTGGCAAATTGGATTTAAAGCACTTGCTCCTACGAGAGGGTTTTATGTGCCCTGAAGAAAGGATTTGCTGTAGTTGCTGGGGCCCTCCCTCTGATCACTGTGTACATAAACACACACACACATTTTTTGTGTTTGTGTGTGTGCACAGAGCAGGGAAATTCAGGATCTGCTTGGTCTGATGCCCCAGTTAGGTGAGAATTTGGGATGCAGGTTGGTCAAGCAGGAGCAGTCCCTAACCTTGGTGTCTCCTGATTTCCTGTAGTGCAGAATTTCTTTTGGTCTTTGGTTTGTATCAGATCCATCTCTCATCTCACTTGGGAAGGAAACAAGACCTGCTGATGTTAATGGTGCAGTTAGAACCCAAGGCAGACTCCTCCTTCCATTTCCCCTTTGATTTCACTCATTGTCCAGCAGGGAAAGTTCCTTGGACGAAGGGCACTCCCTGTGTGAGTGTCCTGATGGAATCCAGGCCATCCCTTGGTTTCCTGTAGAAATTCCACTTGCTCCTGAGCACCACCACTTCTTGATAAAGACAGAACAGAACAGACCCTGAGGATTACTGTCACCGAAAGGGCAGTGGGGATGCTGTGGGCAGCATCATTACAAGTGGATTTTGAAGGTAACTTAGATTATTTACAGCCTTGTCTGCGTGTCTGCTGATCCCAGAAGTGCTGCTGGAGGCTCTCTGTGCTTCCAGGGTGGAGCACCAGGTCCCTGGTGGCTGCTCTGACCTTCCCCCTGTGCAGGTAGTGATGCTGTGTGGGCACTGCTCAGTTCAGGTGCTAGCAGAGGTGCTGAGAGGAGAACAGCTATAATGTCTGTTTATCTAAGTGAAACATAATGTGTATTCCCCAGATGGGTGTATCGTGTTGCCAAACTTTTGTCTACAAATTGCTAAAACCAGTTATGCAGGCACGTTTGCACATGCACACGGCTCTGGGGAATGCACTTTTGTGTGAAATAGCCCCATTAATTTGAACAAAATGTTTTAAATAGTTTTCAGTGTTTCCTTCTAAAAGCTCTACTGCTCCAGCATGAGGAGTGCTGGGTGGGGAGATGTGCTGGTGCTGCTCCTGCTGATGGGGATGGGCTTGGAAGGGCAAAGCTGGGAGGGGCTTTGGGGTTTCACCTCTCAGAACCTTGTCCTGGTTTGGAGGACAGGTGTCTGCCAATAAAGGCAGAAGCTTCTCTTTGAAATGGAGAATGTAAACCCCTCCCTCCAAATAATTATAATTTTGAAATTAAGGGGCTCTCAGGCAAAGAGATGGGAATTAGAAATAGCAGTTCTTTACCAGGAAAGTTAAAGTAGAAATTCAGTATTATAAAGAACAATCCCAAACACTGCCAGAGTCAGAATCCAAGCTGACACCCATCAGTCAGTCAGGGTGTTGGCAGCAGTCCCATTCAATGGTGGCTGCATCCTCCTGCAGTGACAGGTGTGGTTCAGCTGGAGCAGTGCTCCTGGAGAAGGTGCAGTTTCCTCTGAAGCTCCAGGTCTGGCTTTCCTCTGGAATCCAGTGGAAAGAAGGTACCTTGGTGTCCAAATCTCAGATTTTGTCTGGGTAGGAAAGGCTTGGCTCCTCCCCTGGGTGGAGCATCTCCCAGTGGGATGATGTAATTTTATCAGTCGTGCACTGGGACTCACTAGCCATGAACAGGAGATATCTCCTGGAGGGAGGATGGGCTGTGGAAAGATAAAGATGATTGCCCCAGCTGTTTTTTAACAATGGTCCATTAACAGGAGATATCCCCACAGAGATAAGGATCGCTGTCACACCCGGTTTTTAACAGTGTACCATTAACAGGAGATATCTCTCACAGCAATAGGAATCACTGCTACACCCGGTTTTTAACAATGGCCCATTAACAGGAGATATCCCCACAGGGATAAGGATTGCTGTCACACCCCGTATTTAACAATGGCCCATTAACAGGAGATATCTCCTGGAGGGAGGATGGGCTGTGGGAAAGATAAAGATGATTGCCCAGCCGGTTTAAAGATGGCCCATTAGCAGATGGTATATGTCATGGAGATAAGGGTCACTGCCCCACCCGGCTGCAACAGATGGGGCAGAATTCACATTTCTGGCCACAGCAACCCAAGACAGGCCTGCAGGAGCACTGCTAACCAAACTCCTGTGAGGAGCTGGCTGCTGTGCCTTGACAGAACAGTGGGATGCTCACTGGGTGCCTCCTTTGATTTGTGGCCGGCTCTGGCAGATGGTTCAGCTTTGCCAGTCTTGAAGAAGGCTGAGATAGGAACAGGTTTGTTTTTAAAGACAGCGAAACAAGCGGTGCATGGCAAACCTGTGATTATTGTGGTGTTTCTTGGTGGTTTACAATACAAAAATACCAAATGCTGCACGGTTCAGGACTGAGGGTGCTGGGGGGAAGCAAGGTTAAGCAGCATCTCACACCTTCCACTTCACATCTCATTATTCACTGCTAATAGAAGCCTGGGCCATCTGTCTCTGCAGAGAGCATTTGGATGTGACAGGCATAGGAGATGTTACAAAACTTTCTCAGCGAGATGTTTATTTCTGGTTTGTTCTGCTCGTGTTGTCCCTGTGCCTCCCGCAGTGGCTGCTGCAGGGACCTGGCTGGGATGCTGAGGTGTCACTGTGGGTTCTCTGGGCCACCAGCAGCTGGGACTGCTGCTTCCTTGCCTCCTAAATTCTCTTTAACTTGCAGGCAACCTCCCAGAAACCCTCTGAGTTTTTTTTGCCATGTCTTAGCAGCAGTGCTGAACGTTTATCCGAGACATGGGGCGGGATGCAAGGATGTGGGGTGGGAAGCAGAGCATCCTGTCAGGATTGTGGAGTGGGGAGCAGAGCATCCCATGAGGTTTGTGGGGTGGGGAGCAGAGCATCCCGTCAGGATTGTGGGGTGGGGAGCAGAGCATCCTGCCAGGATTGCAGCAGTGTCCACTGAGGACTTGCTGCAGGTCCTGCCCCTGTCCCATCCCTCCCTCTCCATCACCTGGATGGGGCTGAGCCCCAGGGATGAGACTGAGCCCCAGGGATGGGGCTGCAGGGTGCTTCCCTCTGCCCCACAGCACACTCAGCACCCCTGAGAGCATTGCCTGCTTCTCTCCCTGCAGTTCTGCTGTAGGGACACTTAGAATATCAAATACTCATCTCCCCTGGAGGGAAGGAGCTGCTGTGGGATTTTCAGATTCTTTTATGTTTTCTTTCAGCAGTGCTGAGGGAAAAGATCTTGGTTTCCTCAGTTAAATTGATGCTTGTGAAAGACTTAGCAAAAACGTTCTTTCCATCTGTTATTAGGTTTCTGAATTGAGGCAGTAATCAGAAAACCAAACAGGAAGGGGTTTTAGTTTAAAGTCCCTCCTGGTTAGGTTTCAGTCGTCTTGGTGGCCATGGTGCCATCCAGAGCATTTTCTCTCCTGGGAGGAAACTCAGATGGAGCAAAGTTGTTTTTTGGGGGCTGTTATTAGCAGCAGTTGTGTCTGTGTTAGCAGCAGCCCCTGCTGCTGGCAGGGCAGGGACACCCTGCTGGCCCCAGTGCCCACAGTGCCCAAACCTGCTGTGTCACAGAGGACAGGGATCCTTTCAAATGCTGAATAAAGGCCAGGAGTGCAGCGGGCTACTTAGGGAGGAGATGATGGATTCCTGCAGAATCCCTTTTTTCTCACTTTTTGAAGGCATTTTAGGGAGAGATTCTTCCTGAGGGGATTGAGGTCATCGCTCTTGGCTGCTGAGGAGCTGGTGAATTGCCTCCTGGACACTTTATCTGGGGAATGACACGGTGTTCAGTCAGGGGGCTCTGCTGGCAGCTCAGCCTGTGAACATCAGCACAATCGAGATGGAAATACCTCCGTGCCTTGGTGATTTAGTCATGGAATGTAAAGAATTTGCAACAGTAAATGCACCGGCTTTTGAAGTTCCTTTATCCTCTGCAGAGTTTTAACTTAGATGGCAATGGGATATCAGCATTCATTTTATAGAATTTTTTCCGGAAGATATTTTCCTTATTTTTGCCAGCCTGACGTCGTTTGCATTCAGTTCTCCCGTTATCAATAACTGTAGAAGCAATCCGAGCAGAGTTTGCAGAAATTGCTTTGTCTGTGCTTTGCTCCTCCAGTATTTATTGGCTGACACTCTAATGTGATTATTTCTCTGTGTCTCTGCTAAAGACACAGATTGGAAAGATGCTACCCTGAGATGCCAAAGCTGCACTTTTCTTCGTATGAATTTGTGAGAGAGCAACTGTTTATTACAGGCACCTGATTTGAAAATTATTCCTTTGGAAGATGAAGATTAAGCAGCGTTGAATTTATATTTGTGATGGATAGGGCTCAGCTCTGTGGTAGAACAGTAGCAGTGTTGAAATCCTGGAAGGATTTCATGTGGCTGTGCTGACAGGAGATGGTAGGAGAGAAAAGTTTTTCCAGGACAAGAAACAAGTTGCTGAACTTGGCATCTGCAATAATCTCGATTGGCAATACATGCCTTGGAGCAGAATATTTGGCCACTGAGCTGGAAAATTGTTATCAGTTGTGGCAAGGCTATTTTTAGGCAGTAACATCTGTGGAACACCATTTCCTCAAACTTTCACTATCTTTTGACAAGTCAGCCAGATGTGACTCACTTGAGCATATTGGGTGGAGAGGAAAAAACAAAGTGTTGTGTTTACCAGAAATGCAAACATGACCTTTTCGGGATGAAGGCAGTCTTTATTCCCAGCCCATGGAAGAGGCAATAAGAAAAGATGGATTTTCATCATCAGTATTAAACCTCTTTACAGTGCAGAATTGTGATCCAATGCTCTCACAGAAATCGTGTTGCAGAGGGTTTTGCAAAAAAACCCAGTTTTCTCTGCTTGTTTGAGAGCAGAAAGGGGAGGGAGCCAGTGATGGTGTCCTGATTCTGGTCCTGACATCTGTCCCAGGGCTTGGCTTTGGCACTGCCTTGAGGAGCTTTTCTCCCCTGGACGTGGGTCTGACCTTCCCCAGAGCATCCTGCCCTGGGAGCAGAGTGTTTCTGCCCAGCCTGCAGTCACCAAGAGCCCCTTGGTTAAATTAGATAAAGGGTTGGTTTCCTGCCTGTGTCACGAATGCCACGCCAGGGACAGTCCCCTGCGAGCAGTTTGTGTTCCCGTGCACGGTGAGCATCTCTCCGCTTGGCTGTTGGGGTGTCTCCACTTCCAGAGCTGCATTCCCTCTGCTTGGCTTAGCTGGGGAGCTGCAGCTCTGCATCTCTGGGTCCTGCTGGGCACAGGCACCGTGGCTCTGCTGTCACCTGGCGAGCTCCGAGCGGGGCTGGCCGCCCTGTGCCGCCCTGTGCCACCCTGTGCCGCCCTGTGCCACCCTGTGCCACCCTGTGCCACCCTGTGCCACCCTGTGCCGCCCTGTGCCACCCTGTGCCGCCCTGTGTCACCCTGTGCCACTCTGTGCCACCCTGTGCCACCCTGTGCCACTCTGTGCCGCCCTGTGCCACCCCTGTGCCGCCCTGTGCCACCCTGTGCCGCCCTGTGTCACCCTGTGCCACCCTGTGCCACCCTGTGCCGCCCCTGTGCCACCCTGTGCCAGCCCTGTGCCCCTGCGCCCTGTGCCACTCCCTGTGCCACCCTGTGCCGCCCCTGTGCCACCCCTGTGCCACCCTGTGCCACCCTGTGCCGCCCTGTGCCGCCCTGTGCCACCCCTGTGCCACCCTGTGCCGCCCTGTGCCACCCTGTGCCACCCTGTGCCACCCTGTGCCGCCCTGTGCCACCCTGTGCCACCCTGTGCCACCCTGTGCCACCCTGTGCCGCCCTGTGTGCCGCCCTGTGCCACCCCTGTGCCGCCCTGTGCCACCCTGTGCCACTCTGTGCCGCCCTGTGCCTGGCCACCCCTGTGCCGCCCTGTGCCACCCTGTGCCACCCTGTGCCACCCTGTGCCGCCCTGTGCCACCCTGTGCCGCCCTGTGTGCTGCCCTGTGCCGCCCTGTGCCACCCTGTGCCACCCTGTGCTGCCTTGTGCCACCCTGTGCCGCCTTGTGCCACCCTGTGCCGCCCTGTGCCACTCTGTGCCGCCCTGTGCCACTCTGTGCCACCCTGTGCCGCCCCTGTGCCACCCTGTGCCACCCTGTGCCGCCCTGTGCCGCCCTGTGCCGCCCTGTGCCGCCCTGTGCCACCCTGTGCCACCCTGTGCCGCCCTGTGCCGCCCTGTGCCACCCTGTGCCGCCCTGTGCCGCCCTGTGCCGCCCTGTGCCACCCTGTGCCACCCTGTGCCGCCCTGTGCCGCCCTGTGCCACCCTGTGCCACCCCTGTGCCACCCTGTGCCGCCCTGTGCCGCCCTGTGCCACCCTGTGCCACCCTGTGCCCTGTGCCGCCCTGTGCCACTCTGTGCCACCCTGTGCCACCCTGTGCCTGTGCCACCCCTGTGCCGCCCTGTGCCGCCCTGTGCCACCCTGTGCCACCCTGTGCCACCCTGTGCCGCCCCTGTGCCACCCTGTGCCGCCCCTGTGCCGCCCCTGTGCCACCCTGTGCCGCCCTGTGCCACCCTGTGCCGCCCCTGTGCCACCCTGTGCCACCCTGTGCCGCCCTGTGCGCCCTGTGCCACCCTGTGCCACCCTGTGCCACCCTGTGCGCCCTGTGCCGCCCTGTGCCACCCCTGTGCCACCCTGTGTGCACCCTGTGCCGCCCTGTGCCACCCTGTGCCACCCTGTGCCGCCCTGTGCCGCCCTGTGCCGCCCTGTGCCACCCTGTGCCACCCTGTGCCGCTCCCTGTGCCACCCTGTGCCGCTCTGTGCCACCCCTGTGCCGCCCTGTGCCGCCCTGTGCCACTCTGTGCCGCCCTGTGCCACCCTGTGCCACCCTGTGCCGCCCTGTGCGCCCTGTGTGCCACCCTGTGCCGCCCTGTGCCACCCTGTGCCGCCCTGTGCCGCCCTGTGCCACTCTGTGCGCCCTGTGCCACCCTGTGCCACCCTGTGCCGCCCTGTGCCACCCTGTGCCGCCCTGTGCCGCCCTGTGCCGCCCTGTGCCGCCCTGTGCCACCCTGTGCCACCCTGTGCCACCCTGTGCCACCCTGTGCCGCCCTGTGCCGCCCTGCCGTGCTGTGTGCGGCACTGGGAGCCCGTCTGCAGGGCTCACTGCCTTCCAATCCATCACCGGCTGCTGTCACCGTGAGCAGGTTTGTTGAAGCAGCTCCCAAAATTGGCCAGCACGAGTTGCCTCCCCGCGCTCGCGGCTCGTGCTGCCTCGGTGCCAGAGCCCAAAGAGGCTTTGGGGAGCTGTGGGGTGGTTTCTGTAGCCCAGGAGCCACGTTTGTGCCGTGCCAGCTGCAGTGGAACTGCCGCGGGGGGCTGCAGGGTCCCAGTGGTGCGTTTGTACCGAGGGCATCTCATCCTCTGCCGGGGCTCAGTCCCAGCAATAAACCCCAAGGAGGTGTTACCTGCCAGGCTCCTTAGAACTGGAGTCAGACCTTGACATTTGATGTCTCTGAAACAGGTTTTGGCTTCAATTCAGTTGTTTACTACCGCAGTCAGGAGCAGATTTGTTAGACAGGGCTAATTACATGTGCTTGTTCCAAAATCATTTGGAAACTGTAACATTTGTTGCTTTTCAAGCGCTTTAAAATATGCAAATATTTCATGCAATGAAGAGAGCTGATTTTTGCAAGAAGCCACAAATGTGTTGCAGCCAAATGTGATTTTAGAGGTGGCCCAAAGCAAATCCAGTGGGTCCCCTGAAAGGAGTGGGGAGGAGGAGGATGGCTGGTGCCAGTGTGTAAGCACAGGTGAGAACTGAGCAGGTGCAGAGTTTGTTTGCTCTCTTCGTCTGGAATTTGTTAAACAAGTGGTGGGAAGGTGACCAGGAGCCGTTCCCAGTTCCAGGTGGAGGGATGTGCAGGGGGTTTTTCAGGGCTGTGTTTCAGTCCAACCTCCCCAAAGCACAAAGCACATAACTTGGTACCGAGTGTGTGTGATGGGAGCTGGGATAGGAACGCGTTCCCTTTAGGCAAGTCCAGCCACCCAAAAGCTGTTGGAGCATCCAGACACGCTCATTCCTCCCATGTTTTAAGTCTGGATAATTTTATAAAAGTCCTCTTACTTTGTTTGTGTCTTTGCTGGAAACCATGTCTATCTGCCAACCCTTTGGAAATGTCATGATGTAATTATTTTAACAGGCAGTCTGTGCTCCTTTATTTGGGGGATATTAACCTTTCTAAACAAAAGAAATGTTAATATACATGGGAGACGCAGCTAATGGGATTTCATTTTTCTTATTAGAACAGACTGGAGTTCTCTTTTTAAATTATTGTAAAAGAATTCAGCAAGTCGAGTAATTGCCTTCAGCTAATCCAGGATGGCAAATTTGAATGTGAATATCCAGATCATTCTGTATGGATGGGAAAAAGTAATGTGGTTTTCTTGTTTTTTATTTGCTTTGGCTAAACAGTGTTGAAGGATGATATAAATTCATTGAATTCGAAACAAAGAACATGCTAATTATTAATGCGCCGAGTTGTGATGCGCTGTGAACGTGCTGTTTAATTTGCAGGGCCTGTGGTGTCCTGCTTATATTCCATTGCATATTGATTGAAGGTTGGTGTTTGTGTGTGGTTTGGTGGTTTTCCCTGAGAGCCAGGGAATGGCAGCTGGGTCTATGAGCTTTTCCCTTGGGCAGCACGGTCAGATCCGCGCCGGCTGGACACAGATGGAGAGAGGGGGCTCGGCGTGGGTTGGGTTCATTCAGAATCCGTTTCTGTGTGTGCAGCCCGTCCTGCAGGCAGCCCTGGGCTGTTCTGGCCTTTCTGGGGCGAGCACTGTTGTTTTTAGGAGCTGCTGCTGCGTTTGAAGCCGCTCCTTCCCCGGCGTGCCTCGCGCTCGGAGCGCGCCGGGATGAATATCCCAGGCTCTGCAGGATTTATCTTCCAATCTCGCTTTCTAAAGGGATCTTTCCAGGCTCTAATCACTGGCTTTATCTGCAGCCAGCTGCTGTGGTTTGCAGCGCTCTGGGGCTGCCTGGGACACGGAGCAGAATTCACCGTGACCCCCCGTGCATAGAGGAGATGGGGGGAGCGCCGAGCTGATTGTCTGGAGGAATATTTGTGCCTGATTTATGTTCTAATTTTAGTGTTGGGCTCTCTTCACGGTAGTAAAATGTCACATTAGCATGGAACTTTGTGTCCAGCCCGCTGAGGACAAGCACTGGTGCCGAGTTTTGGGTTTCCCTGCACGGCTGTGCTGCAGCAGTCTTGGTTAAATCTGTGCTTCCATGGGCAATTCTGTAGGAAATCCTTGGGTAGTAGCTGCCTTCCCTTTTCCTCAGAAGTGCTCAGGGAGATCTGGGGTCGTTAATCCTGCTGTTAATGTCAGGATGCTCGTTAGAGGCTGGAATTAAACAGCCTCCTTTGATGACTCCCAAATCCTTGGCAGTGTTGAGTACACAGGTGCGGGGAATTCCTTCTTGGCACTTCGTGTTTGCGTTGGATTTTGTCTAGAGATCCAAGTGGAATTTTCATCCAGTGAAAATTCTGGTGCCGTGGTCCCCTCAGTGCCACCATGCCAGACCCCAGGCTCACCAAAATGTCCCTGCAGTGACCACCCCCGAGTGCTGCTGGTGGGAAACTTCCACCACCTCATCTTGTGCAGTGTTGGAGGCTGCTCCTCAACCAGCCATCTGAAGGAATTAATAATTCATCTTGTGTCTGTAGGAGGAAAATGATTCTTAAATTTGATTAGTAAATGACAGGTTTCAGCCTGGTAATTTGCAGCCTTTATTAACAAACTTGTAGAACTTATCAATAACGCTGGAAGCCTCTGTATTTTGGGCACCTTCATTGTAGCTGGTGTCATTTTTCCCGGGAAAGAAGAGCTGGTGTTCCTATCTTGAGCCAAGCTCATTAAGGCTGCAGGGCTGTTCCACTTGTGCCTGGTGCCTCGTGCCAGTTATATGCCACAGATGAGTCACAAGCCTGTTTTGATTCCTGGTGCTTCTCCGCCTGCTTTGCCAAATCCCCCAGGATTTCTTTTTGAGATGATCCTCAGTGGTTAACCACGACTTAGAGCCCGGCCACAGATTTTATGTGGGATTCTTGGGTTTCTCTCAAGCAGGGGTATGAGACACGCTGCGGAGAAAATAGTGGCCATATGTAGTCTAGTCTTGTCGAAAGTTGGGAGAGGCTGTGGAGTGAAACTCCTCCAAGTCTTGTTGGAGTTTCCTTGGCTCTGCACTGCGTCAGTGACAGGGACTTAAAAGTCCCTTGAATTTCCTAAAAGTCCCAAGACAACTTGAGGAGCAGTTTGTTTTTCCTGGTGTTTGTTTTAGTGCGGGGAGGTCACGAAGCAAACCCTGCTGGGGTGGGGGATTGCCTTGGTGGAGCTGTGCTGCACTGGGGGTGTCAGGAGGATCTCACTGAGGGGGAGGAGGGCTCTGGGCTGTTTGGGGGGCTGTGGGTGTGCTGGCAGAGCCTCTCCCCGAGCTGGTTTGCTATGCAAATTGGCGCGCCCGCTTGGGATGCTGCTCTTGAAAGTTGTGCTGCTTTTGTAGATAAACACGAAGACACCCGCTTTCAACTTCACATTCTTTAACCTTGTTTTATTCCTTGCCTAGTGCTGGCACTTTCAAGGCAGATGAAAATCAGACTAAATTTAGCAGGGAGCAGAGCCCCCGTCCCTCCTTCCCCCCACCCTCCCGTTCCACGCGCAGCATCCGTATCCTTTTGATTAGTTTTGCCCTTGGTTTCTGCTTCAGATGTGGAGTTTTGCAAAGTGATGCTGAAGAGAAGCCTGGGTTTTTTATGAAGAGAGCCCTTGGCGTGGCATGTCTTCAGTCCTTTGCAGAAGTGAATTTGGAGACCCTGTTTCCCCTTGTCAGGCTGTGCCCTGCTCTCTTCCTGTCTTGGCACTTCTGCTTTGTTTGTGCTTCAGAGAGGTGGGTTTTCTGTATCTCCTGGTGCAGGATGGAGCCCCTGGTCTGGAGAAATTTCCTGGTGGTATTGGTGAGCATCACTGTTGACAGACTGTGTGTGCTGGTCCTTGCTGCTCCTCCGAGAACCTGCTCAGACATTCCCCAGCTCCTTCAGTCCCACAGTCTCATTTAGTCCCTGTTTGAGCAGAGATTAATTATTTTGCTGTGTTGTGATGGCTGTTCGAAGCCGAGCCCTCAGGGGAAGGAATTTTTTAAGGCAGTTGAGCCTCAAGATTTAATTTGAACTCCTGTCTCTGCATTTGGACAAGCAGATTAATTGACCCTTGATAGGTACGGGCTGAGCTCCAAATGAGCAAATCCCAGCTGCTTCCACTGTGCCTGTGCAGATAAATGGCTGGGATGTGCGAGGTGGGGCACTCAAACCCCCCCTGTCCAGCTGAGAGGGGGAACTGAGTGTCTGGAGAGGATTGGTGTGGCTCTGGTCACCTGAGAGCAGAGCCACAAAGCACTGAGCCCTGCTGGGTGTTGAGATGCTGCTGGGTGAGCACTTCTGGTGCCAGGCTGTCCCGTTTCCTCCTCCTGGGGCCACCTGAACTTGCCCCTGTGTGTGCTTGGACCCAAGCACGTCTGAGCTGGTGCCATCCGTGAGTTTCAGCCCAGCTGAGCTGCCCACGGGGGAAACGTGGCCCTTGTGCCGTGGGCTGGGCTGTGCCAGATGCCAGCAGCTTCTTTGGGTGAGCAAAAATGCTCCCAGCAATCTTCTTCTTAAATAACTGCACTTTTTGTATCCCCTTCTGCTTTTTACTTGGGAAAAACAACTGCCTGTGCCCTTTACTTTTGAAACCGAAGGGATGTGTGTGCTGTTTCCAGTTGGGAATGAAACTCGAGTTTCCCCAACCCAAATCACGTTTCCTCAGTGCTGTTTAGATGAAAATTACAAGTTCTGTAAATTCTCTTGCACAGTTGATGTGTTTTGTAGCTGCACTGATAACGTTCATGGGCCAAACATA
Organism: Luscinia megarhynchos; assembly: GCA_034336665.1. Classification (NCBI taxonomy): domain Eukaryota; kingdom Metazoa; phylum Chordata; class Aves; order Passeriformes; family Muscicapidae; genus Luscinia; species Luscinia megarhynchos. The sequence continues at coordinate 695,432 of CM067586.1, read as the reverse complement.
ACAGTGGCTCAGCAGTATGATAAATTTGCCCTGGTTTTTAGGTCCTCTACTACCTTTGTTCTGGGTAATCAAATTAAAGTAATCTCTTATTACAGCATGGCAGAACCTGCACATGCAGCTGTTTTTTATGGTAGCTGCAGGTCTTAAGGTAAGTTAAAGTTATTTCAGTTGTTACTTATCTTTGGAATGACGATGGTGACAAATGGCCAGTGTAATTTCCTTCCTTAGCAGATGGATAGAAAGGAAAGATATTGCACGGGCTGCTCAATGAATTCATAAATTTTTAGACTGGAAACACTGAGTTGGATATTGAAACACTTAATGTGACAAGAAGACAGAGAATTGTTTTCTGATCTTGTTGGTGCCATAAAGTGAAGCTCAGCTGGTGAACTTCATCAGCAGCTTGTCGTTGCTGTGTAATTTAGATGGGAGGAGAAATAATCCATGGGATGAAGATCCCTGGGGTCTGTTCTGCCTTTCCTGCCATGAACATGGAGCTGAGGGGTCCAGCAGGTGTGTGTGTCCCCAGGGTGACCCTGAGGGGTGCCTGGGGCAGGGAGGGCAGTGGTCAGCCCCACAGGGATGCTGCCCCTCTCCCTGTGTGTTTTGGGTGTTGGTGAAGCTCAAGGTGGCTCTGGGGCAGGGGGAGCCCTTTTATATCAATCAAATAGCAGAGAGCTGTTTGAGTCTCCTCTCCAGCAATGTCTCTTCCAGCTGGTCCAAAAGGATGGTGATGTTTGGTTTAAGGTACAGATCATGCAGAGAAGGGCCTTCCTTTGCTGTCTCTTGGCTGACTGGCACAGACAGGAGCTGCAGAAAGGACATGCAGAAGCCAGAGTGACTTGGCACGAGGCTGCAGAGCCGTGTCTCAGGGATTGCCAGCAGTGCTGGTGGGGATGAGCTCCTTCCCTCGGTGCTGGGCTGGCTCTGTGCTCCCCTCTTTGCCAAAGTGCCAGGAGCTGTGCTCAGCACAGGCTCAGGGTGCAGCTCCAGCCTCTCTCAGCGTTCCTGCTCCTGTTCTGCCTTCACTGGGAGCCAGGCAGAACTGGTGTGAGGTCCATGGCTTTGCTGATGAGCTGTTTTTTCTGCATGAAAGGAGGTTTTATTTAGCATGATGTTAATTGGGTGCTGTCCTTCGTGTGATCCTGTAGGTTTGTGAGCTGGATGGGAGAGGAGCAGCTCCCTGGCTGCATCTGCAGCGCTTACATTTGTGAGAGGGAGGGAAAATTTGGCTTCAGATTTTGCCAGCTATAAAGAAAATATTTTGATACAGGCTCGTGAGTCATTGGAGGTAACAAGGAAGGAAGTCTGAGCACTGGAGCTGCCTGTGGCTTCCCGAGCAGCCAAGTCTGAAACTGCAGGGCTGTGCTCTGAGGAGCAGCTGGGCCACACTGCTGCTGCCCCCAGACTGGGCAGATTTGGGGATTCCCCAGTGTCCTCCCAGTGCCTGGGGCTGCAGCATCAGCTGAGCCCTGTGATCCACGCTGAGCATCTCCTGCCATCCCTCCCTGTGCAGTGACCCCGTGCTCTCCCCAAGGACCAGTGACCGCCCTGCAGTCCCCTCCTGGGCTGTGCAGGTGTGCTCTTCCCAAAACACGGCTGCAGGCTTCTTCATCATCACTTGTCACCTGTGACCTGAACAGGCATTGCCACGGGTGGGCTGCCACTAAAGGACACAATAACCCTGTGGGGTTCTGCTCTCTTCAGTGTCTGTGCTGCCCTGGGAACGCTCCCCTCTGGAGCGTCTGTGAGACACAGAGGGTCAGGAGAAGTGCCTGGGCCACTAACTCCTTTTTTCAAAATGCCATCAGGGGAAGTATTGACCTCAGGCACTGGAGAGCTTGGCCAGCATGAGAAGCCTCTCCCAGTTGTCCTCCTTGATGCAGCAGTGTTTAAACGATGCTCATTTCCCGTTCGCCTTTCGTTTGTTGGATGGCTGCTCAGAAAAGATAATTTTTTTTCATTTTCCCCGGGCTTCTGGGTGGTTAAAAAGAAAGCTGTGTGTCGTGCAAGATGGTTGCAGGAAGAGTGGCTCTTGGAATAACTGGAGGGCAGGTGTGTGAATGAGAGTGGGGAGGGAGGAGAGGCGAGGCTGTGGCAGGTGCTGCCTCCCTGCAGGGTCCAGCTGACAGCAGAGCAAACTCACCTCAGCACAGAATCCTGATTTTCCATTTGGAGCTGTGTCAGCGTGCAGACAAACAGAGCACTCTGCTCCTCCCGGGGCTGCCTGCTCGCTGTAATTGCACCTTTAAGCAAATTCAGTGGCCGGGAAGCTGTAAAACATTTGCAGGCTTTGAATATTCATCCCGTGTGAGTGTCACCCAGTGACATCCAAGAGTAACTGGGCAGATATGGGTGCCAGGCAAAATAGGGAGTGGGGAGTCTGGCTCGCTGATTTGTATTCTAGATGTAAATCTTAAATTAGTTGGAGATTTTTAAAATGGATTTTTAAATGCCAGGCACATAAGAGGCAGAATTGATATTAATATTAATAGGCTTAAAAATATATTTAATGAAATATTTGTATAATTTAATTTCTTCATAATCAAGTCAGAAAAGTATCAACTGACCACAGGGCTCAGAGAGCTGCATTGTGCCACCCATCTGATGGGACTCTGTGTGTAGACACCTGGCTCTGCCCTCGTCCTGGGGCTGACCCACACCCCAAGTGTCGCTTGCTGGGCAGTAATTTGGGGGTCCATATGGTGGCAGGGGCACCACGCTGTCCCTGGCCTCGGGGCTGGCGTTCAGAGCACAGAGGCAGTGCCAGGAAGGTGCAGTCCCTTGGCAGGGAGCCTTGCTCCAAGCAAACAAGAACTTGGGAGAGTTGAGTGGTGTCTTGCAGATATAAATAAAATGAGGCCAGTTGCAGGAGGGGGAGGAGATGGGAGAGGCTGAAATATTAATGAAGATATAAAGCACTGCACCTACACTGAGAGCAGTGTGATGTTCCTGCTCATCTATTCGTGTTGAGCTGGCTGGGGCTTTAAATTTTAAAGCCTGGGTGGAGAAGAGGGGCAGGGTTGGGCAGCTCGTTAGAGGCTGTGGTGGTGCTGCCAGGCAGCTGAGTGGCTCTGGGGATGGGGCATGGGATGCAGGGGTGGGATACAGAGGTGGGATACAGGGATGGATGGCATGTCTGTGCTGCTGGAAACCTGTGTGTGTGCCAGGGAGCAAGGGCAGGACACCCCACACAGACTGGGCAGCTTGGAAACCTCAGGGAGGTGAAATGTGGGCGAGCAGTGACCCCTGCCTGGGTGCCACGGTGACCCACGGGCTGGCTGAAACAGCATCCAGGGCGTTGTGCAGAGAGTGCTGTGGGACAGCCAGGGGGACAGTCTGGAGCTGCTGGGGCTGTTCCAGCACGGGTGGGGCTGCACAGAGCTGGGGCTGGGAGCTGGTTTTAGGGCAGGGGGGATGCTGAAGGATGTGCAGGCTGTTCCTGGCAGCTGCTGCAGGTACCTCCAGGCTGTTTTCTGTCTGCTGTTCAGCAAGGAGTTTGCCTCCACCTACAGGAAGCAGAAAGCAAGAGAAACCCCCGTGGTCACAGAATACTCTGTGTTCCAGAGGTGCAGCTCATCCCTGGGTGTACAGCACACACCCTGCTCCTGGGGCTGCTCTGGCAGCCCGAAGGCTCCAGACAGGTTTAAATTCCCTGTTCCCCTACCCAGACCTCGACAAGGAAATGCTGTGAAAGCTGACAAGCCAATAATTGAATTTTGGTTGTGTTAGCGAGGCTTCTGCTGGGGTTTGTGCTGGAAAGACAAAAGCAGATCTTTGTGAGGAGAGCAGCGATGGTGCAGGAAGGTTTGGGGGGATGGAGCTGTGGGTGTGGAGTCACCTTGCAGCACAGGAGAACAGGACCAGGACTGATACCTGTGTTGGCACACCAGGCTGGGCAGGGAAGGGTGGGGAAAGGGCTGGAGCTTCCATTGACATGGAGCTGGCAGGTCACCACTGGGGCTGGGGCTGGGTTACCTGTACAGTCCCATTCTGAATTCATTTTGTTCAGCTTATCCCTGCATGTGAATGCAGAAGAGAAAAAAACAGAGCTTGGGTGGCTTCTCCAGAGCCTCTTCACAGGGAACTTTCAGTTCCTGTTTCGCTCCCAAAATGATGGGTGTCTCTGTCACTTCCTCCCATCCCACTGCTGGGTGTGTGTTTGGTTCCCATTTGAATATTTGGGTGGTTTTCAGTGCAAGAGACCTCTGTCTGGGACATGCTGGTGTTGTAGGATGGGCACACTGGGGTGCTGGGCACTGTGAAATATCAGTGTTGCTGTTGTGGGCACTGCCACACAGCAATCCACTGTCACACTGTGGAGTAATTGTGTTTGTGTGTGCTGGGGGGATGATGCCACATCTCAGTGATGTGTGGGTGAGAAATTCCAACCTCTGCATTTTCTGTGCAGGATACCTGACAGTGAAGCTGTGGGATGACCTTTATCTTTATGAGCTGGGAGAATTAAGGAGTTCTGTATTTTAGTTTAATTAAGCTATAAGGCATAACAGATGGTGCTTTTCTGGGTGATTATTGAATGTCTCTGCTTTGACTGAGAAGTGCAGTAGCACTGTGATCACCAGTGGATTGTGGTTTGAAATACCTGAGCTCCTGAAGAACACGTGTTGGCAGCTGTGTCCTCGCTGCCCCTCCACCCTGTGGGTGCTGGTATTTTCCATCCTCTTGGGCCAAGGTGCTTGGGTGGCATTGGCCACCTCTTGTGGCTGTGAGAGCAGAGTCACCTGCTCCCCTCTGCAGTTTCCAAGTGTGAGATTTCACCAGGAAATGTTCTTGTACTAACTGCCCTGAGCAGGGATGGCTCTGTGCTGCGTTTGTCTAATAAAATTGACAAATAAATTACCCTGGAATTTCCAAAATTACCCTAGAATTTCCAAAATTACACGGATTCAGGAAGCCCCCAAAGCCCAGCATTCAATCTGCAGGAGCATCTCTCTGTAGGAATCACCCCTGATGAGATGGCACTGGCAGCAGCACAGTGAGGAGGGACTGGAAACCCAGAGCAGCAGCCAGCGCCTGTGTCTGCACACCAGGTACACCCAGAGCTGGAGATGGTGCTGTTCCAGTATTTGCATACACATAACCAGGTCAGGCATTAAAGATGCATTGTAGCACGGCTGCTGTGTGGGACTCGGCGAGCTGAGAGGAGCTGAGGTCATGGCAGGTTGATCTGCTGTTTGATTTTTTTTTCCCCCTCTATTACATGAAAACTTTGCATGAATTTGTCTGTGCTGGGTGTTCCTCTGCCCGCTGGCAGCTGCCATAGTTACTTCAGATGTTAGAAAGCAGCAAAGCAAGGGAGAGTGTGGAATTAATTGAGCAGATCTGACCAGTCTGAGGCTTGCAGCAGCAGGGTTCAGCAGTGGATCACAGAATGGGTTGGGTTGGAAGGGCCTTGACACATCATCTCATTCCAGTCCCTGTCCACCCACTATCCCAGGCTGCTCCAAGCCCTGTCCAACCTGGCCTTGGACACTTCCAGGCTGGGGGCACCCTGTGCCAGGGCTCAGCACCCTCCCAGGGAAAAATTTCTTCCCAATATCCATCTTACCCCTCTCACTGGTGCATCATCATCATCCCCTTTTCTTTCCCCCCACTTGCCTGACACGGGAATTGCTCACAGCCTCGCCCTGAGCCCGTGCTTCCTCAGTATTTCAGATCTCTGACTAATATGCCTCAATTTTTCTCATTAATGGAGTATTTGAAATGATCAAAATGAAATAGATTCACTTCCTGGCTGTAAAGTTGTTACAAGGATGATCTATGAGAAGTTTCTAACAAAGCTGTAGTCTTTTTTGGAGAAAACCTCCCATTTGTCTTGATCTTGTGCTGTTACGAGATGATCTGGGATCATTCTTTAAGTGGTGAACTTTGAGAACCAGTGGTTAGGCAGGAAAGCTCCAAGTTGTGGTTTCAAAGGGCCTCGTCCCTTGTTGACCTTCCTTTCTGTCCTAGTTTGAAGGACAGGTGTCTGCCAATAAAGGCATAAGCTTCTCTTTGAAATGGAGAATGTAAACTCCCTCCCTCCAAATTATTATAATTTTGAAATTAAGGGGCTCTCAGGCAAAGAGATGGGAATTAGGAATAACAGTTCTTTACTAGGAAAATTAAAATAGAAATGCAGTATTACAAAGAACAATCCCAAAACACTGCCAGAGTCAGAATCCAGGCTGACACCCGTCAGTCAGTCAGGCTGTTGGCAGCAGTCCCATTCAATGGTGGCTGCATCCTCCTGCAGGGGCAGATGTGGTTCAGCTGGAGCAGTGCTCCTGTAGAAGGTGCAGTTTCCTCTGAAGGTCCAGGGATGATGTGGAAAGGTCTGGCTTTCCTCTGGAATCCAGTGGAAAGAAGGTGCCTTGGTGTCCAAAATCTCAGATTTTATCTGGGTAGGAAAGGCTTGGCTCCTCCCCTGGCTGGAGCATCTCCCAGTGGGATGATGTAATTTTATCAGTCATGCACTGGGACTCAATGGCCATGAACAGGAGATATCTCCTGGAGGGAGGATGGGCTGTGGGAGGGATAAAGATGATTGCCCCAGGTGGTTTTTAACAATGGCCCATTAACGGAGATATTCCCACGAAGATAAGGATCACTGCCACACCCGGTTTTTAACAATGGCCCATTAAGAGGAGATATTCCCACAGAGACAAGGATCACTGCCACACCCGGTTTTTAACAATGGCCCATTAACAGGAGATTTTCCCACAGAGAGAAGGATCACTGCCACACCCGGTTTTTAACAATGGCCCATTAACAGGAGATATCTCCCACAGAGATAAGTATCACGGCCACACCCGGTTTTTAACAATGGCCCATTAACAGGAGATATCTCCTGGAAGGAGGATGGGCTGTGGGAAAGATAAAGATGATTGTCCCAGCTGGTTTAAAGATGGCCCATTAGCAGATAATATGTGCCAGGAGATAAGGGTCACTGCCCCACCCGGCTGCAACAGATGGGGACAGAATTCACATTTCTGGCCACATCCTGTACTGCAACCCAAGACACTTTCCTCTGTTTTCGTGAGCCAGCTCCTGGTTCCCGCTGGCCACAGGGTGGTGGCCTTGGTGGGACACTCGGGGTCCCGCAGTGGGGCTGGAGCCCCTCGGGTGCTCCCCCTGCCACCCTGGGGTGCTGCATTTCGGGGCTGATAGCGCTGAGAGCCCTGGGCTGGAGATGAGCTGGCTCGCTGCCATTCCCAGAGACAATGCCCTGCCCGCACAGCCTGGATTGGGCTAAGGAGAATAATTGCCGCTATGAAATAATTCCGCAATTAGCGCTGTAATTAAGGGCAGTTTGTTAATGAGCGCGCTCGGTGAGTGATGGCTGCGGGGCACTCCATCCCGGGCGGGCTGGGGACGCAGCTGTCGCTCGCAGGGTGGGTGCAAACACCCGCCACCGCTGCTGATGAAGTGCTGTCATTACCCCCTGCCCTGCGGGAGCTGGTCAGACAAGGAAAAATAAACCTAAAATATGACAGCCCAAGGCCCCTTCTCCCGCCCCGTTAATGGGATATGCAGATGCCCTTCCCCAGCTGATCCATCCTGCAATTCCGCACCTCCGGAGCCATTTGTCAGCAGTATCAACTTCAGGCTGCGTTTTTGTCACTCGGCTTGTTTTGAGCTTGTTTTTCCACACCGTGTTTCCTTTTAGAGCACAAATCCTCGCTGATTTTTCCTTCGTTTAGCTTAAGAAAAATTGCTGTTAGGAAGTGTTGCCCTGAGTGCGGAGGGAACGCTGCTGCAGACCCTGGCACAGCGTGTTTGCAGCCTTGGAAATACTTTGGTGTGTTTGGGCAGGAGTCAAACTAGTGGAGCGTTTTAAATTGCAGGAGGAGGCTGCTGGCAATGGACACACTGTCCGTGGGTTGTGGATCCATGAGGGTTTCCTGAAGCCAGTATCACAGGGTTGTATGGAATTGTTTAGGTTGGAAAAGACCTGCAGGATCATTGACTCCGACCATTTCCCCAGCAGTGACCTGTGTAGTGATGGCAGTGCTGGCATTCTCAGGGAATGCCATTTTCAGGAGCCTCCCTTGCTTGCTGTGTGACCCAAACCCTCGGTGCTGGTGGCTCTTGGCTCTTCGTAGGTTCATGAGCAGATTTTTCCAGAGTGAGAGACAGGTTGGGGTTTGGCCTCTCATTGCCCCGAAGAGGAGGGTGGCTTTCCCAAGGTACCAAGTCACCCTGCTGATGTCTGGGTGCCAGGTTGGCACTAAGCAAGCCAAATTCGGGAGAATTTCAATTCCAGCTGCTGGAGGGCTTTCCCTGGGAGGCATTGACTCACACCAGGTGGGAGCAGAGGTGAGGGAGCTTGTGGGAAGAGGGGGATGGGGCAGGTTTCAGATGTGCTGAAGAGCAGGGAGGCTGCTGGTGCTGCTGCCTGACAGGGGGATGTTTGGGTGCAGCTGAGGAGCGATGTCACTTGTCCCCATCCCTCTGCTCCGGAGGGCAGGGCTGCCAGAGCAGCAGCCAGCCTTCTGCAGAGCAAGGAAGGGCTTTCATTGCTTCTTGTTAGAGGTGGAAGGATGTTTTTGTGCCCAGCACATGGCTGGGTAGCGGCGCCTCTTGCTCTAATTGGATTTGCAGCCTGCTGAAGAGCCGTGATTTACAGCAGCTGCTCAAACACGCGCAGCAAGGTCCGGGGCACTGCTGAGGTGCTCATCTGACCATCAGCAGAAAATCATCCGGGCTCCACACGCTGCGCTTGCTCAGGCTGAGCTCTGAGGGAGTGTGTGGGGAGAGGGGGAGCACAGAGGGCAGTGTCCCTGTCCCATCCCTGCCCCATCCCTGTCCCATCCCTGTCCCCATCCCTGCCCCATCATTGCCCCATCCCTGTCCCCATCCCTGCCCCATCATTGCCACGTCCCTGTCCCCATCCCTGCCCCATTATTGCCATGTCCCCATCCCTGCCCCATCATTGCCACGTCCCTGTCCCCATCCCTGCCCCATCCCTGTCCCCATCCCTGCCCCCATCATTGCCCCATCCCTACCCCCATCATTGCCACATCCCTGTCCTCATCCCTGCCCCCATCATTGCCACGTCCCTGTCCCATCCCTGCCCCATCATTGCCATGTCCCTGTCCCCATCCCTGCCCCATCATTGCCCCATCCCTGTCCCCATCCCTGTCCCATCATTGCCATGTGCCTGTCCCCATCCCTGCCCCATCCCTGTCCCCATCCCTGTCCCATCCCTGTCCCCATCCCTGTCCCCATCCCTGTCCCCATCCCTGTCCCCATCCCTGTCCCCATCCCTGCCCCATCCCTTCCCCATCCCCGTCCCGCCAGTGCCGGAGCGCCGCTGTGGCTGCGAGGAAGGAGCCTCGTCTGCCTCCACACGAGGCTTGTCAGGGGTTTATAGATCTCCATAATGAAGATGGATCAGGTTCGTTGCCGTTGCCAGTTGCTCTATCAAAACAGCGCTAATTACCGCGGGCGCACGTGCGCGCGCTGCCATCTTCCTCCTTGGAGCCCGGCGCCGCTCGTGCCGCTCACAATAGACAAAATGAGGCAACTCTTCCCCTTCTATTTTTGGAAAAGTAGTTAGTAAAGGAGAAGGAAATTGATTTTGGTGTCAGAAAGGACATTTCTGACAGGAGCATACTTTGAAATGATTCAAGGCATCTGTTTCTGTTGCAGACACCCAAAGCTGCTGAGAGCGGTACCTAAATTAAACTGTTTAAGATGTCAGCTCTGGGTACGAAGGCAATTTACATCCCGGTGGCACGGTTGGAATTTTTATCGTGTAATGAACTTTCTCGCTCGGTTTACGAACAAAGCCTCTCCCACGGTAACTATTTTTGTAGAAGGTACAGATCCTCAGGTGCAGGATTGATGCTGGTGCTGGGAACGGCTGGGGCAGGGAGTGAAGGTGTGAGCAGGCTTGCAGGAGCTCCGGGTGTGCTGTCTTCATCATGGCTGGCTTTGGGACATCAGTTCGGTGGCCCTTCTCTTACAATCCTGATTATGGCATGATTAAACACTGGGGAGGAGCGTTCCCCCTTGCTGCCAGTGGTCTCCCCCATCCTCTGTGCTCTGTGCAGGGTCTGCAGCGAGGTCACCTTCCAAGGTGAACGTTAAATTAATATGGAAGACTTCTAGAGCTCTACAATTAAAAGGTCTTTTTCTTTCCCCACTTCAGAGCAGATCTGGTGGTTTATTGCCAGAGCCTTGGCTCCCAGCCTGGCTGACCTTGGATCTGTGCCTTTTAACTATCAGCGGGGTTTCTTGTGCGCTGTTGTGGCCTTTTATGCAAAGAACAAGCCCCTGTTGTGGCCACCAGCTTTGCTGAAGCATTAGTGATGCTCGGAGGATGCCAGCAAAGGTGGGAGGCTTCATTTTCCCTTCCACGTGCATCTCTCAGTCGGCTCTTACTGTGCCCATGAGCTGGTTGGGAATGTAGAGACCCTTTTTGGTATAGATATTTACCTTTTTAAGGTTTTTCTGATTACTTGAGGCAGATGAGGAGCCCGAGGGGAAGCACGGGCTGCGTTTGACAATCTGGGACTTCAGGGTCTGGTTGCTTCAGCACCTTTAATATTCCCAGTTCTGACACCTTTGGCAAATGGTCCAGAAATGACAGCAAGGCTGATCTGATCCCCTCAGAATCAGCTTTGTGTCCCTGCTTTATGTGCTTGAGTTCCAGCCTTGGCTGCTCAAGCAGAGCATCTGGTTGGCATTGAAAATCCAGTGTCTAGTCTCAAAAAGGGGCATTACACGTGGTGCTGCTGTTTGGGGCGTGTCAGCAGCTCTGCACTGACACAATTTAGGTATTGCTTTGCCCAGAGTTAATTTTCACTCAAATTGAGTTGTCTGCTTAAGGGGAGAATCAACACCCAACTGCCAACAGGAGCAGCATATTGAAGGGGTCATGGGTGCCGTGTCATTATCATTTGTATTAGTTTATATTGGCTGAGAGGATGAAAGGGGAAACAAGAATATTGACTTATGTTACTTCATATTGAATTAGCATCCCTTTGCAAAGGGCTTCTGGCTTGACTTGGAGCTGTGAGTAGTTTCTGTTCAGCAGAGGGGGGAAGTTTTGGAGCAGGGCTGTGCGTGTTCCTTCCCACTGCCTTCTGCTGGGTGTGGAGCTCAGCGAGACCTCGCCGTGCTGGAGCTGAGTGCAGTTTGTTTAAGCCTTGACTGCAAACAGTGGATTACCTTTTATCACATTATATAATGAATTATTGATCCACTGATTGTGAATATTCCGGGGAAGGCCGGTCCAGCCCTCGGCTGAGCAGAGCCTCTCCTGTCCCAGGCTCACACTGCCACGTCTCAGACCAAGCACAGCTCATGGGCAGCGTCCTTGGAGCGTGGCTCCAAGGGCACAGGTCCTCAGCCACCCTTCAGGCTGTCCCAGCTCCCCCTGAAATCAGCATTGCTGCAGCTGCTGGGAGGGGCAGGGTGAGATGTCCAGCCCTGCACTGGTGACGGTGGCAGTGGGCAGCGTTTGGATGGGGAGATCCCTGCAGAGTGTCGCCCCGGGACAGCCCTGGAGCTTCCTGGGTTCTCTGCTCCTTGGAAATGCAGGTGTTGTCTGTGTGCTGATGCCAGAGAAGCCCTAGCTGGTGTTTATTGAGGTGGCACATCGTGCTGACACTCTGCTGCTCTGAATCTCAGCCGCACCAGGTCCCTGCAGGTGAGCAGCGCTCTCGAGGCACCACTTCTCACTTCAGGACCTGTTCCCTGGGGCCCTGAGGGATCCAGAGCCTGGCTCACACACTTGCATTGTGTGGAGGGCAGAGATAAAGCCGAACACGGCTCGTGCTGGCCGCAGGCTGCTGGACAAGGTGTCGGAGCTGTTGGCTCCGGGCGGACGCGGGCGCGTGCGGAGCAGCGCTGGGCTCTGCTCACCACCCGTGACGGCAGCAGATAGCATCGCTGGGAGCAGAGAGGGCTCTCAGGCTGGGAGATGAGCTCCTGATTGCTTTGCTCCTGCAGGCTGCCAGTCTTTGGCATTCCAGCAGCATGGCCCTGCCTGCACCAATCGATCCCCGCCCGCCGTATTGACAGGCAGCTCCGATAGTTCTCATCTGAAGAAGTGCAGCATGGATAATTAAGCAATGCACTCTGCAAGTTGGTGATCAGCTTCTCGTGGAGGACCAGTAATGAATAAAAAGTACATTAAGTAAATTAAACTCTTGATGCCTGTAGGTCTGTAACTGCAGAGTTGCCTTTCTGAAATTCATTACAGTTTATAGGAGTTCTGTTAATCAAGAGACTCCTGCAGAAAACATTCTGGGAATTAAAGTTTATTTTGTTTCTGTGTTGTTTAGGACAGAGACAAGTGATGTTACTGCAGGGCTCTCTGAATACTGAGCAGGTCTCTGAACCTGGGCCCACTGAATGTGGAAAAATTGAGTTTTAGCAGTTCAATGGTCTTGCTCCCCACCGAAATATATATATATATATAACTATGTATAATAGGACTTTACGCTGTTTGTCTCTAACAGACACCCAGGCTGATGGGCTCAGTGTCTGTAACCAGGCACCCTCATGTTTCTTGGTGTGTGCATGGAGCACCCGGGCTCTCAGCAGTGCCTGGGATCTGTCCCACGCTGGATGGCCACAGGTATTTGTTAATATTGAGATTTCTTCCTGGGGAGCTCTGAATCTTTGTTGCATTCTGTAAACAAGAAATGCCTGGCTGAGCAGGTGCCCTTCTTAGTGTCCAGATGTAGAAACGTTCTCCAGCGACATGAGCACGCTGCAGAAACCGTGTTTGCTCTCTAAACTTTTTTTTTTTTTGCGAGCTGCTGCCAACTGCATGCTTGGATGGGAGCCATTTATTTGTAGCACAGTCAATCTTCCCTTAAAGAAAACCACCAGTGAATTAGCTTTTGCATAGTGTTTCAATCAAAGCATTTGATCCTTGTTTCTGCGAGATAATCCTAAGAACTTCTTATTTGGAGAATAGAAGACCGTGATGGATTTAATTCATAAAGGGAAGCAGCCGTAAGGAATGTAAATGTAAGAGGCTGATAAGGTAGGATTTCCTAGTTGCTATGACAACCCCTGGGTCATGAGCCTGAGAAAATATAAAGTAAGTCCTGGAGCTGTGAAGATGATTATAAAATTTAACTGTCATTCTTCATTTGGAGTTGATGGCAAACATTATTTACTTAAGTTTATCTGCAGGCGGGCGAGGATCCTTTCTTCCTCGCGTGAATCGCGGCCTCGGATCGCAGAGAGCGGCCGGCGCGACGAGGCGAGGCCGCGGTTTGCTGTTCTAACCAGACAGTGTGCAGGCAGCGTCCCTGTGGGTGCGCTCAGTCCCCTGCACAGCGGAGCTTTTATCCAGCACATCCCTGGTAAAAGCTCCCAGCGCGGGGGGATGCCGTGCTCGGGATGGTTCCCCCACCCCAGGGGTGCCCTGATCCCTGTTTCCTTACCCTGGAATCCCGTGTTTGGCTTCCACGGGGGAGGGAACGCTCAAAGCTGGTTGTTTGTGTGCCTGGTGGGCTCTTCCCCGCCTGCAGGAGGGATCAGGGAGCCTCAGCAGCCTCTGCGTCCCCCTGGTGCTCTCAGCATCCTCAGCCACGGCAGCTTGGCTTCGTCCTGTGTTCTTCCTTGTTGCTGCCCTCCGGTTTCAGAGCAGCAGATGAGTCCTCTTGCAGCCCATAAACACTTTGTGTTCCTGCGGGCTGCAGGAGCAGTCCCAGCTGGGATGGAGGGAGGTGGAATATCCGTGTGCGAGCTGCTGGTGCTGCTGCGATGAGTGTCCCCAGGAGTGTGGGGTCTGGGGGTGTGGCAGTGGCACAGCTGTCCCAGATACCAACTGCTGCAGAAAGCTGCCCTGGTTCTCTGACAGCCTCTCTCCAGATGGAAACCAGGGGGTTCCTGGCTCTCTGCAGCACCTGCTGTACTGATGGGTTTTCTACACACTTGTAATGGTTTCAGCCATTCCTGGTGTCATCTAATTTGAAAAATACGTATGTGCTGAGCAGTGGTGTGTATACACCGAGGGATCAGCTGTGAACCTCAGCAGCAGCCTCTGGCCTCTGAGGGAAGGTTGGAGAAAAAATTCTTGCAATTACTTAAAGGATGTTCCAGCTCCAGTATCAGAACGTCTGACTTGAGCGCTGAAAATCGCTCAGCACCTCCCTCTGAACTTTGTTTTACTGCATTTGCAAGACTTTTCTCTGGCTGCTGAGTGTACTCGAGGGGATGAAAAGGGAAGTCACTGGATTCAAAGAATCCATGTGCAGCAAATGCCTTTTGAGGCTGTTCACTGGCTGCAGGATTTAGTGTGATGCTATTTTCGAGGCTGCTCTCAGCATTTCAGTTGGGAAACTCTTTCACCTTTGCAGCTTTCATCCTGAAATGATGCTGGTGCGGGCGAGCTGGCCGATTGTGGTAAGGATCAGAGTTTGTAGCCATCACTGAAGAGAAGCAGCTTTTGTGCAAGTGGAGCAGAGCATTATCCCTGCACTGGGAAAACCAGAGCCCGTTACTTTTCCTGGGGTGGGAGCTTTGTGAAAGCACCTGGCCAGGTGGGAACTGCAGCAGCCCCAAGTTCTGCTGGCAGTGCCTGTGTTACCCCTGTCCTCGTGCACACGAGGGGATGGGCTCAGGAGCATCCCTCTGGTTCCTGACACCGTGTTTGGTGGTGCTCAGCTGAGCTGCCCAGGGCTGCCGTGCTCCGTGTCCCCAGGTCCTGTTTTGGGAAGTGCCACAGCTGGGGATGGGCTTTGGAAAGCAAGAGGCATCCCTGTGCATGTCCCCCTTGGGTGGACGCAAGTTGTGGTGGCTCTGTAAAGTCAGGAGCTTTGTACTGAGAGTTTTTCCTGGTTTGGTAACACAGGTGTCTCAGCCAGGTTTGAATCCTTCTGCACACTTTGTACGTGCTTAAACACAAAACCAAGTTTTCCCCCAGCCTGCTTTAAAGTGTTTCCAATTGCAGACAGGGGTCTGTTTCTATCTTCAGAAGAGAATCATTCTGGGAGGGTGGTGGTGAGCTTATTGTGGTGTTGGACATCACCTTCATAAAAAAGGCTGTTTCCCAAAACTTTAGTGTTTCCCAATATTATGTTTTGGTAGCCAGAGCAGGCTGAGCCTCAGCACCAGTTGAGTAGTGTCTGGGGAAGGAGTTCATCCTTGGACCTTGCCTGGGCAGGCACTGGGGTGTGGTTGTGTTTCTCCATCCAGCATTTAGTTATTCACAGCCACATTTCAGGAAGGTGCATCAAAAGATCTGGTCCAAAAGGCTTCCCCAGGACAGACCACTGTGCTGGAGCTCTGAAGCACAACAGAGGATGTAACATTGGAGCATAACGAGGCTGATGAGCACAAAGGAGCATTTTTATTTGGTTTCTCATCAGTCCTTCGTGAGCGTTGCAGTGTCTGTACATCGATTGGAGATTTAGCCCCACTGCCCTTGTTATCCCTAGTTTAAGATGTAAAATGCTTTTTTTTTTTTTTTGCAAGTGTGGAGGCAAAAGGCTTTTGAGTTAATTAAATCTGTGAAGAAATGAGCTGTGAGCTGAGCATTGTAGCCAGCCCTTTCCAACCTGAGCCCGGACCCCACGGCGCCGGCCGCTCGCTGTCAGCGTGCCCATCCCTGCCAGCGTTCAGGTAGCATCAGATCCCTCTGTAAAATGGAGATTTCAAGCAGCTTGCAGGAGGCTGTGCATGTAAACCTGAGCCAGAAATAGCTGCTCTGACAAAGACTGACAGGTACGTGCCATTCTCTTCATCTGGCACATGCTGTCGGCGGTGCCGCTACGGGAGCTGGCAGCAGCCTTGCAGTGGTGGGTGGCAAACAAAGGCTGTTCTCAGAAATATTTTCCACACAGAGTTAGGATTAAAAGCACAGAGCCGCTATAGAATACCAGCGATAACGACATGGATGAAGGGAGTTGCTGGCAACACACAACTAAACTGAAATGTGTAAAATGAGGCTTTTTCTTTTGTGCTGAGTTTTGCAGCGCTGCTTTCGCGCAGGGTGCGTTGCCTGTGAGCTGCTCTGCCTCCTGCGAGTGCTGGAGCAGCTGGGATCAATAATCAGGGCTGTGTGCAGCAGTACCAGCTCTGGGGTGGGGCTGGAAGGGGCTGGTGCTGCTGGTCAGCCCCAGCCCAGCCTGGTGGTGCCGTGCTCAGCTCTGCCCGCTCACCTGGGCTCACCTCCCGAGGCCTGGGGGTGGATGGAGCTGCAGCCATCTGCCAGATCCCTCCAGGAGCTCCCTCAGCTCGATGCCAGCTTGGCTGTTCCCCTCCCACAGCTCCTGAGGCCATCCTGGGCTGGGTCCCCCATCGGTGCTGCCCTGGTGCTGGTGCTGGTGGCTCAGCAGAGCCCAGGGAGGGCTGCTGCAGCCTGCCCATTCCTGGGATGGCAGGAGCACGGGGTGTCTGTGCAGAATGTGCTCCTCAGCACAGCCTGGGTGTTCCCTTGGCTCTGCCCCACACCTCTGCAAGGTGAGAGCTGCAGCTCTGCCCCAGGTGCCTCCTGCTGTCCAGGCCAGCATCACTGGCAGGACACAGTTTTCCAGGGGATGCTGGTGGTCATCTCCAGCTGAAGGATGGATTGTAGGGAGCATGAGCCCCTTCCCAAGCTGATCTGTCAGGCAGGAGGAACTGCCAGGTTGGCTGGAGATGCAGGAACATTCCTGGCCAAAATGAAGTTAGGCAGTGATGGGTGGGTGGACGTTTCAGATATCTCAGCATTCTGATGCTGAAGGTAATTGAAATCAGAGGTAGTTGCAGGGCAGCTGTGGAAAATTCCTGGGTTCTGCTCCTGTAGGAGCTGAAGCTGTGCAGGCAAGTGGGCACAGGGTGCACGAGCAGTGATGGGTCTTTGAGTAAGTGCAGGAGTTGAAGATCAACCTCTCCTCTCTTTGCCAGCATCTGTTGCTGCCAGAATGAAACAATTGTGTTAAATATCTGGCTTTTCAAGCAAATCCTGTTAAATCTCTTTGTGGTGTGTGCTGTGTTGTAGGAAGTGATGACTCTGTTCCTTTGCCTCCTTGGGTGGGAGCCCAGGCCAGCACCCCCAGCTCTAAAGGGCTTTTTGGGGTGCTTCTGGTTTGGGTTTGGCAATCTGGAGTAGGTAAGGATTGTAAAAAAGGTGTGCTGTGATCTCCCCTGAGGGCTCCACAAGTCCTCCAGGTTGTGCTTGGCTCCACTTCCACGTCTTCCAACTTGACTCCAGTTTCGATCTGTTTTTTTTTTTTGCAGCTGTTGAGAAATTGAAAGGTCCTATTCTTACAGTCAAGTTTTGTATTGTCTTCATATATACCAGGTACCATTAAAAATTCCCATTGAGGAGGCCAGTATCACGCTGAAAGAGTTGGCAGAGTTGGGGTTGGACTGGCATCCAGCACTCCTGTGGTGACAGAACCCATTTTTCAGTGAAGTTTTGTTTTCCCCTATTTGCCCATTGAGTGGGCTCCACACCCTCAGCAGGACCAAAACCAGAACAGCTGTGGCAGCTTCAGGGGACTGCTGGAAAAGCCTGTTAGGAGGTACAAAGGCTGTGTTTAATTTATGGAAAAGAAGGGAGGGTAATGCATGAGAGTCAGAAATTGGCTGTTCTCTTTGTAAGTGAAAGGTCACGTTACCGAGCACGGCAGGGTGGATTTGTGAAAAACGAGCTCCTGTTTGCGAGGAATTAGAATGAGTCGCTGATTTTTTTATTTTTTTCCCCACTTGTGACCTTTAAAGATGCTGCTGGTAGATTGATAAGCACGCTGATGCTTTTAGCAGCCCGAGCCTCCATCTCCCTGTCGCAGGAGGACAATCTGTCAAACGCCATGGGTGTCACTCGCAGAAAACCTTCCCCTGAACCCCCGGGGAAGGAGGGATGTGGCAGCAGGACCCGAGCTGACAAACAGGGGAAATTCAGCCTTGTCTTCAATGAGTAAAGACCTGCATTTCCTGTGGTCTGGAGCCTCTGGCTAAGGACTTTCCCTGCATCCTTTTCCCAGTCAATTCTGCTTTCTCCTTTCCCCTGTCCTTGGCAGGGGTGCAGTGCTGCTGCCTGGTGGGACAGTGGGGGTGGTTTGGGGAAGTTGGCTTTTCCCCCTGAGCCAGGAGAGCTGCTTTCCCTCTGGGCTGCTGAGGAGGTGCCTTTTGGGGTCTGGGAAGTGATGGTTTGGAGAGCCCCGTGTGCGTTGCTGGTAGCACACGGTGCCTGTGACACATCAGCACGTCTTACGTGGGTTGTGTTGGTGACAAAAATAATGGCAGCAGAAGGTGGGCTGATCACAGAAAAATCCTGTTCTTAGTGGTGGCCAGCAGGTCTGTGTGTTGAGGTGTGCCAAAGCGTGCTGGGGATGCAGAGGAAGCTCCTGGTGCTGCCCTGGCTGGCTGAGGCTGGCAGTGTCTCTGCGAGGTTTGCTGTTTGTTTGCTGTTCCTGGAGTGCTGCTGGCACCGGAGCTGCGGCTGCAGGGTGGTGCAGTTCCTGTGGCAGCTCTCCTGTGCTCTGCTGGGCACAGTCAGGGCTGTGCTGGCAGCTGGCAGTGTGCTGCAGAGCAATCAGCGCTTCTCTGGTGATGCTGCCTGCCAGTGCCCTTGGTCATCCCTTGAGTTCAGGCACAAACTGGAGCGTGGCTTTGGCCCAAGCCCTGCTCTGAGTGCTCTGAGCCACGTGAGAGCTGTTAACGTGGGCAATTCCACCGTGCCATTTGGTTTCCCATTACCGCAGGGGTGTTAGTGCACACGTAATTCTCCTGCTGCAGTTGTGAGGCTGCTCCTGGCCTGTTTCTCTGCTCCAAGGAGATTGCTGTCCCTTTGCCCCTGTGATGCTGAAGAGCTTGCCCGTAAGGTGTTTTTCCTTGCTGCTCTCCTGTGAGGCTGCCCCACGACTCTGACCATCCACACTGCCCAAATTGCCCGAGTTTGGCACATCTGGCCTTTACCCTGACTGGCAGTGGGATGTTTCTTGACCCTGCCCTGCTTTGGGATGCTCTGGCTGCTCATTCCCCATGGGCAGAAGGTGCCTCTGTGGTTTCCCTTGGGCAGAACCAGAGTGCAGGTGCTGAATTCCATTCCAGGTCGTGTGCAGGGCACGAAGGGTGGAAGGTGCTGCCAGGACTGGAAGCTCGTTCCCTTGAGGGGATGTGGCCCAGGGCAGTCCCTGTTCTGCAGGGTTCCTTTGTGAGTGCCCTTACATAAGCACCCTGCCTCAGCAGCACGATGGAAATCTCGCCAGGCCGGCCAAGTTCCCTGGTTTGGAGCCAGACATCTGGGATTGGGGTTTTCACGGCGTTCTTCAGTAGCATGAGGAGCCTCATAAAGCAGCTTCCCTGGGGTATTGTGCCCAGAGCCGCATTCCCAAGCAATTACAGCCGGGGCCTGCAGCAGTAATGAGCCCTGGCTTTGGGAAGGGACAGGGGACAAAAGGGAAACGCTCAATGGGAGCTGCCGAGGCTTTGAAGGTGAATAGCTGCAGGCTTGTTAATTGGGACCAGCAGTGGGAACGGCCCCTGCCCCTCCGGCCTGGCGGGGTGACAGGCTCTGCCAGGAGTGGGTGGCAGCGAGGGAACGGGGCTGAGAGGCTGCAGCTCTCTGGGGTTTCACCACTGATGATCTCTGGCCGTGGGACGAGGTGCGGTTGGGCCTTTTTGGGCCAGAGATTGCTGCAAGGGCTGTTCTGAGCTGGGCAAAACGCTCCAAGGTTTTGTTCCTCTGGCCAGCAGCACCATCCTCGGTAGCTCTGGGTGCAGGGATGCAGGAGCTGCTCTGGCTGAGCTCGTTCCCCACCCCAGTGAGTCTTTGGGATGGTGGGAGCAGGTTGGTGCTGCTCACAGGTAGGCAGGTGGCCGTCCTTGTGGCCAAGCTCCCGTTTATTTACAAACCTGGGGTTTGTATTGGAGTGTTTCAAAGCTCCCTTATTTTGAATGGCTCCTCTAGAGCGTGGTAGGTTCCAAATCAGAAGTGAAGTTTGAGTAAGAAGCACTTTGGCTTCTGCAGTGAGTTATTGCCAAGGCTGCTGGGAGACAGGCTGGTCGTGTCTGTGTGGGTAACTATCAGAGAACATCTTGTAGGTGTTTGTTTAGGAGACAAACAGCAGCTCTGAGCCCCAGTGAAGCACTGGTCCCTGGGTTTGGGGTGAGGCACGTGTGGGCTGTGCCTCAGTGCGAGCGCAGTGCCCGCGGTGACGCTGAGCTGCCAGCTCGGGGTCAGCAACTGCAAACCTGCAGTTTCCCAAGGGAAGGCAGCTGGTGCCAGGTGCAGGGAGCCAGTGCTTCCCCTCCTGCAGGCCAGCACGCCCAGGCTCTGGTTGCGTGCAGATCGGGCTCCTGGGCTCGCTGGCGGGCTCACACGTTCATCTCTGCTGTGCGGTGTGCGGCTCAGAGCGGCACGTTTGACTCCTTGTGCTGCATTTCGGATGGGAAGGAAGAGTGTGGCAGATGGATTTCCTCCTTTTCTGACTCCCTCCCCCCGTTTGATTGCGCTATTGTTTCTGTGGGCACATTAAAATAGAATTTGCCTGGAGTCGTTCTCCGCTGTCCCGCTCGCAGAGCTCTGCTTTGTGCTGCTCTGCTCATGAGCAGAGTGCAACTCGCTTTTTGGGAAATTAGATGGAACAGCACACCCATAAAACCTTCAGAGCCAAGATGGCTGGTGTGGTTCCTGTGAGCAGCCCCAGCTCCAGAGCTGTTCATCACCCTGCCAGGGGGATCCAGCCCCAGTGGAGAAGAGCCCGTTGTGCTCCACCATCCATCCCATGCACACTGCTTGGATCCCTGGGAGAGCAGGATGGGCTGCTCCCAAATTAAGTGCAGGCAGTAGGAAAAGGAAGATTTTGCTGGTTGAAGTCACCTGCCTCGTTGTGGGTGTTGAGCATATGGTGTCTGTGTCAAAGCATTTTTCCACAAAAGCTTGAGTGTCTCATCTCATCGGCTGAGCTTAATGCATTCCATTGGCAGGGGGTTATCCCAGGGTGGGGGCTCCAGGTTCAGGCTGAGGAGGTGAGCTGAGGGAGGGGTGCTGCTCCGGGGAGGATGCTGGTGCTCAGGGTGTTGGTGCAGGAGCCCGGCGAGTGCCTGACTCCAGGGACTGATGACACCCACAGAGCCTGCCTGCAAACCTGCCAAAAAAAATAATCCCCAACCCAAAAGCACCTTCACTACAGGATCTGCCCAAGCGGCTCCTCGGCAAAAAAAACCCTTTTAACGTTTATAAACCAGTTTTAAAAGCCAGACTGTAATTTCAGTGCCTTGCTAGAAAAGTACCCGTGAGGAATTGTCCTTCATTTGTGGCTGCAGAATGTGGTGTGTCATCCAGTTTGGGGAGAGCAGCGTTTACTGGAAGGTCACGGTTGCTGGGGTTTAAGGAGGGGTGTTCTGGACAGACTGTGCTCTGACTTAGAGCAGGTTTTACAAAGTGGTTTTAAATGCAAGTGATTAAGGGGAGGATTTCTCTTGCTCTCAGGTGCAAATGCAGCTCCTGATTAAAAGTCAACTGCTGAAATCTGAAATTTTCACAACAGCACTGCTGAGTTATTTATTGTGGAGCATTTCCATTGAAAATGAGCCTTGTTTTAAATAACCTACCCTTGATGTGCTGAGTGCGAGGGGGCCAGGCTTACAGTTCGTGAAAACTTGGCAAAAACAAGCAGATCTCTTCAAACTGTTGGGGTTTGAGAAGAGAACTGTGAAGAATGTGTCTAATTGAAACTGTTCTTTCAAGAAATGCTAAGCAAATGTCTGGTAGATTTTCAGCTGCTGTTGGCAACATCTGTAAAAGGTCTCATGTCTCCTGTGACACGGCAGCAGGAGGGTTGGAGCCTGCCTGGCTTTGATGGTTGGAGTGTGTTTTTATTTGAAATACACTCTCTGTGTGTGCAGTAGAAAGAAGGGATGATGTTGGTGCACCTTGGCCTGGGGACTCACTGGTGGGCACGAGAGAGCAGGAATTTGTCCGAAATTGCAGCCAAAAGGTGGAGTGCCAGCTTGTTCTGGGGGCTCCCCGTGCTGCCCAGCTTTATACCCAGGGGGACAGGGCTGGAAGAGCCGGAGTTGGGGCGTGAGCAGTGACCCCCACACCCCTGCCCTGTGCCCACCCTGGGCTCCCAGAACGTTCCAGAGAGCTGCTGTGCGTGGCTGGTGGCACCCTGGGGACCTGTGCCCCTGGTCCCTGGAAGCAGCAGAGGGGCCGTGAGGTCCTGCAGGGGTTTGAGGTGCCCTGTGCTCCTGGCACCCCGGAGGAGAGGCACATTTAATGCCAGTGGTGCAGAGATGGGGCTGGCTGTGTGCTGGTGCAGCACGGCTGCTGTGCAGTGTCCTCATGCTGTGAGTCCTAGCGAGGTGCCGAGCCCCGGGATGTTTTCCTGCTTTGCAGAGCTGGATGGGCTGCACGGCTTTATTGGAGGAGCTGACTTTGTGCTTGCAGTAATTAATTCCCTTTTCCGGGCTGGGGGAAGGTTGGCTGTAATTTCCTGCATTCTTTTATCATAAGGCCAAAGGAGAAGCTCAGAATAGCGAGCAGAGAGGAACACTGCATACATGCATTTTAAATTTAGTTTCGAGCAGTTAAGAAGACGGATTTTTGGTGGAGTGGCCTCTCTGTATTTGCAGTTTTCAAGCAAGGTGACCTGGAGGATTGGTGCTGGGAGCAGTGTCCATTTCCAAAATCCCTGGCTGTGCTGCTCACTCCACCTGCAAATCCACGCTCCCTTCTCCTTCAGGGCACTGCAGTGGGCTGGAGATCAGGGGGTTGTTTGTTTGTTTGTTTGTTTGTGGTTCTGACACTGCCTGTGGACAGAAGGAGGGCTCTTGGGGAGGAGTGCAGGTGTGTGCTAACCAAAATCCATTTGTGTCAGAGCCTGGGAACGTGGCAGAGGAGCAGCACAAAGCCTGTACCCCCTGCCTGCCCTGATCTTGAGGACATCCTGGTGCAGGCTGCCAGCGAGAGCATGAGATGGAAAACACTTGAGAACAAGAAGGGCAAAACAAAGTGGGGGAAGACTGAGTTTCTTGTGTATTTTCACTGATTTTGGGGTTTTCCATAGGCTGGCAAGCACGGCGTGGCTCTGGTGCCCAGTGTCACCTTTGCCTTGTGGGCACTGCTGTCCCCAGCTCGTGTCACTGCAGGGGACACTGCAGGCAGGCAGTGAGGTGCCAGCAGAGGGCTGGGCTGGCAATTGCCCCAGCTGTGGCCAAGCCCTGCAGGCAGCACGTGGGATGTTGGCAGAGGGAGCTGCAGAAGGTCCCCACAGCTGCTCCCAGTGCTCCCTGGGTGAAGAAGAAGGTGAAGAAGAAAGAAAAAACCTCTGCCCTAAACCCTCCATCTTGCTCTCTATATTGCTGAATTCCAGAACCTCAAATCCCAAGTTTTCCACCATGTGATAGCACACACCTCCATTCAAACCACACCCTGAGATCCCAGTTCTGTCACTCAGGTTTGGAAGCCTTCTCCTCAGCCTCGGGTCAAAAGCAGTATTTTCTTGGGAGTCAGTGCCTGTCAGCACAGAAAGTCTAAAATTCTCTCATTCCAGGGTTCCAACACCTGGGTGCCAGCAGCAGGGAGCAGCTGGTTCTGGGAGCTCCAGGGGTGGATCCAGCTGTGTTTGGGGCACTGCTGGGGATCCATCCATGCTGGTTCTGGAGCTCCAGGGGTGGATCCAGCTGTGTTTGGGGCACTGCTGGGGATGAACCCCTGGGCTGGTTCCAGGGGTGGATCCAGCTGTGTTTGGGGCAGTGCTGGGGGATCCATCCATGCTGGTTTTGGGAGCTCCAGGGGTGGATCCAGCTGTGTTTGGGGCACTGCTGGGGATGCAGCCCTGGGCTGGTTCTGGGAGCTCCAGGGGTGGATCCAGCTGTGTTTGGGGCACTGCTGGGGATGCAGCCCTGGGCTGGCTCCAGGGGTGGATCCAGCTGTGTTTGGGGCAGTGCTGGGGGATGAACCCCTGAGCTGGTTCTGGGAGTGGATCCAGCTGTGTTTGGGGCACTGCTGGGGGATCCATCCATGCTGGTTCTGGAGCTCCAGGGGTGGATCCAGCTGTGTTTGGGGCACTGCTGGGGGATCCATCCATGCTGGTTCTGGAGCTCCAGGGGTGGATCCAGCTGTGTTTGGGGCACTGCTGGGGATGCAGCCCTGAGCTGGTTTTGGGAGCTCCAGGGGTGGATCCAGCTGTGTTTGGGGCACTGCTGGGGATCAGCCCTGCCAAGCCCTGCTCTCCCGTTGCCTTGCCAACACGCTGGAGATGGAGCAGAGAGCTGCAGCACACCGAGGTGCCGAGGGCTCCCGGCAGAGAGGAGGAGGAGGAGGAGAGAACTCAGCACCCAAAACCAGCCCTCTGCACGGCGGGGAGGGAGATTTAATAGCTCTTGCAGAGGCATTCAGCGTTCACTCCTCGCTGCTTGTGAGATTGTACAACAGCATAATTTTTTAATGACGGGTAATGATGAAGCATCAATCTCAGATCTGTTTTTGTGTCTGGTGCCTGGAGCAGCCCAGTCCCTGCTGGTGTCTGCCGTGGGGATGCCAAGGAGACACTGAAAATTGCTTTAACTGGGCTCAGTTTGGCTGCTCCAGTGCTGCTGGGGAGAGCAGAGGGGCGCTGAGTTTGAAATGGGAGCAGTGGCTGGCGGTGTGCGGGGCTGGTGCTTGTCTCCCTTCTCTCCTGGCCGCGGTGTGCCCACCTGGAGGCGGGGGTGGAGTGCCCTTGGTGGCAGCCCTGCACCCCGCAGGGTGCTGTGGCACAGGGCTGTGGCAGGGACACTGTCCCTCTGTCCCCAAACCCGTCGGCTTTGGGCTCACCCCGCTCTGGGGCTCCCTCCCTGCACAGCCCCGTCCTGCCGCAGATGGGAACCTGGCAGAAACCGAACATTTCAGCCCGAGAGATAAAAATACACGGCGGGAAGGCTTTTCCTGCTGCAGCTCTGGCTGGGAGCAGACGCTTCAGAGGCAGCACGAGTGGAACTCACTCTCTGGAGCTGTCTCCTCCTTTCTCCAGGCAGTGTTTTGATAAATGTTGATGAGTTTCACTGTAAAACTAAATGACATTTATAGCACGATGTATGCTTTACCCATTGCTTAATTATACCTAATGGTGTTGGATGGAAAAGGCATTTACCATTTTACTTTTGTTTAAAATGACAATCTAAACCTCAGAGCCTGTGGGGTTTTGCAGAACGATGACGATTTAATTAAGAACTAAATACAATCTAATTTTAAAAGGCAATCGCAACTTTAAGAAATAAGTGGTAAAATTTACAAAGAGCTGGCTGAGAGGGGAGTGCTGTGCTGGGTGTGCCTGCTGTGGGCACTGAGGGGTTTGGGTGCAGGTTTCAGGAGGGTGGGATGATGAGGACACATCCAGACTTGTTCTCTCTCTCATCACCACTGTGGTTTTTGCTCCTGTGCTTTGCAGTCCTGTGGCTGCACCTGTGAGGGGGGTTGGCCTGGTGCAGTTTATAAACCCAGGGGTTTGTTTTTATTTTCCTGTGCACAACACGGTTTCTCTTCCCTTCCTCCCAGCTCTGCCTTTGTCCTGGCAGCCAGCAAAGGGAACAGAGCCTCTATTGAAAACAAGGCGTGAGGAATGAGTGTGGATCAGGCAAGCTGCATCTTTAAAAATAAACACTGGAGCAGAGCTTTGTGCCTTCCACTCAGCTGGCAAAGCACTGACAGCAGGCAAGAATGTGTTCAGGAGCATCTGCCCTTTCTCTTCTTTTCATGGTTTAGTCAAAACAAATCCCATAGATGAAGGGAAAAAAATCTACCAAAATGCATTTTATTTCCCCAAGCCTGGAGCCGCCAGGCAGAGGCAGAAGGGGACGTGCAGGATCTGCAGTGAGGAGATGAATGTTTGGAGATATTAGCACTGGTCCCACACTAACATTTATAAATCTGACTGGTGGCAGATTGAGGGCTGATTCCGCGTTTTTCTTCCTCCTCTGTAAAATAATAAATATGGTAAAACAGCTCTCAGGGCTGCCTTTATCGTGGGGATGAATCAGGACAGTTGGTGTTTGCAAGAGACTTAAAACTTACAAATATGTTGCCCTTTAGGTGAGCATTCATCATTATGTCTGATCTGGGATCTAGGCTAAAGGCTTCTCTTACACCTTTTTATCCTTCCTGGGAAGCAGAAATTGGAAGGAGGCCTCACTGTGAGTGTAATGTTGAGATTATTTCACCTGTTTTGGGGGAGCGTGTCGTCCCTGCGTGAGGGTCTGTTGTTCTTTGAGAAAAAAAATCCCCTAAAAAAATTGGAAGAGGGGGACATACTTGAAAAAAAAAAAAAAAGTGAAGGAGAAGGCCCCTAAAGACAGTTCCTTCTTCATGTGTGGAGTCCCTGCAGGTGGTGGGTGGGCAGGGAATGGCTGTGGGCTCCAAAATCCAGGGCTGTGGCATTCCCATCCCTGCCCAGGGAGATGGGCCCTGTGAGCAAAGGCACTCCACAGGCTGGGCATTCATGGAAAGGGGGATCAGCTCTCCTCCCTGGTGAAAAACTGGGAGTTAACTTTGGAGGGTGAGAGGAGCTCAGCCTGATCTGTGGAGGGCTCACCCTGGGGTGTTGGGCCACCCCCATGTGCAAGCTCTTGGTCATTCCAGCTGGGAAAGGTTCTGTCTCCTGCCTTTGCAGTTTTGGGGTCACACCTGGGCAGGGGTTTTGTCAAAGGCTCCCCAAGTCACTCCTGTGTCTGGCATGGCCAGGACAGGGCTGGCATTTAAGGCTGGCTGCATGCTGAGCCAAAGGGTGGGAACAGGCCAGGATACCCAAAAAATCCCCACAGTATTCCTGTGTGTTCTTTGTTGGTCCTTTGCTTTGATTTTTCTACAGGTTTGCACATTTATTATTATTATTGTCTTTTATTTCATTGGTGAGCTAAAGATTTCAGCCTTAAATATGCAGGCAGTTGAAAGGAGGTCCTTTTTATAGGGAAGAGACCAGACTGATGTTGATCAGAATTCGTTGTGGGTGCTTTATGGAAATACAGATTTCTTGGGTTTAAAAGAGATTATTAAGCTGCACGTTGTGACAGATGCTACTGACAGTAAAAAATAGAAAGGATGTGAGAAAGTCTGCGAGAAATGGGTTACAGGTATGGATATAAGACATATCTGCTCATTAGAGTGAAATGAAACCCATCATCAGAGTTGGAGCAGGGCTCCCTGTTCCTGGTGACTGGTGGGAGCTGGTGTGGGGCACACCTGGGCAGGTGGCAGGATCCAGAGGTGAGGAGCACTCACCTGGCATCACCCCGGGGCCTGGGGGGGACAGGGGCTGAGGGGCGGCCTGGGGGGGTCCCTGGGGGCTCCCTGCTGCTGGGAGTGCCGTGGGACAGTCCCCCTTGTGTCCCTGTTCCTGACTGGGACATTCCCCTTTGTATCCCTGTCCTGACTGGGGCATTCCTCACTTTGTGTCCCTGTCCTGACTGGGGCATTCCCATTGTGTCCCTGTCCCACTGGGACATTCCCCATTGTGTCCTCTTCCCAACTGGGACATTCCCCTTGTGTCCCTGTCCCACTGGGACATTCCCCTTGTGTCCCTGTCCTGACTGGGGCATTCCCCACTTTGTGTCGCTGTCCTGACTGGGACATTCCTGTCGTGTCTCTGTCCCACTGGGACATTCCCCTTTGTGTCCCTGTCCCAACTGGGACATTCCCATTGTGTCCCTGTCCCACTGGGACATTCCCTTTGTGTCCCTGTCCTGACTGGGGCATTCCCATTGTGTCCCTGTCCCACGGGGACATTCCCCATTGTGTCCTTTTCCCAGCTGGGACATTCCCCTTTGTGTCCCTGTCCTGACTGGGACATTCCCCTTTGTGTCCCTGTCCCCACTGGGACATTCCCCCTTGTGTCCCTGTCCCCACTGGGACATTCCCCACTTTGTGTCCCTGTCCCACTGGGACAGTCCCATTGTGTCCCTGTTCCTGACTGGGACATTCCTCACTCTGTGTCCCTGTCCTGACTGGGACATTCCCCATTGTGTCCCTGTCCCCACTGTGACATTCCTGTCCTGTTCCTCCCCCCACTGGGACATTCCTGTCGCGTCCCTGTCCCCGTGGGGACGTTCCTGTCGTGTCCCTGTCCCAGGAGCAGGGCTGTGGAGGGGAGGGTGGCACTCAGCAGCTGGCAGCTCCCTGCACAGAGCCACAGCAGTGCCGTGCTGTGCGAGGCAGGTGGCAGCTGCAGGGCAGAGCCAGGGGTGACAAACAGGTGACAAGCCTGCAAACATGTAAATTCTCTGCTCCTGTGCTCAGGTTTTGGCAGGGGCTGCTGCAGCTTTACCCCTGTGGCAGAGGCAGGAGGGAGTGTGAGGCAGCAGGTGTTGTTCTGGTCAGGGAGATGCAGGACGTGCTCTTTGATGGTGAAAAGTGAATATTTGATCTGTGCTCCCTCCTCTTACCTGCAGCCAGCTGCTCCTCATCAGGGCTTTGCTCCTCATGGAGCAGGTCAAGGCAGGGAAAGGAAATTCCCCCAGTGTTTGGAACCTGGGTTTAACCAAGGTCTCCTCCTTGGGTCTGGGCTGTGGGTGTCCTTGGTAGGATGCAGCTGGAAGATAAATGCAGCTCAGGGATTCTCTATTAGGGCCCCATTAATAATGAAGGTGTGTTGGTGCTAGCTGAGTGTTATTTAAACGCACTGAGTGCAGCTGCAGCCCTCTGGGTCCCTCTCATGCTGTCAGACCTTCTCCCTTGCTGCTGCTGCTGCTTCCAGGCAGTGCTGGGCATGGGCACGGGGCATTTTGGGTGCTCCTTGCTGGGGGCTGGCTGCCAGTGCCAGGGGGCACGGGAGGAGGGGAGGACAGCTGGCTCCTTCTGCTGGAGGGGCCACTCACAGCTTTGCCCTTCCCTGCCCTTGAGGTGCTCCTGGCTTCTGTCCCTGGCAGCCCTCAGCACCTCCCCTTGGCAGAGCCTCCCACAGGAGATGTCCTGTCTCCCTGTGCCACAGAAGATGTTCTGATGTCCTGTCTCCCTGTGCCACAGGAGATGTCCTGTGTCCCTGTGCCACACAAGATGTCCTGATGTCCCATCTCCCTGTGCCACACAAGATGTCCTGTATCCCTGTGCCACAGAACATGTTCTGATGTCCCATCTCCCTGTGCCACAGAATATGTCCTGTATCTCTGTGCCAGAGAAGATGTTCTGATGTCCCATCTCCCTGTGCCACAGATGATGTCCTGTGTCCCTGAGCTACAGAAGATGTCCTGTGTCCCTGAGCTACAGGAGATGTCCTGTGTCCCTGTGCCACAGAAGATGTCCTGTCTCCTGTGCCACAGATGATGTCCTGTGTCCCTGAGCTACAGGAGATGTCCTGTCTCCTGTGCCACAGAAGATGTTCTGATGTCCCATCTCCCTGTGCCACAGAAGATGTCCTGTGTCCCTGTGCCACAGAAGATGTTCTGATGTCCCATCTCCCTGTGCCACAGATGATGTCCTGTGTCCCTGTGCCACAGATGATGTCCTGTGTCCCTGTGCCACAGGAGATGTCCTGTCTCCTGTGCCACAGAAGATGTCCTGTGTCCCTGAGCTACAGGAGATGTCCTGTGTCCCTGTGCCACAGAAGATGTCCTGTCTCCTGTGCCACAGGAGATGTCCTGTGTCCCTGAGCTGCAGGAGATGTCCTGTGTCCCTGTGCCACAGATGATGTCCTGTGTCCCTGAGCTGCAGGAGATGTCCTGTCTCCTGTGCAGCAGGAGCTGCTCACACGGTTCCTTGGATAAACCCCTGCCCTTAAGTGAGAGGGACAGTCCTTAGTGAGTGACCTTTTGCTGCCCAGGCGATGCACCATCAGCTGCTGGAACCAAAGCAGGAGAGCAGCTGCTTCTGTTCCGTGGAGAGGCATTGGAAATGTGGAGCAGAAACATGAGAGTGCAGGGCACAGAGCCTGCTGCCCTGCCTGTCCCCTCTGGCCAGTGCCAGAGCAGATGGATATTGATCCTCAGCAGCGACCTTTGAAGGGACAGGCATGGCCAGGGAGTTTGATCTATCAATAGCTGGTAATAGAAAGACAAGGGTGACATCTAATCCCAGCCCAGGTGACAGACCATAAATCTGCCTGGACGGGCAGCAGCAGTGTCAGGGAGGGCCAAGGAGCTGCTCCATCTCAGACACGTTTGTGTGGCAGGAAAAAAGATAAATCTGTTCTTCAGCTCCACAGAACTGTTTAGATTTGGGCACAACACAGGATTTTTGTTGCTGTGCCATTGTGGTTTCGGCAGTGAGAATTCCCTGTTGCCATTGCACCACATAGACATTCACTATGCTTAAAGTCAGCACAGCCCCCAGTGTGATTTCAGAGCTGTTGTCATCTCTTATTCTTGCTCTTTAAGCCAGAAAAGCCATAAAGGTGGCAATGGCATTTTTTTTTCCCTCCACAAATGTAATATCTGTGCACAAGTCGCTTGGATTTGCTGTGTGTTCCTCTGAAGTGGCTGTTGCAAACTCGCCCCTCACAGTAAGGAATTTTTAGCACCATCTTGCACGTTCTCTGGGAGCGTGGAGAGGAGCTCAGGGGAGGTGTGAGCGGGGAGAGGAGCGAGAAAATCTGTGCTGGGGAGGAGGGGAGAGGCCCCTGGGGCTGCTGGGCTGAGCAGAGCTGTGCCAGGGCAGGGGCCAGGGGGGCTCCGGGGGATCAGCATTTCGGGAAGGGCTCTGTGGGTGCTGCTTCCCCCTGGGTGGGACCCTGAGCATCACCAGGGCATCCCAGAGCTGGCTGGTGGCACTGCCCTTCCTCAGGGCACCCTCTGGAGCCTGGCTGCTGCACTGTGGGGTTGGCTGTGGGACGGTCACTGGACAGACTCAGGAGCTGAGTATTTTCTGTTCTTCAGGTTTGTATTTTATTATAAGGTGTGGGTGTAAGAGAGAGGTTAGAGATCAGAGATAAGAGAAGGCAAGAGAAAGATTTTCCATTTACAATCCAATAAGTATTTTTCTATGATGAATATTCTAATTTTCAATAACCAATCTAATACAATATACTAATTTCTTAATATTTGCATGCAGCCTATAGGAATCACTAAATTACCATGTTTTATGGCTTTCTTATCTGTGACCCTTATCTTCAGACCTTTCCTGCCAAACTTAAAACAAAATGTCTGTTGGTTCTTTGGTATTTGTGGCATTTGGTATTATCTAAACAAAGGAAGAGGCCTCAAACCTTCACATAACTATTTTCAACATCTATGTCAAATACTGCTAGCATCTCTATTTCATCTATTGTTCCAGAACTGCTTGCTAGGCACTCATAACCTTTTGCTATTCCCTCCCAACACGGCATAAAGGGAGGATAGAGGCATTAAACCTGGAAGTGAAAATCCAGGTGAGCATTTCCATATCACTGTGCTGTGGCCTCTGCCTCAGAGGGAGACACAGAGCTGCCATTCCCCATCCCCATCATCCCTGAGCAAGCTTTGCCCAGCTCAGCTCAGCTGGAAACCTTCTCAGCACCTTGCTTTAGAACCCCTGTTCCTCTTGGTGCTCAGCAAGGAATTTTCATGGGCAGAATTTCCCCAGTGCTGAGTTGCAGCTGACAGACTGGCACAGAACTGGCTCAAAAGGGAGATCTTTCTAGAATTCTATTTGTTTGCCACCATCACTTTGTTTCTTTGAAGAGCTCTTGGCTGGGGAATTGGAGCTGCTGAGTCTGTTTCTGGCCATGGAGAAGATGCTGAAGAGGGAATAAGAGCTCCTTGAATGCAGGAAAATCTCAAAGAGGCTTGACTCAGGGTCACAGAGCTGGTAATTACATGTTATTAGCAGAGAAAGTTGCTGTTGCAAAAGGTTAGTTGTGAGTCTTGGTGGGAAACAAGATTTTCCTCTGGGGTGAGGGCCACCCTGACAGAATTGCTCAGGGTGCCACATCTGGCTCCAGGGCTCGGGGGGTTTCCCTGGGGGCTGTGCACAGGGCAGGGAGCAGCCAGTGACCTGGCAGTGAGTGGAGAGAGCCCCTGTGTCCTGCTGGGCAGCCTGCAGGGCTGCAGGCTGGCTCTGTGGGGCTGCAGGGGTGTGCAGCATCCCCAGGCTGGTCCCTGCTCTGCAGCTGGGGCCACTCCTGGGTCCCTGTGCTGCTCTCCAGGAGCAGAAACCAGCCCCAGCCCCTTTCCTGGCCAGCACGACCAGTGTGCATTGTCTGCTCCTCCCCAGAGTTCAGGTGTGACGATTGGGAAGCAGTGTCTCAGGACTGGAGCTGGATGCACAGAGCTCCAGGGGCTCCTCCAGCTCTGCCCTGGGCAGGGCTCCTCTCCTCCCTGGAGGCAGATCTGCAGGGCAGTTGGACGGGCTTTGGGTTCCTCCCTTTTCCTGCACCCATCCCAAGGGTGGCTGGCTGTGGCTCTCCCCTGAAAAGCTGATGTTTGTGTTAGAGGGAAGGGCTGAGGCTCCAGTGGTGGGTGAGGGAGCAGAGGAGCACAAAGGAGACAAAGCTGCTGGGGAGGTGGATGCTCAGTGTTTGTAAACCCACTTGTCTCTGCTCGAACCACCACGTTCCTGTTAGCTACTCGAAACTGAGAGATGAATGTTGACATTCAAACCGTGTTAATTCTGGGGATGGAGCATTGTGTTGCTTTTTTCCTGGAGCACGTGGACAGTTTGTGTATCTGTGTGAGTTGTTTCTTCTGACTCAATCTATCAGGAGGAGTGTTGTTTAGGTTTACAGGCTTACACAGCTCAGGTGTAATGAAAACCTCCCTTCCTTGGAAAGCATTTGTGTTGGGATCCTGCAGGCTGAGCCCGCGCACGCTGGGCCACCTGTGGTTAGAAATTCCACAGAAATTGACAAACCATGCTCCCCAGCACGTATTTTTAATCTTTCCTCTTCTCTCCCTGTCGCTTCCCTCCAGCCCAGTGTCCTGCAGGCGCAGAAAGAATTGATTTTAAATGTGACCGCTGCATATGAGCCAAGGTCCCTGGGCTGTGTCCAGCTGGGGGGAACTTGTTTGAAACACAATTTACTCGTCTGTGTCTGTCTGCAGCCCTAAGAGGAGAGACTGCAGTGGTCTAAGGCGGGAAGACAAGTGCAAAAATTAATTGTGCAGGTTGCAGCCAAAGCATCCCTCAAGCGTTGTGTCCCCCCTCGCCCCCCTTCCAGGAGGTATAAAACAAGGTGTCACTCCTCACCTTGCCAGGGGAGACTCAGTAAATGAGGCTGGAGAATTGCTCTGGGTAATGAAGGAAGCACACATTGTGTTTCCCCTCCTCCTGGCACTGCAGACACCTATTTTGGTGTTTCCCTTGCTCGTTAACACCGGTGCATGTGTTAGACAGGGGCTCACCCCAGAGACCCCCCCAGAAAGTGACTTCCTTTCTGCTCCTGTTCCACTCCCTCTGGAGCAATCCCTTGTGCTCCAAGAGAAGATTTTCAGGGCTCCAAGTCCATCCTGGAGTGTCTGTCCTGGTGTCTGTCCATCCTGGTGTCTGCCCAGCACGTCACACTCTGGGATGAGGATTTGTCCCTGGTGTTGGAGTCCCAGCAGGAAGCTTTGGTGTGATGTGTGGACACTGTGCTGTCACAGTCCCTTCATGTGTATCAGATGAAAATCTGTCCCCTATCATTCTGCTGGGGGCTTCCCACTGGATCTGCTTGTGCTGTGCCCCTCCAGAGCATTGCCAGGGATTTAACGTTGGTTCTCAACAGGAATTTTCCTTAGCTCCTGAGATGCCTTGCTGAGTCCATAAATTCCATCTCCCCTCCCCAGCCTGTCCCTTTCTGTTCCAAAATATCGTCGTGCTGCGTGTGTGCTTTAATGCTTCCTCAAAATACACAAACCCTGGCAGTAAATATTTACTGGGAAACCTCCCGACGTGTTGACAGCGAGGACGGGTCTGAGGAGCTCTTGCTTTGTGCTGTGTTTCTGTTTCATTTAGAGCCCGTAGCTGCTGCTGCTGCTGGAAATGGCTTTCCTGGGAGCAGATGGGAGTAGATGGCCCAGAGTTTGGAGGGGGTGAAGCCTTGGCTGGGTGCAGCAGGCTGGGGTCAGCAGAGCAGATGGGGCAGCTCGGATTCCCTTTGATGGGGAACAGAGGCAAAGCCCAGCAGGCTGAGGCTCAGCCTGGCCTCATGTGCTCCCTGGCTGTCATTAACCCCAGTAAGAGCCTTGCTCAGAGGATCTGAGCAGCCCAGACCCAGGTGCTGGGCTCTGCAGCCATCCATCAGCAGCAGCGTCCCGGTGTGAGAGGCTTCAGTGGCTTGAACTTCAAATAATTTATTTCTAAATTA
Organism: Luscinia megarhynchos; assembly: GCA_034336665.1. Classification (NCBI taxonomy): domain Eukaryota; kingdom Metazoa; phylum Chordata; class Aves; order Passeriformes; family Muscicapidae; genus Luscinia; species Luscinia megarhynchos. Next base: position 661,299 of record CM067586.1, on the reverse strand, counting down.
CTTCTACTGTAATTCTTATTAATTCAAATAGTCTTCTAAGCTGATGTAAAATTCAGTAAACGCAAGGAACAGTTTAATGAATTGAAAATAGGATTGAGTCTTTTAAAGTAAATGTAAAAAAATATGCTGGCAATAATTGCTTAGATGGAAATCGAATCTTAATAGCTTTGTTAATGATTTGTAGGGAATATTGCATTTATGAGAACATATCAAGCTGATCCTTGTGCAGGAACCTTGTTTTGAATGGGTTTGATAAAATTACTCCCCAGAAGCAGTTAGTAATGTTTAATATTTTTGCTTGAGCCACTTTGGAGGTGTTTGATTTCGTTGGTGCTGGGCCTGGCTGTGGCTGTGCAGGGCAGCAGGTGGCACAGGGCAGGGTGGGCTGTGCTGTGACAGCCTTTGGGGCCTGCACAGTGCTTTGGGATTTGAGAACAGAATTGTTCAGGTTGGAAAAGCCCTGTAAGGTTATTGAGTCCAGCCATTAACGTGAGTCCCTAAGAACACCACGTTAAGGGTGCTGATAGTGGGCTGGGCTGGCTGAATGCTCATCTTCTGATCAGGGCAGGGCTCATCTTCTGATCAGGGGGCTTTGGGCAGGACCAGCTTCATCCTGGTGCACAGCATATGCAGCAGGACCAGGCAGATGTCTGGGACAGGCTCTCTGCCCCTCTTGAGCAGCCTGGGGGTCTGTGCTCAAATGGGGATTACTGTTTGATAGTAAATCTTCTTGTTGCTCCTCAAAGTTCATCAATCTGGAGAATCCATCTAAAATTTGTACTGAGAGGGCAGAAAAATGTGCCCAGACTTGAGCTCGCTGCCCATCAGGCGTGCAGAGGAGTGTGATGGTTTATCAATCTTTCTCTTTCCAAACAACACACCTTTTAGTCAAACATTTGTTTCCAAGGGATGTCAGGTAATAAAGGCGAGTTGGAAAGAAGGAAAAATGAAGAAAATGCAGGGTGAGAGAAGAACTGGGGTTTAAATACGATCCCCAGATTTCCTGTGTGCAGACTTTATCCTAGTCCTGCATTTTTGGGTTTCTCGTGCCTAAGGCAGCTGTGGAGCAGCAGAGGATTCTCTGGGCGCCCAGCCTGTGCCCAGGTGTCCTGGCTTCATTTGGAACAAATGTCTCAACACTTGTCCCACTTTGATTCCCAGTAGTTATGGAAGAATTGAGATGCAAGGCACAATTCCCAGAGCCATCCCTGCTGCTTGGGCGAGTGTCTCACGTGCAGGCGATGCTTGGATTCCTTAGGAGAGTTTTCAGGGTGATGACCTGTAAATGATTACAAGGCTCCCACGGCATAATTGCATGGGATCCTTTTTTTTCCTGCCTCTGGACATTAATAGCAGCTGCTGATTACACAGAGTGAGTAAGGGCTGATGCCCTGAAGTCAGTCTGCTCCAGTCAAAGGACAAGTGCTCCTTACAGCGAGTTGTTCTTTCAAGGTGATTTAACAAGGTGTGTCTGCTGGGAGAGGAGGGGAATTTTTGGTGTTTCTGTGGGGCAGTGGTCTGTATTCCCTCACAGAGCTCCTTTCCCACTGCTGCTCTCTCCACCAGCAGGCTGGGCACCCAGGGTCAGTGTCCCCCCGTGGTGGCAGTGGAGCTTTTCATTCCCAAGTGGAACCCACTGGTGCCGTTTCTGAGCCCTGCCCTTGCTCTGTCCTGCAGGTGATGGCCAGAACCTGGTGACAGAGGACGTGACAGTGGTGGAGGGGGACGTGGCCACCATCAGCTGTCGCGTCAAGAACAGCGATGACTCGGTGATCCAGCTGCTGAACCCCAACAGGCAGACCATCTACTTCAGAGACTTCAGGCGTAAGTTCCTCCCTCCCCTTGGTCCTGGCTCCTCCTGTGCCTCACTGTGCTCAGGACACGGCGTTTGCTGAGATCTCTCCTCTTTGTGCAGTGCTGGGCACTTGAGTTCAGCTGGTTCTGTGGAGGTGGGTGAGATGGACAGTCATCATCTTCTCCTTAATGGAAAACTTCACAGTCCCCTCTGAAAGTCAGAGCATCTTACTTTGCAGTGGGAATTGATTGTTGTAATTCAGGGTGAATTGCAATTGAGTGCCAAATATTTAGCTGACACAAACAAATTGAGCAGGGCGGCGCCGAGACAGCGCAGTGTTCTCAGGAGTAATCTCTTCAGAGCAAAGGCTGGAAATTTCAGACAATCTGTGCTGCTTTATAGCCAAACTGAAATCTCTGAAATCTCTCATCACTTGCATGTCCAGGGGGTGAGTGTGTCCAGTGAGACACTTGGAATGCCTGTGTTAGTGGGGACACGGCTGTGCTCTGCCCAGGAAGCCACAGGACACAAAACAGACTTTACATTCTGCTTTTCCCCAGTTCCTTCCTCATTTAGGCTGTCCCTGAGTGCCTGCAGTTGGTGCTGGGGCTGTGTAGACACCATAAGCATTTTACCTACACATCCCTCAGCCTGGTAATAAAACCACATCCTCAGGTTTGATTCTGAGCCTGGTGACTGGCTCATGTTGATTATCTGAAATTATCTGAGAACCAGAAGATTTTATAGGTGCAGCTTGAGGTTGGGAGGCAGGATGGAGGCTGATCAGGAGCCCGGGGTGCTCAGCTGGGCGTGCTGCTGTCTGTGGGGTGTGCAGGGTGGGGAGGGGGCGTTCTCCCCGTGCCCTCAGCAGGCTGTGCTCTCCCTGCAGCACTCAAGGACAGCAGGTTCCAGCTGGTGAACTTCTCCAACAGCGAGCTGCGCGTGTCCCTGACCAACGTCTCCATCTCTGACGAGGGGAGGTACTTCTGCCAGCTCTACACTGACCCCCCCCAGGAGATCTACACCACCATCACCGTGCTGGGTGAGAGCAGGGGGGTCCAGGGGAATGGTGGGCACACAGGGGCAGTGGGATGGGCACACAGGGGCAGTGGGATGGGCACACAGAGTCAGTGGGAAGGGGTTTTGTGAGAGATGGGAGCCCTGTGAGCACACAGGGGCAGTGGGATGGGGTTCTGGGTCAGTGGGATGGGGTTCTGTGAGAGATGGGAGCCTGGTGGGCACACAGGGGCAGTGGGATGGGGTTCTGGGTCAGTGGGATGGGGTTCTGTGAGAGATAGGAGCCCGGTGGGCACACAGGGTCACTGGGATGGGTTCTGTGAGAGCTCCAGTGACAGCAGCCCCTCCATCAGAGCAGCTCCTGCCAATTAGCAGCAGCTTTTAAGGCTCCATTAATGGCAGAACCTGAATCAGGGAGGGTGGCTTAATGCGAGATCTCACTTGCTGATTAGTTTAAATCTTCCTTCTTTTGCTTAATGAGATTTGGGTCTTGGGTTTTTATACGTTGTTAAGTGATGTTTGTAAGCAGTTTTACTCCAGCTATTGCAGTTATCAACACCTTCAAAGTTTCCATTCACTTTCCAGCACTCACAGGCAAGGGAAGCTCTTCCAGCTCCTGCCTCAAATCGTGCACGAGCAAAAACAGTTTGTTGGATTTAATTTCACTGCTGGCAGCGCTGAGAAGATGTTTGAAATGAGAACACTCATTTCATTCACCTGTAAGCCAGCACTGTGTGCTTCTCAAGTGGGAGACATAATGCAGGTTTTTGTTGGGTTTTTTCAGAACTGAGGGAAAAGTCTGTTTTCTTGCCTTGTGCTTCAGTTGTTTCTGAGAAGCCTTTGTGGCATGGCCAGGGTGTGTGTGCTGCCTCTCCCCACATCCATGAGGGAGGTGGTTTCTTTCCACCTTTGTTCTGGGCTCAGAGCTCAGCTCAGGAAGCAGGCAGGGGTCAGGGAGGTTTATTGGTAGAAGACGAAGGAGAGACTGGGCACTGTGATGCCAGGGATGGCTTCTCTTGCCTGTCTTTTCTATTACTGGCTCCCTAATTAAGGGAGCTAACGAGCCAGGGCAGAGGTGTTAGCATGGGAGCAGCTCCCCACCAGACATGCCATGGCCATCACCCAGCCTGTGATGGACCTGAGGCTGTGTCAAAGACTGGTTTTGCTGGCTGGGAGGGCAGAGGGGGTGCCCAGGTGTGCCCCTTTGCAGCCAGAATTCAGAGGGAGCTGCACGTTTGCTGCAGCACTTCCATGTCTTCTGTGACACAATATGTAGATTTATTCATGCTTAATTGGAACATGTGAAAGTCTCAAATATGTAGCTCATTCTGTTCTTTTTAGAGAGAAGCCACAAGTGACTAATTAGTCCATTTGATCATCTGGATGGTATTTATACATATTTGTTCTTCATTAGCTTGAAGACCTGTGAGTCACATCTGAACTATGCAGTTGCTTAATCACATTGATCAGAGCAAAGTTGAGTTTCCTTTGGAAGTTCTGGGATTTTCTGAAGCCTAAGGACTCTCACTGTTCACTTTTCCTGGGTTCTGCCTTGCTGCTGGTGCTTTCATGGGAAAGAGATTCCTTTGTTTCCATGTCTTAGTTTTTGAGCTCATTTGTCCCATTTCTGGGCTGTGCTGCAGTGGTTGTTACCCCTGAAGTTTGCAGCCTGTTTTTCAGTTTCACTGGATGATTTTTCGTTGGGTACAACCTTCCAGCTTTGTGTTTTCCTGATCTGGGAGGGCAGAGCACAGATCTGCACCCCAAAGGACGTGGCTCTTGTGGCTGGGAGCAGAGCTGGCTCCCTCCTCTCTTTGGGATGTGTGGGGTGGTTTGTGGGGGTGAGGTGGGAGCAGGGCTGTCCCCAAGGGATGGTGCCCCACTCCAGGCTTGTGCTCAGTGGCTTTTGGAGCATCTTCAGCGAGGTTGATGTTTGCTGGCCTGCTTCCACGCTGAGCCTTGGAGCTGAACAGCAGGAGAGGAAAATTGCCGTGGAGGTTAGAGGCTTGGCAAGTAGTGCAGTGCCAAGTGTCAGCTTTTGTGTTTCCTCTCCTTGTCAGGGGAGTCAGGAAGTGTGCACGGAGTCGAGCTGGATTTTTAAATAGCAGCACACAGCCGAGGAGCACAGGAGGCTCTCCCTGGAGCCCTGCCTGCCTGGGAGAGGGAACACAAAGTTACAGCCCTGATAAGCAATAATTTGTGAGACTGCGGTGATTATGAGGTGGAGAGTGAAAGTGCTCACTCCAATTACTGCAAAACCACCTATCAAAGGGTTTGATTGATTGAAACATCAAACAAACGCTGGTTGCTCGTTTCCTTCAGTAGATTTTGCAGGTTTTCCTCGAGGTTTTGTCTCGTGCTAGCGACCAAAGGATGTTTTTTTTCACCTGGCGTGCGTTGTGTTTGTTGTGCTGTGTCCCCCTGCAGTCCCACCGCGCAATCTGGTGATTGACATCGAGAAGGAGACGGCGGTGGAGGGAGAGGAGATCGAGCTGAACTGCACTGCCATGGCCAGCAGACCAGCCACCACCATCAGATGGTTCAAAGGCAACAAGGAGCTCACCGGTAGATGAGTCCTCCTTTGTTCAGGGAGCTGAAGTGATTTATGTAACGCTGGGTGTTTGTTCTCTGCTGCCAGTTTAAGGGGGGAAAAAAAAAAGGAAAAAAAAAAAGTAGAGCGAGTTTCTCTGAGCGCCAGCTGAGGAACAAAGGACTGTGTGGGCAGACAGATTATTCCCTAACGCAGGGGGCTGAACTCCATTTGGTCCTCTGCCTACCTGGCAGCCTCAAGTGCCGGGTTCTGGAGTCCTGCTGTAGCTGCAGGTGACCTTGAGGAGCCGGAGCTGTGCACGGAATTCATTTCTGCACGGCCTGTGGAGCGCTCTGCCCTGCCTGGGCTCGCCAGGGAGGCTCTGCGCTCTGGGCTGTGAAGATTTGCAATTCACCTTCACGTCTGGCTCCCTTGTTTGTGGAGCCTTTTCCCTGTGTTGGGTTGAATATTCATCTAAGATGGGTTTCTCCCGGCTCCCTGAGGTCTGGTGGCTCCCAGTGCTTGCACATTCCAGTCACTGGCTCTGATTGCATGTGACACGCTGTTGGTTTAAGTCTGCATGTCGATGTGAGCTTGGTTGACAACACCTTTGTGCTTTACCCAGTCTGAGACACTGACAGACTCTCTGCAGAAGTCCAGGCTCATTACCCCACACCCACCCCCGTGCAAGGACAGGATAAAATCCTCTCTTTAAGCCCAGCACCTCAGAGCATTTGAGCAGGCCCCGTGCTGGGAGGATGCTGATGCAGACCTGCTGCCTGGCCAAGTGGGCCCCTGCCGTGGTGTGCAGGGAGTTAATGATCCCCTCTGGATCCCCTGCCCATAGCAGTGGGCAGCAGGCAAAGTGTTTGTCCCTTTCTGCCTCACCTGCCCAGCTCCTTGATTGAGTTTTCTTGTGCTGGCAGTCGAATCCCAGCTTGGAGTTCTCTGGGAGGAGCACTGATCTTTATGTAATACCACCTCACCCTGCTTAGTCTTCAGATATTTTTTTTTTAACAGAGTAGAGACTTAAACACTTGGCTGTGAGTTTGTGAATCACAGGAAGTGTGGCTTTGCTCGTGGGAAAGCTTTTCCTCCAAATATCAAGGGGTGTCTGCGTGTGTCACCTGTTTCACTCTCATACACTATACAGCAATATTTGGTGTCTGGAAGAGCTCTGCTACAGAAGTTACTCTTAGCATTTTGCCTGTGAATTCTTAAATAAAAAGGCACAGATCAGAGCAGAGCTGCGCTGTCAGCAGGTGCTTGCTGAGTTCCTGGAAAAATCCTTTTTCTGCTGTCTTGTCTTGTCTCGTTTTGTCTTGTCTTCCTGCTCGTTTTCATCAGCGGCTCCCCTCCCTCAAACAGAGCTCTGCTGAGTGCTCCCACCTACCCACACCACTCCTAATTAATCCACTCTGCTCAGCCACTCGTGTAGCTAGCTGTTGATTCAGGAGTGGGAGGGGATCTGTAGCCCATTGATCTGGAGTTTGGGGCTTTGGGGACGGGTTGGGGGGATTGCTAATCCCAGCAGAGGGTGGAGAGGAGGGGCTGGGGGGTGGGCTGGCTGCAGCTGCAGCTCCCTCACCGGCCTGGGTTGTTGTGCCCAGGCAAGTCGGAGGTGGAGCGCTGGTCGGACATGTACACGGTCACCAGCCAGCTGCTGCTGCGCGTGGGGCGCGAGGACGACGGCGTGCCCGTGGTCTGCCTGGTGGATCACCCTGCGGTCAAGGACCTGCAGACGCAGCGCTACCTGGAAGTCATGTGTGAGTAGCACGGCCTTTCCTTCTCCCGCCCTGGGGCTGTGTGCTGGGGAGCTCGGGCGCCCTTCCCTGCGCGCTGTTCCTGTCACAGCGCCAGGTGACGTGGGTGAGGCCGCGGCTCTCCCAGCCCTCTGTGATCCCAGAAATGCTTGCCTTTGTTCTCTGATGGAGTAACTCTCTGGACGTAGAATTTGCATCAGAGGTTTCTGTCTGGGCTTGTTAATTGTCAGGACAGATTAAATCTGAGTATTTTTCTTCTAGCAACCTACTTATCTCTGAAAAGTGCTTCTCCACTCCCCCTTCAAAGCAGCTGGCCACCGTGGCAAAAACCTGGGTGTTGTGCAGGAGAAACCCAGTGTTGTGCCCTCTGTGAACATAGAGCATCACCCGGATTTGTCCATCAGAGTGTGGAGTCCTGTGCAGCCTGCAGTAGCAGCACTGATGGAAGCCAGCCTATCTCCTGTGCTGTTCATTGTTAATAATGCATCTCACTTCCCTTAGGAGCTGCTCCACTGTACATGACAGCAGCAAGCAGCTGCCTGGAAATATCTGTGGTCCCAAATGCACCTGGTGGGAGTTTTGGAGCTGTGTACATGCATCCCTGTGTTCTGAAACATCTCCCTAAAGCAAGGTGGGATGGTCCCTGCAGCGAGCCCGTGTGCTTGGAGAGCCCCGGCCCTGAGACAATTCAAATTGTTTTTGTAGGGTCCCTTCAACTGCATCACTCTGAAAGGAGGAGAGGAAGTTTTGTGTTAATTTATTTCATCTGCTTCATTATGTAGTTTCATTCTGAACATCTTGGTTACAATTCTGGTATCTCCGGACGTAGCGGGAAGCAATGTTCCTGTAATGAGGAAAACAGGAGTGATCAGACTCTGCCTCAATTGACAGATCCCAGATTTCTTGCGACTGTGCTAATGTGTAATTCATTTATGCAAACTTAATGTCCATTAACATTTCTTGTAGAGCTCCATTAGCTTTAATAATACATTAGCACCTTTGTGAGGCTTGATCAAATACTTAACGGGGAAGAGCAAAAAATGCCATCCACCCTGTTGTGTGAGGGGGTTGGAGCTGCTGGCTTGGAAGGGTTGGGCAACCTTGAGGCTTCCTTTCAGACATCTCTCTGCAATCCTGGTGATCTGGTGCAATAGGAGAGGGCCATTGTTTTGGGGGAAAAAAAAGCTAATATTTTTTCTCTCCTTGCTCAAGTAAATCCCTCCTAAGGCAGCCTTAGGGGTTGCCCATGCAATGAGAGCACAGCACCCCTAAAAAGCACAGCTCGTTTGTTCAGCTCCTGCCCTGGAGGCCCTGCTGCATCCTGTGCACTCATTTCTGCCCTTACTGCTGATGTTTGCATCTCCTTGGGCTGTTCAGAGCTGTTAGTGGGAGTGGGGATGAGCGGGAGAAGGGAGCTCGGCTGATTCGGTTTTATGTTCTGAATTCAACTCTGAGCTTGTTAAAGGTAATTATGTTCCAGTGTGGGGGCTTGACCCCGTTAGCCCAGCGTGTTCCTTGAGTGGGCAGCAGCAGATGGCCAGAGAGGGGCCCCTGCCCCAGGATTGTCCTGGATTGTGACCTTGTGGCTCCAGGACTCGACGGGCTGGAGCGTGGCCAGACACCTGCACTTCATACCTGCTGCAGGGCTCCAGCTTCCAGAAAAGGCAGCTTCAGAGCAAACTCTTACCCTTGAGCTTCTCCTGCCTGACAGTGACGATTTGTTGGCCAGTGGGAGGGTGTGGGCAGGAGGAAGAGCCTCTTGTCCTTGCACCAGGCACGTCCATCAGTGCTGCCGTGGGGCTGGGTGCTGGGGGAGCTGGGGCTCCTGCACTGGCCCCTTCTCAGCTGATTTCAGGTGATTCTTTAGCTCCTGCATGCCTGCCCTGTCCATGGCGTGGACCCAGCTCAGTGACACCTGGAACTCCTCGCCCGTCCCCTGCAGCAGGGCAGTTTCCTGGGCTGCCTGTTCCACTCTCTGCTCTGACATCCTCTCCCCACAAATCCTGCCTGCTCCCCTCAGGGCCGCAGCGGATCCACCCCTTCAGAACATCAGCAGGGCACAAGAAAATGTTTTTCTCAGCAGATGTCGTATTTCTCTGCGTTAATGTATCCAACTGGAGCATGAAATGTGTTGGGGAAGGACAGGGGGATGATGGATGGAGCCTGCCTGGATAATGAGGTATTTTTTGTCTGACTAAATTTCAGAGTAGGGAGATATTTTTTCTGAGATGCGACTCATAAGTTGTGGGGTTTGTTTTCCCAGAAAAAAGCAGAAAACAGCAATGCTGGGTGTTAATGTGCCCTGCTCATGGAGTGAGCCATTTGTTGCATATCTGCCCTGGCACAGCATGGCCAGCGGTGAGGTCTGAGCTCAATTCTTGCACGTGGCTGCAAGGTGTGTTATGAATCTGTGCAAACAAGCAGTGTGAAGTGTGAAACCCTCCCCTGACAGCCTCAAAGGCAGAGCAGGGCTGGGCCAAGAGTGCCAGGCACTCCCAGGGGCCCCAGCAAGGCTCCCATGCCCGAGGAGCTCCTGAGCCCTGGCTCAGCCCGTGGTGGGAGCCCTGGGGTGGGAGCAGCCCCAGCTCTGCTGCAGGCACTTCAGATCCATCACTGAGCCGTGGGACACCACTGCCCTGGGTGTAATTCTAGCGAGGAAATGAAGCAACAAAATGCATTAAAACACCATTAAGGAGCTGAGTGGAACCAGATATTCTGGGCGACGTGCGAGGTGAGCCCGCGTGCTGCGCCTGCTGCTCTCGTTACCTGATACTGCATTTTGGCCTTTTCTCTGGGCTGGCTTTCTGTCCTTTGCTGAAGTTATAATTACCTGTGCATTCATTTCTGTAATACCTACACGTGTACCTTTAAAGCCTGCCCCAGTGGAGTCTTGTTGCAGCCTCTGCTGTTGCGACAGGAGAACGTTTGGTGCCCAATTATGTTTAAAATCAGCCACATGCGTTTGCTGCCTCATCTCCAGTAATCCTTCCATTTCCGTCCAGTACAAATATTAATTGCATAGTTTGCAGTGAAGTTATTAACATCAATGTAATTTATCATCTGGAGATCGCTAAAAGCGAATAAATGAGTTGTTTTGTTCAGCGAGGTGTTGACCCCTTCTGAAACTTTGATTTAAAGCTATTTTTTTTTCTTTTTAGTGAATATGAAAAGCACCTCAATCAGCCGAGTGTTCAGTTATTTGATTTTCTGGGGCATTAGCCACTCTTGTTTGTGACATTTCCCAGTTGGGTGCTCGTTTGTGAGCTCATTAATAAGGTTTTTTCTCGGAGGAATGTTGTTGGGAGCAGGGAGCGTGTGGGGCGGCCGGGGCTCTGCCATTTGCAGGCATTAGCAGCAGAGTGTGCTTAAATATGAAAAGAGAAGTGTTTATCCCAAAATGCCTGTCGGGCTCTGGCATTCCTGTTCCCGCAACAAGCGAAATGATTAAATTGCTTTTGCTAAGGGTGAATTTTGCAGAGTTGTGTTTGGGGTTGACGGGCTCTTCCAGACAAGCTGTGATCTGCCAGTCCTGCTCATTCCTTATTTTAGGCACGGGATCTGTTTATTGAATGGATTTCTGTATTTTGGCTGAAAACCAGCAGTGCAGCCTCTTGTCCTTGTCAGAGGTGAGGAGCAGGCAGGGGATTGCCAGGCTGGGCTGGCTCTGACGCACAGTGCATTCCTGATGAGCAGCCCCCTGGATTTTTGGAATGAAGGTGCCTGTTGTTTACACCCGAGGATCTGTGCTATCTTTGCTGACTCCTTCTAATATTGAAAAACCACATTTTTCCTGCTCTTCCCTGGGTGAGATCAGAGACTCGCACAAGTCAGTTTTTTTGGGCAGCTCTCCTGGGCGCAGAGGATGAGGAGCTGGATGAAGCAATGCCCGCCTGAAGGGAGGTGTGTGAAGCATTATCTGGGAAATGCTGAGGTGGGTTTGCCTGCAGTGGGCAGGAGCAGGCTGGGCCTGCAGGTCTGCTCCCAGGGATGCCATCTGGCAGCAGCTCTGCCAGGAGGTGCGTCAGCCGCGCACGCAGGGATCAGAGCACGGATTTTGGGCTTGGAGCCCGCAGCTCCTGGGCTGGCAGAGCCCAGAGCCTGCTCAGCTGCATCCCTGGCACAGCCCTTGGTGCCAGGTCCCTGCTGGCCGGGGTCTGGCACTGCCAAAAGCACCCCGTGCTGGGAAGGAGCCTTTTGGCTGCGGCCATTCCCAGCAGAGCTGTTATTTTGGGGTGGATGGGCTGGGCTGGGCTGGGCTGGTCAGCGAGGGTCCGAGCCCCTGGAGCCCCTGGGCTGGGGCAGGGAGCTCTCCTGCCTCCCAGATCTTTGATGAAAGGAAAAGGGTGGAAATAATGGGCTTAGGCTTTTGTAAGGCCCCGAACTCGGTGTAATGTTTTATCTCGGCTGATTAATGACATCTGAGCATTATCGATGAAGTGCATGTTTAAATGGATTAAGAAATCACTAACTGGCAGATCTCAAAGGATAGTCATTAGGGAGTAATCAGCAGTGCTGGTATTTTTAGAGGGAACACAGGGGCCTGGGTGCTTGGCCTGATGCTGTTCAGTTGAAGCATTTGAAGTTCTTAAAAAGTCACTGTTAATAATCTTTGCTGATGGCACAAAAACGGGCGAGCAGCTAAAAAAGGAAGAACTGGGACAAAAGCAGAATAGCTGGAGTGGTTTGGTGAGTTCCCAAGCACAGAGCTTGAGAGCTGTGAAAGTCAATGGGTTGCAGGTTTTGGTGGCATCCTGAGGTGAGTGAGGGTTTTGGGAAGGTGAGTGAGGGTTTTGGGGAGATGAGGGTTTTGGGGAGATGAGGATTTTGGGGAGGTGAGGGTTTTGGGGTGCTGCAGCCCCCAGCAGACCCCGGTGCACGGGCACGTGCCATGCCTGTTGTGAGAGAAATCTCATCAAATGTAGAATGGCTTTGTAATAAGTTTTTCAAATTGGCTGCTGCTACAGTGCAACCTTTAGACGACTGGTGTTTAACCTTGTATATCACTCTGAGCTTTTGAATGAATTTAGCTTAATAAAGGTGCCTTATTAAATTACGAGGCTGTTTTTTTTAAGAGGCGTAGTAGGAAATAGCTCTGGGTTGTTGGGTCTAATTGGCTGCCATGGAGCTTGCAGGGCCTGGGGTGCACAGATGCAAGTTTATTTTTATGTAACAGTCCCGTGGTGTGATGTTAGGAAGTTCCAAGTGGAGGATTTCGGGGTGAGGAGTGCCACTGCTTGCCTGGTGTCACCATCCAAGGTGGTCACCAGCCATCCCTGCTGGGTGTCCTGGTACCAGGGCAGGGGCAGGGCTGCAGCGCAGCTGGAACCAGCCCTGCTGTGTCCATTGCTGTTAAATGCCACAGGAGCAGGGCTGGGGGTCCCCCAGTGCTCAGCATTCCACAGCCAGCAGAGTTTCATCAGAGTCCATCACCTGCAGCAAATACACTCACTGGCTGTGAGGCACGGCCTGAGCACTGCAGGTGGAATTGAAACTGTCTGAAGGCACGTCCTTAAACAAAGGGAAAAAGACTCCACTGCCCCGCCAGGTTCTTGAGTGAATTTTTTTTTGTGTGCTGTGAGGCTGATGGCAGCTGGTTCTCTGGAGTGTCCAGCCATCCCTCTGACCCCTTCAGGCTGCATTTTCTAATGCCCTCTGCAATTCCCATCTGGAGTGTCCAGCCATCCCTCTGACCCCTTCAGGCTGCATTTTCCTAGTGCCCTCTGCAATTCCCAGCTCTGCTGTGGTAACTGCACTGGGAATCTCTGGGGTTCAGCAGTGCTGGCTCATGTGCTGATAAAGCCAGGCTGCTGCTGCAGGTGGCAGCTCGGCAGTGCCTGGATCCAGGTGGGACAGGTCACTTCACTGCCAGGCTGGGCTGGTGAGCCCCACGGGGGCTCGGGAGATGGCAGCTTGTTCTCAGCACAGTGAGCCTGGGTGTGTTCTCCTGATTGCCGTAAGTAATTGTCATTAGTAAACAGCTCATTAGGAATACTACACTCACCTAATGGAGAGGGGATGCAGCAGGAGAGGCAAGCAGCCCAAGGAGGTGTTCCAGTCCCTGAGTGAGCTGGGCTGGGGAGGTTTCCTGCCTTCCACAGCACGGATCCAGACACCATCCGTGTTCCTGGCCCGGGCTGGTGCTGCTGCAGGCACACACCAGGGCAGGGCAGCACGTGGCTGTGGGCTGGGGCTGTGCTGGGGTGCTGAGCAGGATGTGGTGGGTGGTTTATTTGCTGTGTGAACTCGTCCTGCCATGCTCCCTGTGCAGAGCTGTTCCACTCCAGGGCTGGAGGGCGTTCCCAGGTCACCAGAGCTGCCCCATCTCCTGTGGGATTGGCGCTTGTCCCCTCAGCCTGTGACACCCCAAAGAGCTGCCATCCCCCAGGGCCACCCCTGCCCAGCCCACGAGGACAGCCCAGCTCCAGAGCTGCAGGAGGCATCTGTAGCAGGGATTAGCTGATGGAATGTTGTGGTGGAGTCATCTCAGGAGAGGATTTACTTGTGTAGCTTATTCCATTACTGAAAATTATGAGAGTTTAAATTGGTTAAATCCTGACATGCAGGTTTTTTTTTCCTAATCTCTATTATTCCATAGGAGGCATGTTAATGAGTTAAACACAGTTAATAAAATGCAGCCAGCCAATATTTTGGGTAGCAGTTACTCTCAAAGGAAATAGAAACATTTAAATTGTTTCAACCTTTATGCATACTGATTTTTTTCCTTCCTTTGTTCCTTACAGTTGAGTAAATTCCTGAAAAATATCTATGGCTTAATGGCACTTGTAGCCTTGAATTGATTCCCTGCACTGATAATGTTTTAGCTACAGCTCAGATTGCGTTTTTAATCTCTGTTTCAGTCATGGGAGGTAATGAATTTTTTAATTGTGGACTCTAGGTTTGTGGTCTGGCTCTTTTTTTTTCCTGCAGGGTCTTACTAAAGTGTTTTTGAGTTGGCACCCTAACTATGCACGCTTTAATTCTGTTTATTGCAGGATTTAGAGGAGCTGCCAGGAGGAAGTGCAGCTCACACAGAGGCAGTGCTGGCTGTGCCTCTGTCCGTGTGTCTGACCAGCATCTCTTGTCCAGCCCAGCGCTGGCACTCGCGGGCTGCGGGCGCTGGGGTGCAGGGAACCTGGCCCACCACAACCCTTCCATTTCCCCCTCAGCATGGAGCCAGTTCCAGCAGCTGGGCTGGGCTGGGCTGGGTGTGCAGCAGAGCAGAGGAGAGCCCAGCAGAGCCCAGCAGCAGAGCCGAGCCCAGCAGAGCCGAGCCCAGCAGAGCCCTCCCCGGGCAGCTCCGGCGCGGCTGCGGGCGGGCCGAGCTCACCCCCCTGTTTTTGTCCTGCAGATAAGCCTCAAGTGCGGGTTTCTCAGAATTACCCCCTGCAAGGCCTGACCAGAGAAGGGGAGCCGCTGGAGCTGACCTGCACAGCCTTTGGAAAGCCACAGTAAGTTGGGCCTGCCGGGGGTGGCGGGACAGGGCGCTGCTGCTGCCAGGACGGGTCCCAGGGCAAGGGCAGAGGGGCTCCTGCACCCAGACATCTGCTGGGGACAGCTGCACCTGATCTGTGCACCTGGTGGCCGAGGGATTTCCGCTGGAGGAGCTCCTGGCAGAGCTCTGCCTGGCCATGCAGCAGCCAGAAGGGAAAGGCTCCCAGCTGGACACCTCTTCCCCAGGGCATGGCTTGGGTGGCAGCAGCCTGCAGCTCGCCTTGGCTTTGGTTAATCTGCAAAAGCAAGCTCAGGGGCTGCAGCTGTGGCCCCAGAGGTGCTGGTGTCTGGGTGCCTGGGGAGGGGGGTTGGATCCCAGGTAAGGCAGTCCATCCTCCTGCTCCTGCTGGCTGTGTGATGCTCTTCCTCCCCCTTGGTGCCCCCTGTGGTTTTTATAGAATACCAGTTTTATTCTCTCTCCTCTTCTTGCCAAGCCCTTGAGGCTTTCTTAGGCAGTTGAAGAAATTTATGCATCAGGAAAATCCTGGCAAGGGAGGGTAGATTTTCTCACACTTTCATTGCTGTTCTAATTTAAGTTTTGTCGGCTTTATATTTTTTTTCAAAATACTTTCTCCTCCACTTGGATTTATGGCTGTCAAGTATTTACTATCCTTCTTTATTTTCATCATGTCCATAAGATTCCTGCAAACATCCCTGGGATCTGTCAGTGCCTCCCTGGCAGTGTGCCCCGAGCTGGGCCGTGGGGAGCTGGGCCCCGTCCAGCTCGGCGTTGCGGGCAGCTGGGGAGGCTCAGGCTGCCCTCATCCTCCCTGGTAGCCTACATCCCCTTCCACAGTGTTTCCTTGGTTCCCATAGTACTTGCTGGATTCCCACTTGCCAGTTTGTTCTGTTGGGCACGAGGCCAATCCTTTTCCCTGTGCATCAGAGGCTGGCACGTCCCTGCTGAATTCCATTTAGGAGCTATTCCCTGCTCAGAGCCTGCCAAGCCCCTCTGCATTCCTGCTCCCCTGGGTACCTGCAGTGCCTCCCATTTGCTATCAGCTGGGAATCTAATGAACAGGCTTCTCTACATTTTTTCCTTGCAGGCTATGAGTAAGACATTCCCCTGTTAAATAGGACAGACACATCTCCCTGGCAGCTTGCCGCTGCACGTTGCGTGGTGCTGGTGATGTGCTGGGAATTGGCTTCTCTGGGTCCCTCTACCTGGCTCTCCCAAAGCTGAGAAAATGCACAGTCAAATAATGAGCTGGCTTTGGCTCCATCTTTTTAAGACAAAGGGGTTACTTGAAATCTTTTACAGAGATTTTAGATGAAGGGGGAGGTGACTCCAGTTAAGCGAAGTAATTTGCAAAATCTGGCGGCATAAATATTGGGGAAGGAAGCTTAGAGGGGAAAAAGACCAGAGAGGAGAAATTTCTGTTTGGTATTAATACAGATATTTTGTTAGATTAGACACAACCCCCTAAAACTGACAGAAGTGGGAAGATGCTGAAATGGTCACTTGTGGGGCATCCAGGGACACACTCCTCTGAGCAGCAGCTGCTGTGTCATGTACCAGCTGGGAAACCTGGGCACTCCACTGCACAAAGAGCCCTTTAAAAACTGTAGCCAGGAGCAGTCAAAGCCATATTGAGGTTGAGCTGCTTTGGGCTCTGCTGCCCACCCCACGGCAGCGAGGGACAGAACGCTGAGCCCGTGTCCAATCCAGCCAGCCCGTCCCAGCTGAGTTTGCTCGGTGCTGGATCCAGGGCCTGGCTGGCATGCTGGGGCATCAGGAGCTCCTGTGCCGTGGCTGTCATGGGCTGTTTGACCCAGGGAAGAGCCTGAGCCGTGGGATTCCTCTGGCAGTGTGAAGTCCCATTTGCCAGCCTCGAGCCAGGCAGGCTGAGGAATGCTGTGCTGCAGGAAACTCCTCTTTAAGGGGAGTTTGTGGCCTGAAGGATGCTGGAATTTTCCTGCTGAGAAAGAGCTGATCTGTCCCCTCACTGCTGCTTAAAGACATCATAATAACAGATGCTAAACAGCCTCACAAACTCAAAAAGACCCTACCAAACCCTTTGGGCACTTCCAGTCTTTGCCAGCTGTAACAAACCAGGCTCATTTCATTCCCTGAACGATGCAGACCCCCTGCCCAGTGGGCTCCATCACCGTGGGGTGCAGGAAGGGGCTGCCAGGCGGGCTGGGGGACAGGAGGGGGGCTGGAACTCCCTCAGGGCACGGCACAGCCCCTGCTGAGGTCAGCAGGTCCCTGGCAGCTTGTGGAAGGGTTCAGACTTGACAAAACCTTACTTGTTCTGCTGTCCAGCTCTGCCCTCAGAGCACCCCGTGGATGAACACTGAGTCTGTAGCCTCAGAGCTTTCAGGTTTGCTGAGTAAGCGAATGATTAACCACTAATGAACTTTCTTCCTGCTTGCATTAGTGTTTTCAGAAAATTTAAGCTCTTGGATACAGTTTCCTGTTGGGTTAAAATAAATTTAAATTGAGGAAGCCTGACAGCATCTGGGCTTGAGTAGTGCAAAAAAAAAAAAAAAAAGTATGTGTTGTTTCTTTACAGTTTTTCTTGGTTTGGGCTTTCTGTCTGTGGATGAACTTTTGAAGATGCCATCTTGACCATAGGAAAATAGTAATGTGACTGTTTCTTTTTCTCCCTCCTCTGTAGGCCTACGGACATGAGGTGGTTAAGAGTAGATGATGAGATGCCTCAACACGTTGTAGTGTCTGGTTCAAACCTTCTCATTAGTAACCTAAACAAAACAGATAATGGTACATACCGCTGTGAGGCTTCCAACGCGGTGGGGAAATCACATGCGGATTACATGCTGTTTGTATACGGTACGTGAGACACACCGTTCTTCTAGACTCCTTTGCACCTCATTGCGACATGCCCTGCCCCCAAAGCCCTGCGCTGCTCCGCCCGGCTCGGCCCGGCCTGCAGGCAGCTCCTGAGGCTGGGCAGGGCTGCCAGAGCCCGGGCTCTGGCTGTGCATCGGGCACAGAGCCTCTCCCGGAGCTCCCACCCCGTGCTGCTTCTAGGAAGAGCCAGAGCAGGGGCGTGGGGAGAACTGTGGAGTTCTCCTTGGACTTGTCAGTGACTGCTTGTCCTTCTGGTGACGCCTCCTCCAGTGGCCTGAGCAGTGTCCGAGGGTTCTGAGCCTTTCACTAGCCAGTTAATCAGCCAGCATCCCCAGATAATTACAAACCAGTACATAAACTGGAGGCGTGAGGCGCCTTCAGCCTGTCTGTGCAGCCAAAACATGCCTCAGCATCCTCTAAAGCACTGATAAGTACCTGCTTTAATTCTTCCTTTCCTCTGCCTTGCTTTGGCTCTGCTGTAAACTCGTGCTCCTGCCACGAGGTGTGCATGGAATGGAGATGCAGGAGGCAGAGAGGCCCCCAGTTGAATGATGAGCTGTTCCTCGGGCTGCATATCTGAATTTCTCTGTGAAGGGCTGTTGTGTGTGCCTGGGCTGAGCTCCTGGTGGGTCTGGGTCTCTCCCTGAGCAGTGCTGTGCTTCACTCGGACGGGGCAGAGCCTTGGTTTGGAGTTTGTTCCATGCAGCAGCTGCCTGAACCTCTGCAGTCTGAGCTCTCTGGTAGTTGCTCTGATCCAAAGAGTGGAGAACCTCCCACACCTCTCCAAATGCCACCTCTGCAGGAGTGATTTTAAGCCCAGCCTTAGAAACTCGCCTAAAGTCTCAAGGTAGCAACAGCTTTGAGCTTATACAAAACTCATGTACCCCATCATATAGGGGTAGTTACTCTAGTGCCTCTCACTGCACGAGATTCCAGTTTACAAAATGGAGTCAGATATGCATTTATGATTGGTAATTTGCATGCTCACAGTATAAAAACCCCACTTGCTTACATCAGGGTTGGAAGGAACAGCCAGTGTTGCAGAGCAGAGCAGTTGGAGCAGGACACAGGGGTGGAAACCACGAAAGCTGCTGCCATAAAGCAGCTGTGGGGCAGCTGTAGTGCTGTGTACCCATCCTGGGCTGAGGCAGGGCTGGGGAACCTCCCCAGCATTACTGACTGGGGTTTAGAGCTCGTGGGAAATCTCAGTTATTACTCTGCATTTTGCATGTGAGCGAGAACAGGTAGTGCAGGACTTCCTTGGGATTGTTTCCTCCTGGGATTAAATCCCCAGGAGGATACCCCAGACAGCAGTACTGGGAAGGAGATGCAGGTTCCCAGGGGATGGAGACCTGTGGGTTCCAGCTTAGGCATCTGGCAGATGTGCTGCCCTTGTGGAGAGCTGCTGGTGGGCAGAGAAGGGTTTCACACCCGTCGGCTCCAGGTCCTGCATGTCTGGGGCATCCTGCCAGGCTGTGCCACTCTGGACAGCACCAGGAGTCCTTGTAACCCTTAATTTGGAAGGGAGGGGTCCAGAGTGGCAGGGAGTGTTTGGGCTGTGGCCATCAGCTGCAGGCTCCTGGTGCAGAGCCCAGCTGGAGCTGCTGCTGAGGGAGGTTCAGCTTGGGCTCTCCCCTGCTCAGGGGTGGAGTGCTTCTGGCTTTTTTCAGCACCAGAGGCAGCAATTCCCCAGCAGCACTGGGGTGTGGGTGTGTGCAGCCACGTCTCTGTGGGCACCAGGAGCTGTGGTGGCCGTGCCTCCCTGTCCCCTCTGGCCAGCTGTGGCTGCTGGAGGTCAGAGCTGCCCAGACCACGCTGGGCTGGGGGCTGGGGGGCTGCAGGCACGGAGCAGGGTCTGGCACAGCCCCAGCAGAGGCAGCATTCAGGCACTCCTGTTCCAGAGGGCATCTCTGCAGGGTTTGCTGTGCTCCCAGCACCTTCCCAGCTGCCCACGTGGGATTGACACACAATGCTCATTTCCAAAATTCACTTTATGCTTTTCCTCCCCGTGGGCTTGGGCAGATACATTGCTAGGAAATTCCAGCTCCATTAGCACTCCAGGGTTTTTTTGTTGGGTTTTTTTTTATTTTTTTTCTTTTATGGAGGAAGAGCCCATGGCACAGCCAGTCCCAGGTTGTGAGTCTGGGGCCCTTCCCCTCAGCTGGGAGGGTCCCCACTGCTCCTGGGGAGATGGGTGGGTCAGGAGCCAGAGAGGAGCACAGGGGCTGAGATCCTTGGGATGGAGAGGAGGCAGTGACTGCTCACAGCCCAGCCAGCCATGAGGTGATGTTCCTTAACTCTTGGGAAGCTGGGTGGAATATAGTAAAGGTGCAGTATATAATTAAAGTTCAGATATCTTAATTAGGGGATCCAAGGGAGCTCGCTCAGAGATGAAAGAGGAGCAGATGTGTTAGTGAGGAGCAGCTGACGTGCTACGGAGCAAACCTGAAATCAAAAGCCCAGGAAAGGTTTCGTGCTCCATTATTGCCAAATGAATCCTCAGTTCAAAGTCTTTCTGGCTACTTAGAGCATTCAGTTTGATCATCTGGGCATTGATGCTTACTCTTTCTTTTACATCTTCTCATATCTACCTTCTCCTGCCCGATAGTTTTGATAAGGATGTGTCCCTGTGTGTAACATCAATCCCGTGACGAGCAGCAGGGTTTGAGTCTCAGTCCATCTGAGAAACGGTCACAGGGAGAAACTTCTCATTAACGATGCCCTAGTAGCAAAAAACAAGAGTGTGCAACTGGAACTGTCAGGAAAATATTGATTTTTTTTTTAATTAAAAGATCTTGGTGGAATTCCTCATACCTGGAAATTGATATTCAGCAATTGATATTGATGTTGTCGTTTCTCTGTATTCCTCACCACCTTCTAAGTCGTTTTTAACATCCTGCTGCCGTGTGTTCATAGAGGAAGAGCAGTGAGGTTCAGGGCCCTGGGAAGGCACTGAGATCTGTCCGTGTGCTGCTGATGCTCAGGCTGTGAAGCACAGCAGGGCCCCTCACACAACCCTCCCTCCTGGGTTTGCAGATGTGTCCCCAGCCAGCCACCACAGCTCCACTGTGTCTCTCCTTGTATGTGCAAACTTTTTGTTGTGGAAAGCGTGCAGTTTATTTTCCTTATGCCTCTCCCATGCCATTCCTCTCTCTCATTGACTAATTTGTGCTGGGTTTTGTTTATTGTTTTTCACTGTAGAAGGCAGAAAGGGGGGAGAGGCTGGGGCCAGGTTCTCCAGCTGCAGTGGGCAGAGGATCTGGCCCCTGTCCCTGCAGCTGCTGGGCTCTCCCCTGGGTTCAGCCAGGACAGGCCCCCAGCCCCTGCACTGCTTCTTAGCATCCTTGTTTTCCTCTGATCACGATTGACCGCTGTTGTGTTCTGCTTGTTTTTTTTCTTAATTTGCTTTTTTATTATTTTCCTTTTTATATTTTATCCAGATCCCCCCACAACTATCCCTCCTCCCACAACAACCACCACCACTACCACCACCATCCCTACCACCATCACAGGTATGGTACCTTCATAACCATTGGAAATGTCCTGAATGTTTATTGTCTTTTATGTATATAAGCAGAGCATGAAGCCTGGGGAAAAACAACAAACCAGTCACTTGCAGTTTTGGGTTTTTTTCCCTGGAACACACCCACCCACAGCACGAGCTGGTCTGGCAGCTCCATGTTGGATGGTCCTTGCTGTGGGTGTGGGTGTTCCTGAAACCTGGGAATTGTCACGGCAGGAGGAGTGGTCCCTTCATTCCTGGTGCTGCAGAGGCAGGGTGCTCCCTCAGCACAGGCAGTCCCTGCAGCTCCATCCTGCCCCTGGCAATTTCTGAGCAGCCCCTGGAAGGTTTTCTCTCTGGCTGTCCAGTTGGCCCCGTGTGACTCACGGTGCCTTTCCTCGTGCCCAGCTGCTGGTCTTTCTCTGTGATGAGCTCCTCCCTCGCTCTCCCAGAGCAGGGAATTCCACCAGTTGTTTCTATTGAGTGAACACCATCCACAGGCCCCTTCTTGAGGAGCTGCCCTTCAGCTTGTGAGGTTTTCCATGTCTTGCGAGGAAAAGATGAATAAAAACAACCAGCAAGATCATGACACCTCTCTGACACATCCTCATACCTCCTCACAGACCTGACTCATCAGGAAAACCCTTTGATTTATTTGTAACCATCCGCATTGTCATTTCTCTGACCTTTCCTATTCCAACCGCCGCTTTTGCTTTTGCTTGCTGCTTTTTGTGGGTTTTGGTTTTTTATGTTATTTTTGGTCTGTTATTTTTTTGAGGCAGAGGTGACAAACAGCAGGTGAGGATGGACCATTGAATAGCTAATGGCACAACATTTACTGTTGCTGTAAAGCAGCCCTTGTGTAAATGCCTTCACCTTTTATTTGCTTTTACGACGCCGCTCAGCTGACTCTCACCACCCTGCCCGGGGCTTCTTTTCCTCCCGAGGTTTCTGCCCCCCCAGCTGGCAGGGCCACGCCGTGGAGCCTCCCTGCCAACGTGCCTTGCCACTGCCCGTGGCCGCCAGCCCTCGCCCTGCCAGCCCTCGCCGTGCTCTGCTTCCTCCCGCAGGTGCTCCCCAGCTCTGCCCACGCTGGGGATCCGTGGGTTTCATCCTGGACCTAACCTGCTTCCGTTTCAGAGGAGGTTTGAAGCTTTCTCCCAGCCTCCCTCAGAGCTGCTGGCCCGTGTCCCACGGGCTGAGCCTGGACGTGCTGCCAGGTTTCTCTCTCTGACGGTAATCGCTCGTGCTCCCAGTGCACTTCAGAACAGTGTGCCTGGATGTTTGGAAACCCCTTCAGCTAATCCTGGTGCCTGCAAACCTCAATGAGTGTCCTTTTCCTGGGGGCTGGGTTGTTGTCAGCCTGTGGTTTCAGCACTGCTTTCCACAGCCTGTGCCAGCTCCACAGCAGGGCTGGGTTCTCCCAGGAAATAGCAGTTGGGCTGGTTGCTGTCCTGCTGCGAGTGCTTGTCTGTGGGTGCTCAGTAGCCTTTGGGCTTTCCAAAATGTAGTTTTCCAGCTTTTTTGTATGAAAAATAAGAAGGGGAGGGAGGTGGTGATTGCAGTTGGGAGTGGCTGTGTCACCAGCCTGGCAGGGGTCCCGGGGTAAGGGGCACGTGGCTGTCCAGCATTGCTCTCTCACCTTTGTTTGCAGGGGTGGAGGATCTCACACTCTGGTGGCAGAACCCAGTGGGTCTCCATTGCCTTCTTGATGCTTTTCTGTGTTGGCTTTGAGCTGCTGAGGAGGCTGGAAAAGTAATGAAAATGTGATATTGCTCCCTGATTCCAGCAGTTCCTGCTCGCGATTTGTCGGAAGAAGATTTGCTGATGCTGATAAGAGAAATTATTATTTTCTTCCCTGGCACTGAGCCTTCCTGACATGCATCTCACCATCCTCTGCCCATGAGTTCAGTGTGCTTTTCCCACCCAGAGCAGCTGAGGCTTCTCCTCCCTCTGCCGTGCAGAGTGTGTGTCTGTGCTCTCCAGTCGTGCTCAGGAGCGTGGGAGCCACACCAGCTTCTGCCCTTCAGCAGTTAAGAGACTTTGTGGCTGCAAAAAAATCAGGTCAAATTAACATAATCTCTAGAATTACGTAGCAGTGGTGGAACACTTTTCAAAGCCTTGAGAGACACCTGATACCTTAATTCCCTTTCTCACCCAAATGCTCCAGCGTTCTTCCCCTGGCAGAGGAGAGGTGGGAGCCAGCAGGGTTCTCTGAGCTGCAGTCCAGGCACCTGGAGGCAGCCCAGTGGAATCCAGTCCTTAGGATGAGGTGGGCTTGAAATCTTGTTTTTATTTTGCTTTTCTCCCCCTACTTTTAGTATAACCCTGACCTAGTTCATGTCCCCTGGAACCACGGAGTAGTTCTGAAAAACAATTGTCTTGCTTTAATTGAATAAAACATGGGGAGAGAGGCTGCACTGAAGCAGGTGACCCTAGGAAATTCTGCCCTTGGAGTTGTCCTTTTGATTTATTGGTTCAGGGCGTTTCTGGGGGAGCTCTTGGAAAGCTGACCTGATGCTTTCTGCAGCGAAGGACGAGCTGAGCAGTGGTAAAGTTTCCAGACACCACGACCTTTAGAGCCTTCCCTCTGTCACTTCAGTGTAGGTGCTTGAAGAGATTTCCTGTGTGGCAGCTTGATGTTTTCCACGTATCCTGCAGCAGCATTGATATTCCAGCCATCCTTTGGTGTGTGAGCCCTTATCGCTGCCGAGCCCTTTTTTATCAGTTAAATTGTCCTTGTGGCTTTCTTCATTAAGATGTACAATACGATACAGCAGAGCAAACAGCATCATTTGAATTGCCCTGAAGTTGCTCCTTGAGATGCTGGGCTTGGGCAGCTGCTGTTTCCTGGGAAATGAAGGTCCCTAATCACAGCCCAGCCCTCACCTCAGGGCAGGTGCAGAGCTTCTGCTGCCTGTCCAGTGTTCTGCTGCCTATCCCAGGTTTTCCTGCCTGTCCCAGGTTCTCCTGCCTGGCCCAGGTTCTCCTGCCTATCCCAGGTTTTCCTGCCTGTCCCAGGTTCTCCTGCCTGGCCCAGGTTTTCCTGCCTGTCCCAGGTTTTCCTGCCTATCCCAGGTTCTCCTGCCTGTCCCAGGTTTTCCTGCCTGTCCCAGGTTTTCCTGCCTGGCCCAGGTTTTCCTGCCTATCCCAGGTTCTCCTGCCTATCCCAGGTTTTCCTGCCTATCCCAGATTTTCTGCCTGTCCCAGGTTTTTCTGCCTGTCCCAGGTTTTCCTGCCTATCCCAGGTTCTCCTGCCTGTCCCAGGTTCTCCTGCCTGTCCCAGCCTCCAGGATCCACAGCAGCATCCATCCACAGCTGCACCTTTGCACTTCCCACACTTTCTCCACAGGTGGAATGGCACAGGCCTCTTGCTTTTGGGGGTGGCACGTGCAGGATGCTGGTGGTGCCAGCCCTGCAGCAGATGCTGCTGGCTCAGCAGCTGCACTGCTCTCCATCCTTTGCAGCAGCATCAGCAGCAGGCTGGGGGCTCCCCATGCCCCCTGGAATGCCCCTTTAGAGCATATTCTAAATCCCACCGGTCCCTTGGAGTAGCAGGAGTGGGCGTATGTGTGTGTGTGTGTATTTCAGGGGATGTAACACTGCAGGCTGTGGTTTTCACCTGGCAATTCCCAGAGGTGCTCCAGCCCCCTCTGTGAATGCACTGGGAGGCACCGAGCCCATCCCGTGCAGACAGCTCTGAGTTCCTCCTGAGGCTCAGGATTTCAAGGCTTTTCTTTGTCTTTGGAGCCAGTGAGCTCCAGAGCAGGAGCTGGGAGTTGAGGCTGAGTTGGAATATCAGCTCTGGAGCAGGGCACAGGGTGCTGGAGCTCTCCTGTCCCCCGTGGGGACAGCCACTGCCTCATCAGTGACACACCTTTGTGTCACCCAGCAGCTTTAAAAACAGCACGTGGAAATGTGAGCTCTGTGAGTGTTGCAGGTTTTTGGAGCATTTCACATGCCAGAAAACGTGCCCAGAACAAGAGGAGTTACTTTTTCTGTCCTTTTCCCTTTGCAGCTGCAGGGTTTGTCCCGGGGGCAGGAGGAGGCAGCCCCAGGGGTTGTTCTGCCAGGTTTCCCTGCAGTGGGTTGTGGCAGGTGAGGAGGCAGCGTGGGGATGGCTCAGCCACCTCTGCCTGGGGCTGCTGCAGGTGCTGACGAGGAATTTCATCCCAAAAACACATTTGCCCCCAGTCAGCTCCCAGTGGGCAGCTTCAGCCTGGCTGGCTGGGCTCTCCCTCAGTCTCTGGCTTTGCCAGCAGGAGCTGGGCACATCAGCAGGAGCAGCCAGGGCTCCCAGTTTGCTCTCAGCATCCCCAGTCTGCTGTGACACGTTCAGCTGTGCAGGGACGCAGCCCAGGGATTTGTTCCCCCAAATTATTTATTATTTAACTTTTGCTTTCTGTTGAAGGTTCTGCCTGTCCCTGGTAAAATGTCAAGTTAATTTAAAGATGATTCTGCGCCTTACTGACATTTTCATCCAGGATGTATCTGCATTAAAGGGGCTAAAGGCAGTGCTGACAGGCCTGGGGCAGGACATAAAATGAAATAAAATTCTGTCTTTCAGTCCCATGTCCACCAGTAGCGGGCAGGACCTGTCATATGTTGCCTTACCTTTGGTGACACAGCATAAGCAATGCACAAACCATCACCCTTCTGAGCAGAAGCCTGGGGTGTGTGCAAGCTTGGGCTCGAAATCAAACCCAAATCCTCCCAAATCTCTGTGGAGGAGCATGCAAAAGCATGGCTGGAGCCTCTGTGCTGATTTCAGACTACTTTTGTTCTGGTCACACACAATATCCATGCAGATTGTGATGATTTTTGTGAAACATCTGGTCCACTAATCAAGCTGTCCCCAGGGCCCATTGCAGCACAACTGGACAGGGCACTCAGCACCAACCTGGAGTGTTGCACAGAGCAGATCAGGGCGTTGGGATGCAGAGGACATCTCCATCCATCCTGGCAGGAGGGTGTGGGGAGGGAGAGGGTGGCTGAGGTCAGGGAGGAAGGATGGCTGTGTTCAGGGGGATGAAGGGTGTGTTCAGGGAGATGGTGAGTGTGTTCAGGGGGTGGTGGGTGTGTTCAGGGGGATGAAGGATGTGTTCAGGGGGATGGTGGGTGTGTTCAGGGGGTGGTGGGTGTGTTCAGGGGGGATGAAGGGTGTTTCATGGAGATGGTGGGTGTGTTCAGGGAGATGGTGGGTGTGTTCAGGGGGATGAAGGGGGTGTGTTCAGGGGGATGAAGGGTGTGTTCAGGAGATGGTGGGTGTGTTCAGGGGGTGGTGGATGTGTTCAGGAGGATGGTGGGTGTGTTCAGGGGGATGAAGGATGTGTTCAGGGGGATGGTGGGTGTGTTCAGGGGTGGTGGATGTGTTCAGGGGATGGTGGATGTGTTCAGGAGGATGGTGGGTGTGTTCAGGGGGATGAAGGATGTGTTCAGGGGATGGTGGGTGTGTTCAGGGGGTGGTGGATGTGTTCAGGGGATGGTGGATGTGTTCAGGGGGATGGTGGGTGTGTTCAGGGGATGGTGGATGTGTTCAGGGGGTGGTGGATGTGTTCAGGGGGGATGGTGGATGTGTTCAGGGGGTGGTGGATGTGTTCAGGGGATGGTGGGTGTGTTCAGGGGGTGGTGGATGTGTTCAGGAGGATGGTGGGTGTGTTCAGGGGGATGAAGGATGTGTTCAGGGGGATGGTGGATGTGTTCAGGAGGATGAAGGGTGTTTCATGGAGATGGTGAGTGTGTTCAGGGGATGGTGGGTGTGTTCAGGGGGATGAAGGATGTGCCACTGTGCTCTGGTATTTGAGCCCCATCACCTCTCAGCTCCCCCCTTGCTGTGGGATGTGACACCTGTGCTGGTGTCCCACAGGAGCTGGTCCAGGGGAGTGCAGGAGGGGTTTGCAGCCCTTTCCCCAGCCCCAGGGACCCGAGGCAGAGCAGGGTCTGTGTGCAGAGCTGCTGCTCCCTCGGGCTGCAGGAGCTCTCTCTGCCCTGGTCAGTGCACGTGAAGCAGTCTGGAAAATCGGGAGGAACGAGAGCTCCACGCATCAGGGATCAGATTGGCTTTTGGTTTCAGTTCAGAAAGCAATTTAAAAAGCAGTGTATTGAATGGGTATCTGTACTTGCTAAAGCCTCTCTGAATGTGAAAGGCAGCAGCGTGTTTTGCCGTTGTTTTGTGGATGTGCTGCTGCATTCTGTGTGTGCTGCTCAGCCCCAGCACCTCTGCCAGGCTGCAGCATCCAACCAGGGCACTTCCATTTTGCTGCTGGGGTTTTAATATTCCTCCATGGTGCTTGTTCTCTTTGAGGCTGTGGCCTAATTACGGCCAAGTTTGGAGGGGCTGGCCTGTCACACTGCAGACAGTTTGAAGTTGGAGAGAATCCATTTGAGAAAACGAGGAGGCTCAGCAGTGGAGCTCATAACTCTGAGAAACGTTGCCCAGCTGCCTCCACGCAGTAATTTTATAAATATGTGTGTGTTTATGTGTGTGTGCCCTTGTGTAGCTGCCTAATGAGGTGGGGAGTGCCTAGAGCTTGGGTGTCATCTGAGCTGTCTTTGCTGGCAGATATTTATTTCTTACGGCCAGTGCTACACAGAAATCACAATAAAGTGAAATTTGCAGCTTTGTAGAGGCCAGTGGTTTCTCCCTTGGGTACCTTCTGTAACTATAAACCAGGCCTCTGAGCAGCTTCTGCACACAAAGATTTTGGAAAGCCCTGGAATTGTTCTGCCTTTACTGAACAGCATGTTTAGTTCTCTTCCTGATTGGCTTTGGGAAGAGAGGCCTTGATATCAAGATAGAAAATCCCTCGTTGAGTTGAGTCTGTTTGGTTATGTGATTTCTGCATCCTCTTGGCTTTGCTGCACCTGGTAAAGCAGCCCATTCTTCATCCCCACTTTCCATTTGAAATGATAGCTATCAGCCTTGGGTGATGGGGTAGCTGCTCTGCATATTGATGGCTAGGGACCAGAACCGTGGTTTGTTGTGGCAGCAGAGTCTTTCCTTGGCTTTGTCAAGCTTAGTTAAGTCAGGAGTGTACCAAAGAGTTCTTGCTGGTCAGCAATTTGTTGTAGGGCGTGGGGCACAGGGCTGATCCCCGGGGTGCTGTGCCTGCTCTGACATGTGGGTGTGGCTGTTGTTGAAAGCAAAGCAGAGGCTGGTGGCGCTGCCCAGGACTCAGGAAAGTTCCCCCAGAGTCAGCCAGTCCAGCCTGGAGCTGCAGGTGGTGTGCCTGGTGAGGGGCTGGGGCACGCACAGATGTGCAGGGATGCACTGGGGTGGTACCAGAGCCCACGTTTTCTCTCCTCTGCCACGTGCTGGTGCAGAGACACGGCGTGTTCACCTCGGGCTCACTCCCTGCAGGGCGCTGCTGTGCCCAGCCCTTCCTCCCAAAGGACCCCCCAGAACTCACTCTGAGCTTTAACCGGTCTGTGTTCCCTATTGCAACCATCCAAACCATTTGCTAATCATAACTTTGTCATTCCAGCTGCAGCCAGTGTTGTTTGACGTGGATATTTGTTCGCACTTACAAGCTTGAGAACTTTATTTTGTGTAACCTGTCGGTCTCTGTCCCCGGACGGGGAAGCGAGATGCACTGTCCAGTTTGCACTGTTCTTCACTAATAATCTCTTCCAGCACATCAATGCAAGTTTGCTTCCAGCAGATTCTCTATTTAGTGTAAAAGCTGACATAACTTTTTTTTATTTCAGGAAGACAGTAAATTGAGACTATTTATAGATGCCAAGATGCTATCTCAGGAATTAATACTCAGTTTTACAGCCCCTTCTAAACAATGGCTTTCCCCCCACTTCCACCACCATTTCCCCTTCCACCATTTGCTTGGTTAAAACCAGTGGGGATTGCTGCCCAAAACCAAAGCAAAGCCCTGCTCTTGGTCTCCTCGTGGCTTTGGAAGGTTTCCCCTGCAGCCCCCAGAGCTCCTGCAGGAGAACAAGGGCTGGCCTCCTTGAGGGTGCCTTAGATTTGGTTGCCAAGATGAGAACAGCCTATGTTGGCAGTGGAAACAGGCTAATGATGGCTTGATAATCTGTTATGCAAATCTCGGTGCAGTTTGTTAAACTGTGCAGGGTTTATTTGTTTTGCTTCCATAATTAAAGCATGTAGACCTTGTATCTGTAAGTATTGTGTATTCCTTGTATGATTCTTGTCTTTGCTGCTGCTTCAGGAATTCAGCCCTGGGCTGTCCTCAGCTAAATTGCCAAGAACCAGGTCCTCCTTTTTCCACTGCTGCCTCTGCCCACGCAGGGTTGTGTGCCAGCATGTCACCGAGGGGAAACACCGCTGTCAATTGTCTGTCCTTGCTGCAAAACACAAGCTCCAGGCTGCTGTGTGCTCTCTCACACTGTTACCCACTCAAACACTGCCTGCCTCCAGCCCTTGGCTCCAGGGTTTAGTGCAGTGACACGTTCTGAGGAGCCAGCCCCTCCAGCCACTGACCCCTGCCGTGGAATGCCTCCCTCCAGGGAGAGTGAGCATCCTCCAGCAGCTACATAAACCAGTAAATTTGGGTAACGTGGTTACATTTGGCTTAGACCTGTTGGTGTGGAGGAAGTGACTGTCAGAAAAAGCCTTCAGATTTGGGTCAGTCTGTTAAAGCTGCCTGTTGGAAACACCTGGAAGAGACAAAGCATCTCTCCATTGGCAAGGCAGTGCCCCCCAAGAAATTTCCAGTGGGATCTAGTCCACGTGGAGTAGAGTCAGCTTCAGACTAGCCAGCAAAAGAGCATCCAGGATATTCTAATTACCCATAGCTGTTCAACCAGGTACCTGCTGCAGCAGAGGGACTGGTAATGTTTGTCCACAGTTGCCAGTTCTAGAACATACATTGTGCTGAGAAGAATGGTTCACCATGCAGGTGGTGGCTGGGAAGCTGGAGGAGAGGCAGGAGCAGGCTGTTCCCTGCCCTGGGTGCTCCAGTGAGGCAGTGTTTGAGTGTGTGACAGTGACATGCTGAGCCCCAGCTCCTCATCCTGCTCTGGAGCTTCTGTTTTGTCCCCACCAACCAAACTGTTGGTGTCGGTGTTCTCTCCTGTCTCCTGTTCCCCTGACTTTGCAACCACCAGTAATTGTTCTGGCAAGGACCTGGAAAAAGAGAAAAATTTACTGTTTTCCTCAGGCTCATAGCTTTTGAACTGGAGGCATGTCTTCTAAACAGTGCAACTCACTTCAAATGCTTTTTGCCTTTCATTTTATTATTGCTTGTCACGCAATGTTCTTTGAAAGCTTGCTCATATATTATCTGTTCCATTTTTTCCATTTTCCCTTTTTTTGCATGCTGTTCCTCCTGTTTCTTCCCTTCCTCCAATCCTCTGTTCCCGTGTGTAGACACAACGGCGACGACAGAACCGGCAGTTCACGGTTGGTATCACATTCCTGTTTATCTTATTTCTCAGCGCTGCTGAGTGGCAAGACAAGCCTGGGAAGGGGAAGCCAGAAGGGGAGCTGGAGTCTTCAGGGGAAAACTGTGTTTCAGGTGGACTCATCTCATAAATACAACATGGGTTCTAAGGCTGGAAAGTCTGTCTGCTCTTGTCATTTCTGCTGCGAGCTCCCCGGCCGATCATCCTGGTGCACAAGCCCATGGAAGTGGCATCCAGGTCCAGGCTATTGTGACTGAGAGTCACTTCTCACATGAAAAAGAATTTTTTTTTTAGATTATTTTTTTAGGTTTTTTTAGATTTTTGAATATTTTTCTTGCATTTTGAGTTATTTTTTAAGCAGGGCACCCAGCAGCTCTGGCCTGGGGCAGCCTGGGGATCCTGGGCAGCTCCACGGAGCAGCGCTCGCCCGCGGGGTCGGCGGGGAAGTTTGTGTTATTACACTGCAGAAGGAGCTGGGGAAAACAAACAGCAACACTTTCCTCTCAGCATAGCAGTCTAGCAAAGTAACCCTTCTCGTCTGCTGCAGGCAGTCTAGCTAACAGCTTGACAGCTTCCTGCGCTCCTGCCTTCCCCAGCAAGCCTACGTGCGCACTGCGGGCTGGGAGCTGAGCATCCCAATTTTGGCACAAGCTTGCTTTGCAGCTGAAGCACTGAACGAGACCCCTCTGACAATTTTTAATTGCAGCTAATCCGTGTTGGACTTTGCTGTTCTGAGTTTCTTTTAAACTCTGATAAGCTGGCTGATTTTTTGCTGACAGAAATCCCCAGCACGGAGCGCCCTGTTCTGCCTGCTCCCCTCGGGGCTGTGCTTGGGTGAGGTCAGAGACAGGACTGAGTGAAGCAATCAGCAGCAATGTGCCATATCAAGTGGAGGGGTTTGCACTTCTTATCCCAAATAACTTACCCACCTGGATGCATTTTCCCCCTCGGCATAAAGATGGGAAATCTTTGTGTTTTATCTGTGTGACAGTCTCCCTCTGTGTGTGTTAAATGTCAAGAGCCAGCGTTGCTGATTTTGTAGCTACATGTTTGTGGCTAGAGGTTGATCCCTAAATTTGAAAAAGATCAGGTAGCCCTGGTGATAGCACAGCTCCCAACATCCTTTCTAGGTGTCTCTGCATGAGGAAGGTTGCAATGCAGGCGTTTATTAGACTGCAGTGAGGACAGGCTGGGTAGATGATTGATGGCAAGCCCTTGCCTCATTTTTTAAAGCAGTTCCTGATTTCTTTCCTTTTTCTTTGTTCTGAGGAAGCCACAAAAAGCCTGTTTTTAACTAGAGGACTTTCCCCTCCGTGGGGAGGATTTCTGCCAGGGATGTGGCCAGCTGAAATGACAACCCATCCCTGTCAAACGAGCTGCCACAAACTTTCCTGCCTTAAAACCAGCCAGTTTGTTCTGAATTCCCCCATGCTTGTCCTTGTGGGGTGCTTTTCCCATGAAGACTCTGGATTTCTTTCCAAGCTTGTGTTGCTGGAGTGTGTATGGAGTATACCAGGTGTTTCTGTATGTTGGCCATTTGTTCTTTCCGATGTCCAATGGGAGTGAGCATGTCTGTGAATGACTAGAAATGCATGGGCATGAATACAGCCAAATGGATTTTCTCCAAAAACGATTTAAAATGAATTGGGGGAAGAAAAAAGAAAATAAACCAACCAAAAAAAAAAACCAAACCAAAAAAAAAACCAACCAAAAACCAATCCAAAAAAGAGCTTGCTAGCAAAGAAAACGGAATGTAAGGCCAGTGTGGAGCCAGCACAATGCTTCAATCGGGGCAAGGGGGTTTTGAGCCATTGAAAGTTTTGGAGTGCATCCTAGAGGACTGGGGGGAAGGAGTCCTGTGTGTGTGTGCATGTCCCAGCAGCAGCCCAGGCCCTGCATCCCCGTCCCACGGGGTGGAGTTGACGGCGGCGATGCATGAGTGGCCCTAACGCACGAACGTGGTTGACCCTTCTGTTGAAAAAACGAGAGCTTAACTGTGACTTTTCTGATGCACTTTCTCCTTTCTCTGCACTGTTCGTTGCCAGAGCTCAAATAACAGCATGGTCATGGCCGGCAGGAAGGCTTGTGCTGCTGCTGCCGGGGCTGCCCAGCTCAGCCCTGCTCCTCCCGGGCGCCCTGGGCTCGGGGTGCCCCGGGCTCGGGGTGCCCCGGGCTGGGCTCGGGGTGCCCCGGGCTGGGCTCACAGCTCCTGCCCGTGGAGCTGCAGTGCAGGATGGCAGAGCTCGCTGGAGCAGCAGCGGCAGAGCCCGGAGTGTCTGCGCCGCCCAGCCTGGGGACAGAGCGCTTTTCCTGCCGTGCCCTGGCAGCTTTCCTCCCTGCCCCTCTCCCCACCGTAATCCACGGGCCAGTTTTTACTGTCCTGGCCCCTGCTGCCCCTCAGTGCCCAGGGAGCTTGGCCCTCAGCAGCTGCTGGCCTTTGTGGAGCCCCTCAGGTGAGATGCCCAGCTCATGTTTGCCCCCTGCACAAGCAGGACGTCTCTGAGCTGCCCTGACCTTGGACACACTGACCTCGTGTCCAGTTTTTTTTCCAAATTCTGCCCTTACAGTGTTGTAAGCAGAGAGCTTTAAATGCTCAGAGTGATTGCCCAGCAATGGGGGGCTCAGGGCTGCCCCCACTCCCCTGGCAAGGCAAGAACCAGGTGATGCTGCCTCAGCACAGGCAGAATTTCTGCTCATTTTTGTGGAAAGGTAGGGTTTGGAGCCATTTGGAAAAGCCTCCTCTGAAGCTGGCAAAGCAGGAAGCCTGGAGTGAAGGTTAAAATGAGGAGAACACCCCAATCACAAATGAAGAGTGATAAGAAAATACTTGGCCCATAATGCAGCAGGTAAATTACTTTACAGGCTGGGAAATCTTCCCTGAAGGCCTGTGTGGGTTTTTAATTGTGGCCTTAGCAGGTTTGGTATAAGAATCGACAACACTATTGTGTTGCACTCTTGTTCCTTTTTCTGAGAGTGCTCAGTCCATGAAAATGGGTTTTGCTTGGCTGAAGCCAGAGCCTGCCATGCACCAGGGCAGGGGGCTCAGCTCTCTGCAGTGCCACCAGCAGCAGCTCTGCCAGCCCAGCTGCCTCCTTCCCCCTTGGGAATGCCCTACTTAAAAGTACAGCTGATAGAGAATCCCTTCCTCGATGCCTCTTCCAGCTCCATCCTTGGGGCAGTTGAATAAAACATCAGAGTGCTGTCTGCCAGCATGGCATGAAAAGGAATCCCTAATTGCTTATTTAGAGCCTGGCATGGGAGAGGAACCGGCTTCTCCTTAAAAATCTGGGTGCAGCCCACAGAAACCTAAATAGAGCCAGAGTGCTGGTCCTGTGGGGCACCTGGCTGGGCTGCAGGACTCCTCTGCCTGCTGAGGATTTACCATTTCCAGGGAAATGCAGCAGAGGGAAAAGTTCCCTTCTCTTTCTCTGACAGCAGAGCTGGAGTTCATCCTCTCAGAAGTGAAAAGAAGGGGCTTCCGTAGCCGTTATAAAAGTTTAATGAGGAAAATCAAGATGTAATTTGCTGCCCATTTAAATGCCTCACAACAGGTTTTGACACTGGCCGGTGGCATTTGTGTGTCCCAGGTGCAGGGAGAAACAAGGTTGTGGAATTGTTGCAAATTTTGTTCTGAAAAGGAATTTTTTTTTTTTTTCCTTCATAAAAAATGCAACGTTGCCCTTTTTCATCACTGAGAAAATGTGGTTCCTTTAAAGGGAACCCTCTACAGAAGCAGTTTTGGAGAGAGAAAAGTTGAAGGGCTCCTCTGCCAAGTGCAGCTTTGTATGGCCAGTGCTTCTGTGAGTCGGCTGTTATATTTACAGATCACTTATAGGAAAAAGGCTCCTGAAAATCTGAAAAGGGCTCCCTGAAACCCGAGAGTGGCACACAAGCAAATTTCCTGCTATTAATCTAAATGGCTTCCCACTTCAGGAGGTAATTCCAACGTAGCTTCCTGGTGATTTGATGTATTTAAAAACCAGTCACTGCAAATGAGTTTCATTTTTAAAGAGCAGTGTATATATATATAAATATAGCTGCTCTGCAGTGGGGCCAAGTCTGCACATTGACCATACTGTGCTCACAGCCTGGCTATTTAACAGCCAGCTCTGGTCCATGAGCTGACAATCCCAGGTTCCCCAGTGCCCAGGGATGCGGGATCACTTCATGGGAAATTTTTTTTCTTTGCTTATGCATTTGCTTTTAGTGGCCAGCAGCAAGGATGAGCCCTGAAGTCGCAGCCCACAGGGTGACACTGCCCCACCCCACGTTTCAGTAAGTGTGGGTGGCCTCCTGCACTGGTGTGCCTGACTGGTGTCACTGGTGTGCCTGACTGGTGTCACTGGTGCTGGGTGTGCAGCCCTGGGGATGCTCTGCCTGCTCTCCCAAACCAGGCAGCCCCAAAGCCCTCAGAGACAGCACTGGCTGCCTGTGCCTCCCTGATGGCTTCACAGCTTTGAGCACTGATGCTTTTCCCGTAATTCCATCCCGTTTGGGCAAGTGAAAAAAAGCTATTTTGTCTGACAGTGTGGCAGAGGACACAGCCCGCAGCCTGCGAGCAGGCCATGACATGCACCGTGCAATATTTGCATTTTCTCACCCAGAAATGCCCAGACTTGTCACCATCACCAAAACTAATTGGATTGGGTGCAAAATTGGAGGCAAGTTTTCCACTGCTCTCTGTATGCAGGAGCGAAATCAGCCTGGGCTAAATTGGGGAACTGTGAAAGGCAGAGTCTGGGGCTCTGCATGCTGTTATGGGTGCTCTCAATGCCATGGCTCGTGTGCCAACAGTGTAGAGTGAGGAGCATTTCTGGCTGTCGTGAAGGCCACTGGTGTCACACCATGGCTCTGCCCGCCCTGGCAGACAGTGGCAAGTGACTGACACATTCTCTTTTCCCCCCCAAGAAACTCCTGCTCAGTTCTTAAGTGTGTTGTTTTTTGTCGCTTGAGAAACGCAGAGAAAAACGAGTCTGTTTTTACTTGTAAGGCTTTACTCAGTTGCCCAATTCGGCCGAGGAGCTGGACTATGGGGATCTCTCAGGTAAGGGCAGTCCGTAGGTAACCCCTGTGTCCTTCTCTAGGCACTGCTCCCACTCTGGTTTCTGCATCCTGCCCGTGTTGCATCGTGGCGCAGCCGTTCCCCCCGTGCTCTCGCAGCTTGGAAGTGCTCTCCTTTCTGTTGGGGTTCTCCTCCCTTTTTTTTTTTTTTTTTTTTTTTTAATTTTTTGAATTTTTGTTCTGTTTTGTTTTGGCACCCATTTCTGTGTGGCATCCTCGGGCGTGGGGCAGGAGGTGCAGGGCACCGTTGTGGTTCCCTCCTGGCTGGGGTTTTTTGAACGCTGATTTGGAGACCGGTCAAGCTGAATCTTTGTTTGTCAAACACTTGGCTCTGCCATGTGAAACCTCCCCCTCAAAGCAGGTGGCCAGCACTAACCCTTGGCTGCTCAGGGGTTCCTCATCATACCAACATCAGGCTGGGAGTTAAAAGGAGGTGGTGGTTTCATCAGTGAGGCCAAACTGAATAAATGGTTCAAGCCTCTTTTATCCACACTGGGCTGAAAGGGGCATAAATGCATCCTCATGGCTGGTCCTTGCTAATTAGTGCTGATTGAGATTAAAGCATAACAGCATCTTCAGTGGATGCAGTTGGGTGCATTCAGAGCAGAGCCTGTACCAGTGGTACAAACCTCAGTCTCTGGTTTTCATATTTTCCTATAGAAATGCACCCATATCTTTTTTTTGCCCTCCCTTGCAGAGCATCCCTGCAGACTCATGGTACCTGCCAGGGCAGGAACAGCCGTTTGTGCCCCTGGGGAGAGCCCAGCCCAGGGGCTGGAGCCCAGTGCTTCAGCATGGAGCAAAAAATACCCAAAAAACACCCCAGTCCTCATCTTGGTTCCCTCTCACCTGATCCTATCAGGAACCTCCCATCCCACAAGCCACTACAGGTGTGCTTTGGCCAAGAGGTCAGAAGTGATGGGTTCATTCCAGATGTGTTCTAACACTGAGCAATGCTAACAATTATTATTGCAGGCCTGGGACAGATCCCGTGGGTAAGATGCACCAGGGCTCTGGTGAACTTCTGTGGGTGGATAGGGAAAACTGTTTTGCTCTAGTAAGTTCTTTTACTTTTTAAAATTCTATTTTTTTTAAGGAAAAAACACCTTTTGGTGAATTGAGGGAAGAACCTGAATAAATTCCTCAAAGGAATTGCCCAGAGTGGGTGTTTGCTCCCCAGCCTGTGCTGCCCAGAGGGGCTCACACCTTTCCCTGAGCACACAGCTCAGTGTAGCCCTTTTTCTGAGTCTGAAATGGAATCTGAAATTTCCCCCACCATTACAGAATGCAGCGCAGGCAGAGCCCCTGCCCACAGCAAGCACCTCTCCATGCTGCCAAGCAGCCTTTCTGGAGCATCTAGTTTGGCTACTGATTTTTTTCCATTAAGGATTTCAGCATTTTTGTTGTTGCTCTTCAGGTTTCTCCTGCCTGCCCAAAGGGCGATCATTCCCGGTCAGGTGTGGCCAGGCTCATCCTGGGTCAGGTATGGGGGAGGCACTAGAGAGAGCCCCCGGCCCTTCTCTGCCCCACGGCCCCAGTGCAGAATGCCAGGGAGCTGAAACCAGGGCAGGTGTGTGGCCTGGGCTGGGGCTCTCGGGTGGGTGGCGCAGGTGGGTGCTGGCGCCGAGCGGCTCCGGGCAGCACGCCGGGGCTGCAGGGTGCTGCCTTTTGCTCAGTGTGCTGTTCTTCCAGGTGCATCTGTGCCGCCCTCCGCCTCGGGCGAGGCTCTGCCGACCGAGCCGCTCGGTAACGCGTCCCTTGCCTCCCGCCCAGGTACCCGGTGCGGAGCAGCCCCGTGTGTCCGTGCCTGTGCCGCCCTCCCCGTGCTCCCCCTCCTGAGCCCCCGGCTCCCCAGGGCTGGGCTGGCACCTCTGCGTGCCTGCTCCCAGGCAGGGCTGCTGCAGCGCCGGGAATCGCGAGGCAGAGCTGGGTGTGCGTGCTGTGCACACCTGGGTATGTGTGGTGTGCACACCTGGGTGTGTGTGTGCACACCTGCGTGTGTGTGTTGTGCACACCTGGGTGTGTGTGTGTGTGTGTGTGCACACACCTGGGTGTGTGTGTGTGTGTACACACCTGAGTGTGTGTGTGCACACCTGTGTGTGTGTGTGTGTGTGTGTGTGTTGTGCACACCTGTGTGTGTGCTGTACACACCTGGGTGTGTGTGCTGTGCACACCTGGGTATGTGTGGTGTGTACACCTGGGGGTGTCTGTTGTACACACCTGGGTGTGTGTGTGCACACCTGTGTGCGTGCTGTACACACCTGGGTGTGCATGCTGTGCAGACCTGGGTGTGTGTGTGCACACCTGGGTGTGTGTGCTGTGCACACCTGGGTGTGCAGGTGCACACTTACAGACACTGCCAGGGTGCGCACACACACACAAACACACACAAAAACACGCACACACACAGAGCTCTCACACACACAAACACACAAACACAGACACACAGACATACACAGACACACAGACACACACACACACAGACACACACACACACAGACACACACACAGACACAGACACACACACACACAGAGCTCTCACACACACAAACACACACAAACCCACACACACACACACACAGAGCTCTCACACACACAAACACAGACACACACACAAACACACACACAAACACACACACACAAACCCACACACACACACACACACAGAGCTCTCACACACACAAACACACACACAAACACAGACACACAGACACACACACACAGACACACACACACAGAGCTCTCACACACACACATTGCCATGGACAGGGCACAGCGCTCCAGGGACCTGCCCCAAACTCTCTCTCTGCCCCAGAGCGTGGGCACCTCCTGTCCAACAGGGGTTGGCTCCCTGCCCAAACCCCGCCAGCCCTTTCCAGGGGGTGCTGGTGGATCCATGGCCGCGGGCAGGGCTCCCCTCTCCTGACAGCAGTCTGTGCAGGCAGCCCTGCAGCTCTGAGCTCTGCCAGGCTGAGCACATCCCTTCAAACAAGGAGTGTTATTTTTTATGAAGCGATCTTGAAATGGGTCGCTGAAGGGGAGCTTATTGATTGAAGAAGGATGAACTCCTCAAATTTCTCTGGTTTAAATTAGACCAAATTCAATTACGATACGACAGGCAGGTTAACGCTGCTCTTTAACGGCCCCTCAATAAATTGGAGAGGGGTAGCCTGCTCCACACCACGCTGTGGGAATGAATAACATTATAGCTCATCCTGTCATAGCCTGGCAGTGATTTCTGTCCTCCCATGTCATGGCTAAGTGATCTGAAGTGTTCATGGAGTAACAGCAGCCTGTTCTTCCACCTGCACCCCCTGCCAAGTCCAACCTCTGGTGCTGCTCCATCATTTCAGAGACTTTATTCCACAAAGAAATTGACCCCAGATTCAGTTGGGAAGTGTCAGTGCAATCCTGATGTTTCCTACCTCCAGGGAAAAGGAATAATTGGCTCACCAGAATTTCGGGAGTGCTCAAGTGATTTAAGGCCATTAAGCACCCAAATCATGACCTGTGAGATCTGCAGGCATGCTGATGGGATAATGATTTAATAAACTAAACTGTAACCAGATTTAGAAGAGATCACTTGTTCAGGAATTCTTCAAAGCCATTGGCAGAGGTTTCCTCTCCCCTGCTGTGGTGCAGATGTTACCTGCACATCTGGGAAGCTCAGGAGCTGTCAGTGGGGTTGGTGTGTGTAAGCTTGCTTCTGCCCACAAGTTCAGCCCACACTGTCCAATGTCAGGAGCTTGACATTAATTTTCACCCAGAAATAGAAGGTAGATTTTTGTGCAAGTGCAGCAATAAATCCCAGTACGCCAAAATTAATGTCTAAAGTACATTTTCATAGGAATCTCCCCGTTCTCTGCTTTTACAGCAGAAATGCACATGGCTGTCCAGAGATACCCCAAAACGTTGCAGAATAGGAAGGTGGGGAGGAAGGACAGGAGGCAGGAGCACCACGCAGCAGGGGTCCCATAAAACCTGGCTTTCCCCACAGCACAGCAGGACAGCTGCACCTCCCAGAGCTGCCTTTGCTCCACACCTGTGGCACTGGGAGAGCGTGAGGGGCTGGGGAGGGCAGGAGCAGCTGGCAGCAGCAGCAGCAGTGTCAGGAGCGGTGCCAGCGGCGGTGGAGAGGCAGCGGGGCTGCACGAGGTCCCTGCAAGGAGACCCAAAAGGAGCCCAGAGGATGCTGGTGTGTGCAGAGGTGGCCAGGTCACCCAGGTGAGCCCAGAGGATGCTGGTGTGTGCAGAGGTGGCCAGGTCACCCAGGTGAGCCCCAGGTCAGCCCCTCGAGCCCCGCGGGAGCTGGGGAGCGCTGAAGGTAAACGTGGAGCGGTTTCTGCCAAGTGGCTCTGGAGCTGCTGGTGTGGGTTAGAAAGGAGAGTTAAATCACAGGCAGCCCCGTCCAAGCCAGTCTTGCTTTTAGTCTTGAGGCGCTGCTGCTGACAAAGTGAGTGGCATATCCGTAGATACGTCTACATTTAAAGCCTCATTAAAATGGAATTGAGTGGAGCCTTTTCACTGAGAAGTTGGGAACAGAAAAGTCTTCCCTCTGCTAAACCTCAGTGTAAGCACTGACCCAGACTGTCAGAGTGCTGCTCTTACCATCACCAACATTTTACTTGAGAGCCCACAGAAAGCTGGTTTTAGCACTTACATTGGTAGAAATGTTAGAAACCTGGAGGTCATTAATACATTCACTTTGTAAGAGTCCCCCAAAGCCCCCATAGCTGAGAACCAGGTGTGAATTGCAGATGATGATTGCCAGTGCTTAGATGGACAACCGCCAGCTCAGCATCTGCTCTGTACTGCTCCTGACCTTTGGAATTAGTTCCTTAGTTCTGTGATGAGTAGGAGCCAGTCCCAAACCCTTTTCTTTCCTGTCTGTGTTCTGTTTGCTGAGCCGCAATTTTTGTTTAAAGGAAAACTTCAAGGTTGCCATTCCAGCAGTGTAATCACTATTTTGTTGATTACACGAGCAGCTGGTCAAAATAATCAGCAAAAATAAATTTCAAGCTACCCAAGTCTCTTCGTGGCCACTCTAGAAGAGGCTCTGGAGCACTGCTGCTGCTGTGCAGGGATCTGTCCGGGCCCCGTCCTGCATCCCATGGAACCCTGGCATCCCTCCTGTGGGGCACAGCCATGCCAGACCCTTGGGGGAGCAGCACAGCACTTGGAAAGACAAACTGATGTTTTTTCCTGCAAGTGGATTGTAC
The DNA here is from genome assembly GCA_034336665.1 of Luscinia megarhynchos. Lineage (NCBI taxonomy): Eukaryota > Metazoa > Chordata > Aves > Passeriformes > Muscicapidae > Luscinia > Luscinia megarhynchos. The sequence continues at coordinate 620,728 of CM067586.1, read as the reverse complement.
CATTCCTGCTGCAGTTTTCCTTTAAGGTGCTTTGGTGCCAAGCAAAGCATCGACCCAAAAACGGTTCAGCCGAGGTGCACTGTAGCTGCAGAGTAGCCCTGAGGGGGCATGTTGGTGACAACATGCTGTGATGTCTGTCCCTCCCCTGCCCTTCCCTCCCTCCTCCTGCCCCACCCACAAAAACTCACAAGCAAACCCAAAACAAAACCCTAATAGGAAAATTCCTGACGATTCACTGGAGAGGCCAGGATCCAGCTTGCTCCAATATATATTAACATCCTAATGGGAAAGCTCTGCATGTATACATTTACTGCGCCCTGACAAGAGGGAATTAAATGTCAGAAGGATTTGTAGCATCTGTAATTGAATTGGTGCTGAGAAAAGCAAATCTTGAGGAAGAATAACATATTAGGATTAGCAAATAATGTGGCATTTTGTCAGTTCCTGCCATCTCGACTGTTCCCTCTTCAGCAATAAAGTTGTGATTTCTGGTTTAATCAGAGATAGGAGGCGGGAATAGCTCGGGTGAATTGGAGACAGCATTTAAAGCAGATTCCGGTTGTTAAGGTCAAGTCTCTCCTTGGCTTTGGGGAATTATTCCTTGTTCCATAGACCTGACACTTTGTTAATTACCGAAGAAATAGCGAGGGACAGGATGTGGAAGGGCTGTTCCCGTGCTGGTGGCTCACAGACAGGCTTGCTGGGAGCAGTGTGGGGATTGCTGGCGGTGGATTTGGGCAGGCAGAGCTCTTGGTGCTGGGTCGTGCAGGGGTCTTTGATGAGCAGGGAGAGGAGATGCTGCAGGAGGAATGTTTTAGGCTGCGTGTAACAGTGTGAACTTGGGGCTGGCACCTCGCAGGGGCCTTCCTTGAGAGGAACAATTTGGAAAAATGGCCCTGCACATCTCAGCAGAGGACTCACGCTTAGCAACCTCTGCTGAGCAAACCTGGCAAGGCTTCAGGCCAAAGTGCCCTCCCAGGGGAGCCCTCTGTCCCTGCTCCTGGCACGATGCTGGTCGAGGGAAGCCGTGAGGGGTGTGTGAGGCACAGGGCTCTGGCACAGCCCTGGCTCAGCAGTGGGTCGGTGGGACAGTGTGGAGGCTGCTGCCGCCAGCATGAACACACAGCTTCGTCTTTGCAGAGCCTTAATTTATGATGATGAAGAAAAAATGCCTCTTGATGCAAAATCCTGCTGGAAGCACATTACAGAGCCGTAACTCAGCGTGTTTATGCCCCTCAGCTGTTCCAGATGTCAGCAAGGCACTCATCCGCCCAGGCTGGGATGCTGCTGGCTGCTCCCAGCGCAACTGAGCAGAACTGGGCACAAAGTTCCTAAAAAAACAAGAAAAAAAACGGAGTGAAGCGTGCCTAAAGCAGCTGCTCCAGCAGATGAGCCAGTTTAGTTGCTTTGCAGAGAGCAGGTTCACAGAGGCCAGATTGGCCGAGCTGGAGCAGCACTGGGAAGGCTCTGTCAGACTGGGAGCTCTGGTGTGACTGGTTTTCCTCAGCTGCCCCTGGGCAAGCAGCAGATCCTGTGCCTGGGCATGGGATCAGCTCAGCACCCCGTGAGTGTCCGTGGGCACCTTTCCCTCAGCATGCAGGGATGTTCAGCTGCTCACCACAGGGCAGGTGCTGGGAAGTGCTCACAGCATGGTCTGTTCCCACCGGAGATGGGACAGCAGGTCCCCCTTTGCTGTGCTGCTGAATTCCTTGGCTCACTGTCACCACAGTGCCATGGCTTGGGGCTCAGAGATGTGGCAGTGAAGGCTTTTGGTTTGCAGAGGAATAATCTTTCCTGGCTGCAGTTTTCACCTTATCAGCCAAGCTGCTGGAAGGGTCTCCACAGTGTCCCTCACCACGCCCCAGCTCATCCCAGCATCTCCCTGCCCGCGCTGAGGCTCCTGTTACTCAAAGGGGCTTTTTTTTCTCAAATTGTTTTAATTAAAAGGCGCTTTATGGTGCTCTTGGTCCCGAGTTATTTACTTGAGTCCCTCACTCCTTAATCTTGGAGCAGAATTGGAAATATCGATAGAAAGCGTAAATCCCAGCTGCTGCTCGAAAGCTTTGTATCAGGTCTCGGCTCAAAAGAGCCCCATTACCTTTAGCTGTCACGGATCTGTACGCTTGATCGATAAACTTCAAATATTATTAGAGGTGGAGGCTTCAGAGATTTGCTCTGTTCTTTGGAGGGAGACGGAGATAAATCTTTCTTAAAAATTGACTTGCATTTGCTCTCTCAGTCGTCCTGGCAAAACGCATTTCTCCGAGGTGTCCAGGCAGGCGCAGGCAGGGCAGATTTATGGGCCATGTGCTTCTTGTAGTGAAAGATTTAAATGGTAAATCCTTCACATATGACTTCACAAATCATGTAAAGTTAAAAGATTTTTACCGTTTCTGTTGCTGCTGTGCTTAAATTGTAAGGTATGGCCAGTAAATCATTTTAATAGAGGTGTCGCGCTTGACTCGCTAAAAAAAAGAGACAATGGTTTAGCTTCTATTCCAAAATGTTAATGTATTAATCAGCGGGAGAATAATTGTTTTTTACTGCGTTATAAATCTCAGTTGCCATTAGGATTGCAGCGAGGGTTGATGTAGCTGCGTTCTTAAATTAAAATTGTTTACACTGCTATACATTCATTTTACATGGCCATAGCTCATCCGGGGTTCATTCCCGAGCTGTTCCTCCGCCACATCAGTCATCCCTCTCCCAGGTGACGGCATCCCGAGGGAGAGGCGCCTCTGAAAGGAAACTAATCGTGTGCTGAGGAGTTAAATAAACGCAGGAAAGCGCTCGGAGGCACTGTGCAGTTACTGCTCACTGCCGGCCTCGGACTGGGCGTTAGCTTTTGGGTCATGAGTGCCATGTCCTTGTGGCTTGCACTGAACAGTAAAGATGGGGGTTCATGGTGGAACCCAGTTCAGTCGGGGCAGAGGACGGCTGTAAACACATTTTCACTGCTGGGTGGGTTGGGTTTGTGGCAAGGAGTGTTCTGGGAATTGCAGTGTTTTCAGCAGGGCACTCGTTAATGATGTTTCTCAGAGCTAACGATTACCATTCCCGTATTGTACTGCTCTTCTCCGTGCCCGGCCACCAGGAAGGCTGAGATTTGGGGAGCACTGTAGGGAGATTTCCCAAAAGGAACCCCCACCAACGACTCCATGTGCCTTTCCTCCCTCTCCTGCTGTCTCCCACGTGCGTAGTCGTAGTGCTGCTGCTTTTAGCGGAGAACACCTCGCGAGTCGAGCCGCAGATCAGTTCGGCTCCGGACAAAAGCTCCTCTGCCCGAACTCATCTGTCTAGTTAGCTCCGTGCTTCACCCCTGCTCCTCTGGGGAGCCTGAGGGCAGCCCTGCCCATCCTGAGAGCAGCTGCAGCCAGAGCCTGCCGAAGCAGCGGAGCGAGCGCGCAGTTCTCACTCCTGTCCTGGTCCCCACAGATTCCCGCGCGGGTGAGGAGGGCGCCATTCGCAGCGTGGACCATGCCGTGGTTGGTGGCGTCGTGGCCGTCGTCGTCTTTGCCATGCTTTGCCTGCTCATCATTTTAGGGCGATATTTTGCCAGACATAAAGGTAAGGCAGAGACCGAAGCTGGAGGATGAAAGGCCCGGCACGTGTGTCCGCGAGTGTTGTCATGTCTGATGCGACATCCCCCCAGTTTCTCTGCCGGTTTCTGTTGTCGATCGCTCCCTCAGCACCCCACAAGACCCCCAAGGAGTCACTGAGCCTCGTCTTCCCTTGCAGGTACATACTTCACTCACGAAGCCAAAGGAGCAGATGATGCGGCCGACGCAGACACAGCCATCATCAACGCAGAGGGGGGACAAAACAACTCCGAGGAAAAGAAAGAGTACTTCATCTAGAGCAGCCTTGGTTCCCATGAGGTGTCCAACCGTGGACGGTTACTACTGGCCCTATTTAAACGCTACAAAGACAGTGATCTTGGAAGTTGCAACCAGCTTGTGTCTTTTTTTTTTAAGGAAAAAAAAAGCAAATGGGTGGAGAGCGGTGAGGCCGGGAAGGTCTGGGATTTGCTGTGTAAAAATATTCCTCGTAAAGTACACTCTGCTGTTCGACACCTCAGTTCGTTTGGGTTTTCTTTTTTTGGCCAAGTCCAGCTTGGATTTAGTTTAGTGAAGTCATTTGCAGAAGATTCTGTGCCTTGTTTAATTTCTGTTCGTTCGGGTCGGGGGGAGGCTGGGAAGAAGAGGGGCTTCTGTGCGTTAGTTCCCTTCAGGTTTCTGTGGCTCTTCGTTTCCCCTTTCCTGTTTCTGGAGTTGCCAGCTGGGACCCCGTGGAGTAGGTGCGTTTCTCTGAAGGTGTTTCCCCTTTTTTCTCTTCACCGGTTTCCGTTCAGAACTCGAGCTCATCGGAGGAGAACCAGCACATTTTAGACGCAGTAGTTTGCAGTTCAGTGTGCCCATGTCCCGTTCCCCTGCTGCCGTCAGGGCTCGGATCCCACCCCCGAGCTCCCTTTTGTGGCTGTTTCAGGTGCTTTCGATGGTGGCGGCTGGGAGATGGGCTGGAGCTCGGCAGAGGCGCCGCTCGGCGTGGGGATGCAGGAGCAGGGCCCTTGCTGGGCAGGCAGAGCCCTCCTGCGTGCAGGGGCTTCTCCTCATCCTCTCCCCGTTGCCAGCCATGGGGGCGGCAGGTAAAGCCCCTCTGGCACGCGAGCCCAGACCTGGAGAGCGGCTGGATGAACAAAACTGCCTTTTTTTCCTACCTGCTGAGTAAAATGGGAATTGGTGTTGAAACGAGCGTGCTGATGACCACTAAAGCCATAGGTGCACGGGAGACTCTGGCTCAATCGGAATTGTAAGCGACAGGCAGCAAACCACAGCGGGAAGACGGTATAAAGTTACATATGCTGACTTTTTTTTTTGGCGAGTAATCATGGATTTCGAGCGATACTTTTTTACTGTGTTTACGTGGCAAATGTATCTGATTTATTTAAGGAAAGCATTAACCTTAGTGTCAGGTTTGGGGATTTTTTTAGGGGTTTCGGGGTGGGGGGCCATTTGGGCGCGTTTTTTCAATCGCTGCCTTTGGGCAGAGTGGGATTCCTTTGGGGCAGCGTTCCGTCTGTGCCCTCTCCCCCAGCAGAGCACCCCGTTTTTCCCAGCAGCTTTTTTGCCGAGCGCAGCTCTTTCCCGAGCCCTGAGCACCATTGCCAAACCCCGGTGAGAAGCAGCCGGCGCGGAGCCGGGGCGGGACGGGCATCCTGGCCCTGGGCAGCCCATGTTTGTTTGGAAGTGTACCGTAGTGCAGTGTTACCGATGTAACTTTGACTTACAATGTTGACATGTCTCAGGTTCATGTGTTTGATTGGTGTTTTTTCCGTCTCAGGTAGATTGCAAAATTTCGGCCCCACGCATTGGAAAAGTAAAAATTTTAAAAATAGAAAAAAAAAAAAAACGCGTAAAAACAGGAGAAAAAACAGGAAATTATTAATTTTAGTTGTATATCGGTTTATGTATTTTTTCTTCAGTATACAGTGCACTGTTGAAATGTATTGTTGAGTATTACTTTGTACAGCTTTAGATCATTAGGACTTTGAAGCGTGAAGAAAGAACAACCTTGTTTAAAGGAGGATCACAAATGAAGAACGCGGAACTGATGATAAACAACCTTGTTCTTTATTTACCCGGCCTTTTTATTTTTTCCCCTTAGGCCAGTTCTGTTTTAAGGTGTCCATGGAAGATGTTACAGTGTAAGAAAATACATATCCATCTGTTCCCATTCACATTTTGTATTGGTTCATGTATCCCATTTTTACAAAAGAAAAGAAGTACTATAAAATATCTGTCTTCTTAATAAAAAAAAGTTAATGTTACAAAACTAGATCTTGTATTGCACTCTTTATCCTGGCTGTTACAGAGTCCGCTGTGGGAGCTCCAGCAGCAGCACGGGCAGGAGGAGCTGGAACCAAGCAGGTCACACCCAGCACTGCCAGGACAAAAGGAGTTAAACCTGATGGACTGAACCTGCCTATGATACAGAGCAGATTTCATAAGTTTCTTGTTCATAATTAGTGATTTCTGTGAGGAGAAAATTGATCTGGCACTGATATTCCAGCCTTGCCAAGCTGGGGTAGGTCAGTAAGTTCTGAAGTCCTCCCTTGGAAGGTGAGTGTTGAGCTGCGTGCCCCCCTTCACCCCGTTCGTGTCTCCCGCCTCAGTCCCGGCCCTGCAGATTTCTGACACGCCCTGAGGACTCCTGGCATTTCCAAGGGAGGCACATTGCCTCAGGACCCTCAGCCAGTGCTCCTGCTCCCACCTTTCCCTTCGCCACAGCCCCCAAATCCGGCACTGGAATTGGAATCATGAATCCTTTATGCTTTGCACAAAGGATGAGGAGGAGGACAATTGCTTTTTGAGGAGCTCACCCTGAGAGCAGCAGCGTGCACAGCAGTGCAGGGGCTGCACACACCAGGGTGTGTGTGCCAGACCAAGGGCACTGGGCAGCCCTCCAGCACTCAGTGCATCTCGTGGTTATGCCACAAATAATAATTTATTTTATTTTATTTTATTTTATTTTATTTTATATATATTTTATTTCATTTTATTTTTATTATTTATATTTACATTATATTTCTATTTATAACATATTTATATTTATATTTATATTTATATTTATATTTATATTTATATTTATATTTATATTTATATTTATATTTATATTTATATTTACATTTACATTTATTTATTTTAAAATTTTATTTTAAAAGAATAAACAAATAATGTCATAAATTTTTCTGAGAGAAACCACGACACTGAGGGAAAAACCCTCGGGCAGAGCCAAAAAAGCAGCTCGCTCTTCTCTCACCTGAAATGAGCAGAGCAGCTTTGATGGTTTCCATGGCTATTGCAATTATTTCAGCACTGAAGAGGTTTGCAGCTCACAGGCCCCCAGTGCCGGCTCACGATGCTTTTCTCCTCAAGCCAGCACTAATTGTGTCTCACATTTGTGGGGTCTGTAATTTATCCTCTCAGGGGTCCATGACTTTCAGGGTTTTAAGGTTATTTAGTGGTGCTTTTGTTCCCATTGAATCTAAACACTCTGGTCCTTTGCTTTCCTGGCCCTACACAGGCATCACAAGCAAAACGTAGTAAAATTCAGGCAGGAAACTGTACCTGAAGCGTGCAGGATCAGGTACCTGATGAAACCCTCTGCATTCACCTCTCAGATGCTGAGATACAAAGCACTTGGATGGGGAGAGCTGGGAACAACTGAGCAGCAAGGCTCAGTGACCCTGTATCCTGTGTCCAGCTGCAGAAACATCCCCAGACATGCCCCACAGCTGCTGGGCCTGGGCCATCACACAGAGCTGAGGGTTTTATGAAAGTGAAGTCAAATAAGGATTGCTCTGAATTTCACATTTTCACAAGTTGCAGAAGTCATTTGGTCCTAACTGCAAAATTATTTTATTAGGTCAGTAATACAGCTCTTAATTTTCTTCCCTTTTTAACTAAATGCAAGGAGGAATTTTTTTCACTGGGTATCTGACTTGTGTAATTGCAGCCTCTTCTGCCAGGCTGAAGTTGCCAAAATCCTCATGCCACGTTAAGCAATTAGCAATAAATGGCACTGCAGCTCAGTCAGGTGAGGTGTACCTGGGTCTGGGAGCAGGGACAGCGTGAGCTGGCAGCATCGATCCGTGCTGCCAGTCACTTCTCATCACAGCGTCCTGACAAGGGGCTAATGGCTTTTTCTGAGGATCCAATCCCATTTTCCCGGCAGTGCTGGTGCTGTGCTGCTGGGATAACACCTGCTGCAGGTGCCATCGATCGGGCAGGGCACGTGTGGCACCCCAGAGCCGGGTCCCAGCAGCTTCACCTGACCCTGTCATTTCAGTGAAATCCCATCTCAACCCCAACAGCTGGCTTAAAAATCTGCATCTGAATTAGTGCAAGCAGGAAAAGAATTTCAGTCCTCTGCCCACTAAGGGTTCGAACTGGGCTTGTCCTGTTTCCAGAGGCAGCGTGAGGGGATCCTGCAGCACTTGGAGGGCTCTCCTGGAAGCCAGGGGCTCAGCAGGCTCCGGAGGGGAAAGGCAGGAGAGGGATTGATTCTGCAGAGCTCTGCACGCCCTGCAGCTGGGCTGCAAACTGAGCAGCTCCTCCGTCAGTTTCACTTAAATAAACTGACTTTGCGTAAACAAACAGGTTTTAGGAGGGAAAATAAACTTTAGATGCACCAACAAACACTATGCGAAAAAATAAACTTTAGTGGAATAAGCAAACTTTAGTGCAATAAACAGCTTGAGTTAAATAAGGAAACTCTGCTCAGGGCCAGCTGTGGCAGCTCCATTGCTGCCTGGACTCCTGCAGCCCCATTGCAGTTCCTGCAGCCCCATTGCAGGATTCCTGCAGCCCCATTGCAGTTCCTGCAGCCCCATTGCAGTTCCTGCAGCCCCATTGCAGGATTCCTGCAGCTCCATTGCAGGACTCCTACAGCCCCATTGCAGGACTCCTGCAGCTCCATTGCAGGATTCCTACAGCCCCATTTCTGCCTGGACTCCTGCAGCCCCATTGCAGTTCCTGCAGCCCCATTGCAGTTCCCTGCAGCCCCATTGCAGTTCCTGCAGCTCCATTGCAGGACTCCTGCAGTTCCTGCAGCCCCATTGCAGTTCCTGCAGCCCCATTGCAGTTCCCTGCAGCCCCATTGCAGTTCCCTGCAGCCCCATTGCAGGACTCCTGCAGCCCCATTGCAGTTCCTGCAGCCCCATTGCAGGACTCCTGCAGCCCCATTGCAGTTCCTGCAGCCCCATTGCAGGACTCCTGCAGCCCCATTGCAGGACTCCTACAGCTCCATTGCAGGACTCCTGCAGCCCCATTGCAGTTCCTGCAGCCCCATTGCAGGACTCCTACAGCTCCATTGCAGTTCCTGCAGCCCCATTGCAGTTCCTGCAGGCTGCAGTGAGCGGGGGTGAGCAGCACTGGCACCACGAGCACAGCAGAGCAGGCAGGGAGCGAGCAGGGGAGGTGTGAAGGCTGCCAGGAGCAAAGGGAATATTTGATCAGAGCCCTCCTCTCCGCTCTGTTCTCTGCTCTCCCTCGGGGACAGCACCTGCTGCCTCCGAGCACCACAGCTGCACAGGCTGGCAGCAGCTCCTCCAAGTGGGGCCTGCACGGGATCTCAATGAGATGGGGAAGGTAATCTTCAGCCTGTGGCTCTCCACGCTCTTTTCTGCACCCTGCACCTTTGTTCCCTTCTCTGGTCCAGCTCCTCTCCACCGTCCCACTCTCTGTGCCTGGGTACATCCTCCAGGGGCGCCTGGGACCTGCTCCCACACCCAGCAGCCTGGCAGCCCATCCTGCAGCCCGAGCATTCCTTCCCCCGCTGCTGCTGCCCACAGTCAGCCCATTATCCCCGGTAATCGTCCCTCTCTGGGTAATGCTGCTGAGCAGGCACAGGGAGCGTGGCACTGTTTTTCTGTGACTAAGAAAAGGTGTGTACGTGGCCTTGATTGCAAATGAAAAATTAAGGCCCCGTGTCTCGCATTCATTCCTACTTGATTACACACCAGTACATAAACAAATCTTCACCCAGTTGCCTGAGGGGTGTCAATGATCCACCTTTGCTTCAGCTTGCCTCTCCTCCAGCAAATCTATAACGCATTTAATCTTCGCCACTCACTCTCCTCAGTTTTTAAATGTCTAATTTGCGGCCAAGAGCGGCTCAAATTCTCGCTGTGTGCTGCTTGAGCTGCCTGCTGCTTGTCTGATTGCTGGGCTGGGCACCAGGGTGCTCTGTCCTGGGGAGGGGACACCCTGCAGGGCACAGCTGTGCCTGGCTCACAGTGCTCGTGCCGTGGCTGGTGGGCTGCTTCAGAGCAAACCCCAAACCCCACAGGTCTGCAGCTTCAGGGAGGGGAAATCAAACCTGAGGTGGCCTGGCAAGCTCCAGGCTCATGAGCTGGGTCACTGGAGAGCTCTAGCAGAGAGTTTTCAGTGTGGCAAAGTGAGATGGGGAGCAGGATCAGGGTTTGCTGGGATTGCTGGACCCTTTGTGTGCTCAGTGGAGATCCTTGGAGCATCAGCTGCTCCTGTTGAGTCTGGCAGGTCCCAGGCAGATCACACCAGTGTGCCCAGCAAAGCCCTGGAGCTCTGGAGGAGCTGCCATGACCCAGCACCAGCAATGTCTCCATGCTCTGCCCTGCCCATTTGGTCCACGTGCACTGGTCACCGTGCCCAGCACTGGGAGTGCTGCTGGGAGCCTCTCTGGGATGGGACAGAGGCTGCAGCCCACGGCCAGGGTGAGGCAGAGCCACCTCCTGCCTCTACTCATCTCCTCAGGCTCCTCAGGGCTATGTGTGAGCTGCACTCCTGAGGCTTTGCTTGGAGCAAAACCAGTTCAGATTATCAAACTCCCCATAAATCTTGCAGCACATCTTCTTGTGTCTGGGTGTGTGTATATGTGCTGCTTTCTTTTTATTTAATGCTCTATTGAGGTCTGAGACTTTTCCTTCCACTGGCTTTTATCTAGTCATGACTCCTACAATATTTAATCTCTATCAGAAACCGTAAGCCCTGTATTTATTTTATGGGTCAGTTGTTCATCCTTTTGCCTTGATGTTCTCACTGGCAGTGGAGAGTGTGGAAGGTGGAAAAAGAGAGAAAATGGGAAGGGGGGGAAAGAAAGCCCTGCTCGTTTCTGCCCGTCAACATTTGTCCAAATGACAGGCCGACAAATCAGAGCTCTGAAGGCTAAAGGCAGGCAGAGAAACCCGGGGAGCATGAGAGGCACGCTGGAAATTTCCATCCCAGGCAGATCACAGCCCTGTGTGCAGGCTGTGTGCTCCTCTCTGCCAGCCCCTGGGAGATTTGGGTGCCACAGGAGCTGGAGCTCAGGCACCTCATCCTCGCCAGGGCCAGTCCTGCACAGGTGGGGGCTGCAGGTGGCACCCAGAGCATCCACAGCCCCCATGGGAGACCAAGAGGTGACACAGCTGCCAGGCTCATTGCCACTTTACTATCCAGAGAGCCTTTGCTCGTGTTTGAGATCAATGAAAGATTAGAGGTGCAGGGGAGAGACAACACCAAAGGTTAAGGCGACCACTGAGTTTACTGACTTTGCTGCAGACATAAACCAGGAGGAGGTGAGTGCTGCCTGGGCATCCCAAACCGGCTTTAAAGATCCACCTGCAGCCTCCAGCCCCCTCGGGGCAGGGGAAGGAGCAGCAGAGCAGCACCCTCCCTGCAGCCCTGGCTTCTCCGGGGTAGGGCGTGGGATGGGGCAGGAAAGCAGCGAGAGCCAGGAGCTGGGCAGGCCAGGGAAACAGGGATCACCTCTCCCCTGGGCAGAGAAGTGTTTGCAGCCTGCTGGCCCTGCCTGCTTGAAAGGCAGTGAATATTGCACATCTCCAGCACTCTGCAGTGTGGGCAGGCAAAGACTCTCCTTCTTCTTCCCCTCCATTCCTCTCGGGCTTTTTCCCCCAAAGTCAGAAAAACCTGTCAGAACATTTATCAGAAATCCATGTGAACTGGCTGAGTGCCACAAGGACCTAATCTATGTGGAGCTAATCTGAGTGAGCAAAGTTGCCACAGGCTTGCCATGGGCACTCAGATAAGGATTTATCACGGGGAATTTGGGTGAAACCTGAACTGCCTCTGGGAAGTGGGGGATGCAAACGTGGGGCTTTGCCAGGAGTGTACCTGGGGGAGCCATTTGAAAAGGGGAGAGCAGGGCTCCCTGCCACCATCACAGGCAGCCCCAAGCAGCAGAAAGGTGCCTCCCCTGCAGCAGGGGGAATTTGGGTGCAAAGAGTGTGTGCTACTCCTCAGGCACAATAGACAAGGCTGTTCTTGCAGCACGGCTTGAGGTCACCTCTCCGAAGCTGAGGAGCTTGTTCTTTGTTCCCTTTCCTTTTATTTGGGGTGGTTAAAGCTGAGTTCTCATGTCAGCTGTCATCCTTCGGTGTCTTTGTGCCTGACCTGTGCAGATAAATGGGCGGGTGGCTGCGGAAAGTGCCGGCTTGGGAAGCTGCATCTCCCAGACTGCTGATTTACTGATTTGCATCCCAGGGGCTGCAGCTGGGGCTGCTGGCAGGGGGTGCAGAGGTTTCCTTGGTGCTTCTCACTCATCACCAGCACCCTGGTGTGGGGCACAAGCTCCTGTCCCAGCTGCTGCTTCCCTCCAGCCCTGCTGTGCAGCTTTGTCTCTCCCTCCTGGCATTTCCAGGGCTGTGCTGTGTCCTGCTCTGTACAGGGAGGATGAGCAGATCCTTGGAGATGGCCACCTGCGTCCTGAGCTCTACTCTACATCCTCCAAAGCAGGGAGTAGCTGGCCCTGTGCTCTTCATTTCCTTGTAGGAGATGCAGGGTGGCATAGCACGAGCTGGAAGAACATTCCAAGTGTTGTCTGGAGACAACTGGCCCAGATACGGCACAGAGACAACATTTAAAACCTCATTTAAGTGAACACAATGAGAGGGCTCTTGGGTAGAAGGAGAATTAATTAATCTCGTTCCTACGTAGATACTTTTAATTAAATGGAAGTGCATGGTCTTTATTTTAAAAAAAAAGACACATGAAGAAGAGCTGATGCCTTTGTGCGAGCCTGTGAGAGGAGGCTGGGGAGCAAGATTATTCTTTTTTTGAGTGTTTTCAAGAGGAGTGAGCATCAGATCAGGAGAGGCCCGTATTGTCAGAGTGTGCACTGAACATTTTCCTTCATCTGGGAGGGCAGCAAACGCATTTTCCTTGTCTCTGCTTCACAAGGTTGCTTCCTGCAGATTTGTCCGTGCTGGCTGGCTCCATGCAGGGTTGGGATCCCCATGTGGGTTTTGGCAGGGCCATGTCTCCAAATGGGCTGGCTCTGGATGTGCTCCTGTTCTCTGTTTGCCTCCTCTGCATCTCCTGTGTGCCCTCTCCCCGTGGTGATCCCCACAGCCTTGCACAGGAGCTCTCTGCATGCGCTGCTGGCTGTGGAGAGCTGGCAGCTCTGGGAGGGCTGGGGCAGTGCAGGATGTGCTGGCAGTGTTCACAGCTCAGGCTGTGCTGTGCTGCAGCTGGGGCTGCCAGGGGAGCCTGCAGGGATCCAGGAGAGGAGTGAAATTCAATCAGAGAAGTGTGAGGTGTCTGGCGCTGTCCAGGCGCTGCCAACACGTGCTCTGCCTCAGAGCACTGACTCTGCTCAGCTGTTCCAGGCAGAGGCAATGGGATTTCTCTTGGATGCAGGAGGCTGACATGGCCAGGGACCTCCTGGCTGCTCTGTCACACCAGCATCTGCCAAACTTGCTGCTCATGAGCATCTCACTAGAAGCAGATGCTGCCACTCAAACACAGGCACATCGTTCCACCTTCCAAAGTGTAATTTAATTTCCCTAGCTGGAATGCTCTAGCTTGCAGACATACAGCTCCCTACCTCCCCATGTCACTAACTCCAGCAGGCTTGGTGTGCCCTCCACAGCATCCCATCAAACCAAGAGGGACTGGGACATGACAATCCATTGGGACAGGCCAATCCATTGGGGCACACCAATCCACTGGGACACACCAATCCATTGGGACACACCAATCCATTGGGATATCCCAATCCACTGGGACACACCAATCCATTGGGATATCCCAATCCACTGGGACATGCCAATCCATTGGGACACACCAATCCATTGGGACACACCAATCCATTGGGACAGGCCAATCCACTGGGACACACCAATCCATCGGGACACACCAATCCACTGGGACACACCAATCCATTGGGACACCCCAATCCATTGGGATATCCCAATCCACTGGGACATGCCAATCCACTGGGACACACCAATCCATTGGGATATCCCAATCCATTGGGGCACACCAATCCATTGGGGCACACCAATCCATTGGGACACACCAATCCACAGGGACACACCAATCCATTGGGACACACCAATCCATTGGGACACACCAATCCATTGGGGCACACCAATCCACTGGGACACACCAATCCACTGGGACACACCAATCCACTGGGACACACCAATCCATTGGGGCACACTAATCCATTGGGATATCCCAATCCATCGGGACACACCAATCCATTGGGACAGGCCAATCCATTGGGACACACCAATCCACGGGGACACACCAATCCATTGGGATATCCCAATCCATTGGGACACACCAATCCATTGGGACACACCAATCCACTGGGACACACCAATCCATTGGGGCACACCAATCCATTGGGACACACCAATCCATTGGGACACACCAATCCATTGGGACACACCAATCCACTGGGACACACCAATCCATTGGGATATCCCAATCCATCGGGACACACCAATCCATTGGGACAGGCCAATCCATTGGGACACACCAATCCACTGGGACACACCAATCCATTGGGACACACCAATCCATTGGGACACACCAATCCACGGGGACACACCAATCCATTGGGATATCCCAATCCATTGGGACACACCAATCCATTGGGATATCCCAATCCATTGGGACACACCAATCCATTGGGACAGGCCAATCCATTGGGACACACCAATCCATTGGGACATGCCAATCCACGGGGACACCCAATCATTGGGACACACCAATCCATTGGGACACACCAATCCACTGGGACACACCAATCCATTGGGACACACCAATCCATTGGGATATCCCAATCCATTGGGACACACCAATCCACGGGACAGGTCAATCCATTGGGACACACCAATCCATTGGGACACACCAATCCATTGGGACATGCCAGTCCACTGGGGACAGGCCCCATCTGCAGCTGCCCCAGAGTCCAGGAGATCCTGGCAGAGGAGGGTGAGTGTCTGGTCTCTGCTGCACTGAGGGACACGAGGCTCGTTCCCCTCCCTGTCTGTGAGGGTGACAATGAGCACCAGACTGGCTCAGGAAACTGTCTGATTTCTTCCCAGTGTCTGCAAATGCATCCTCTGACTTGGTTCATGGCTCTATCCCAAATCAGCCAGGTTTTGGGGGTGGGTACAAGGTATATTCTCCAAGGCTTTGTGCCAGCTGTTTGCTCTCCTTTGCCTCACACTGTGCTGCTGTTATTCCCAGGAGGATGATGAAGCCACTGTCAAGAGAACAGATATCAGCAAAAACGGTGTCTCCCCAGATACAGTGAGTACGTGGATGAGCTTCACAGCTCAGAGTGTTTGCTGGTAGCATATGACATGGTCAGAGCAGAGGCATTGAGTTTGGATGCCATGGTGATGGAAGCCTGCCCAGAGCAGAGGGATGCTCACAGCTACAATGGAAACCTGCCTGATCTATTACCATGTTACCTCAGGCACCCATCAGACAGCTGGAAGCACTGTATTTCCTAACCTAAAGCTGGTTATGGCACACTGCATCTTTCCTGAGGATGCAGTGTGATTTCACACTGTTTTCAGTGGAGAGATTGGATTGTTTGTTAAGCTGGAATAAATCAGAATAAATCAGTCCTACCAAGGAGGTACCATTCACCTGCTATAATGGAGCACAAATATTGGGGGACACTGACAATTGTCTGGTTGGTGGAGCACACTCTGGACCTCAGACCCAGAGATTTGAGTTCTCCCTGCTGTGCATTACTGTCTGTTCCCTTCTCCATATCCTTGCCACCCAACAAAGAGTTTGTGCAGGTGTGAGGGCCCTGGCCCTGCAGGACCTGCCTGCTGCAGCTTCCAGCTGCCAGGACCTGTCCTGCCTTGGACACCCACACAGAGTTTCAGGCTCACTCCGTGCAATTCCCTGCTCCTTGCACCCTGAACTGAGGAATGGGGTGCTGGACCTGCCAGGGGTGCAAGGCAGTTTGTTGTTGCTCATTTGGGTGCTGGGTTTTGTTCGCTCTTTTTCATTCCCAGTTTTAGGGACTCACCACAACAAGCACTGAGTTTAAGGAACGTAGTTGGCTTTCCCCCAGTAAAAATAGTGTTGCTTTATTATCCTGTCATGTTTTGGTGAGAGGTGGGAACACAGGTCCCTGCGGTCGCCCCTCGGAGTGACAGGATGCTAATGAATTGAGAAATGGCTGCGGACAGCGCTGCTCGCGTCACGTCTTCATTAGCATCCCTGTGCCAGAGGCTGCTGTGATTAACACTGTCACCGCCACGGGACGGGAACGAGCAGGAATGGGACAGGAATGAGCAGGAACGGGGCGGGAATGAGGAATAATGGGACAGGAATGAGCAATAACGGGGCAGGAATGAGCAGGAACGGGACAGGAATGAGCAGGAAGGGGACGGGAATGAGGAATAATGGGACAGGAATGAGCAATAACGGGACAGGAATGAGCAGGAACGGGACGGGAATGAGCAATAACGGGGCAGGAATGAGCAGGAAGGGGACAGGAATGAGCAATAACGGGACGGGAATGAGCAATAACGGCACAGGAATGAGCAGGAACGGGACGGGAATGAGCAATAACGGGGCAGGAATGAGCAGGAACGGGTCAGGAATGAGCAGGAAGGGGACAGGAATGAGCAATAAGGGGACAGGAATGAGCAATAATGGGACAGGAATGAGCAGGAACGGGTCAGGAATGGGACAGGAATGGGACAGGAATGAGCAATAACGGGACGGGAATGAGCAATAACGGCACAGGAATGAGCAGGAACGGGTCAGGAATGAGCAATAAGGGGGCAGGAATGAGCAGGAAGGGGACAGGAATGAGCAATAAGGGGGCAGGAATGAGCAGGAACGGGACGGGAATGAGCAGGAACGGGACGGGAATGAGGAATATCAGCCCAGCTTCCCCAGCAGCTGCTCCCTGTGCTCACTCTGGAGCAGGGACCCCGTTCTGGGCTGGGATCCCGCCCATCACCTTCGCTGGGTTTGCACACAAAGAGATGATGCTGCTCTCTCCGCAGCTGAATGTCCTTCGTGCCTCGGGTTGGAGGGAGGGAACGCCGTGACTGCTGTGCTGGGGAAAGCTCAGGGACTGGGAGATTCTTTGTTCATCCCATGACGGGTCAGGTCAAACATCTGCACTCCCCCAGATGTGTGCCTGGGCCCAGAGGGAAAAGGAAAGTTCTTGCAAGGGTACAGGCCTGTTGGAGGGTTTGTGTTTGGGGATGGAAGGGGGAAAATGCTGCTTCTCAAACCAGCCTCATCCTGCTGGCTCCACAGCTCAGTTTGGGAGGGAAGGCAGCTCCAGCCATCCCTGGGCCAGGTCTGCCATGCCTAACAGGTCCTGCTGATCCTATAGCCACAGTATCCCATCCCTAACCCCTCCTGCTGATCCTATAGCCACAGTGTCCCATCCCTAACCCCTCCTGCTGATCCTATAGCCACAGAATCCCATCCCTAACCCCTCCTGCTGATCCTATAGCCACAATATCCCATCCCTAACCCCTCCTGCTGATCCTATAGCCACAATATCCCATCCCTAACCCCTCCTGCTGATCCTATAGCCACAGTATCCCATCCCTAACCCCTCCTGCTGATCCTATAGCCACAGTATCCCATCCCTAACCCCTCCTGCTGATCCTATAGCCACAATATCCCATCCCTAACCCCTCCTGCTGATCCCACAGCCACTATGTCCCATCCCTAACCCCTCCTGCTGATCCTATAGCCACCATGTCCCATCCCTAACCCCTCCTGCTGATCCCACAGCCACAATATCCCATCCCTAACCCCTCCTGCTGATCCCACAGCCACCATGTCCCACCCAGGCTCTGCACAGGGACCTGTGACAGGTCTCTCTTTTCCACAAGGAACTTTTTACAAGCTGAGTGAAACACAGAGTGACTGTACAGAGGCTGTGTGTCCATATGGGGAGCCATTCCAGAGGCCAGGGCAGTGGAGTTACTTTTCATGTGCCACCGACTGCTCATTTGAAGTGCCCTGAGTAGGGAAGGAGGCTGAAGCTGTATAAAACTGAGAAACTCGTAGAGGTCAAAAGAATAAATTATAGTAATTTTTAGGTTTTTGTGGGTTGTTTATCTCCCCTGTTTTCGAGTCAATCTAATCAAATGTGGATTTGCCACAATCACTGCTCATGCTAACCTTCACCTGGAGGCTATTAATATGCATGACGCTTGTTAAGTGTTTGCTTAATTTTTATTTATGGGAACTAGACTCTGTGAAGTGTAGCTGAGCTGGCTGGAGAGCACGTGTGCAGGGTGAGAGGGGTGGGAAGGCAGCAGGGGACGGAGGCTGGGGTGCTGGTCCTGCAGCCCCGTGGTCAGCAGGTCAGTGCTGGACCCCCAGGGGACTGAGGAGCTGCCAGGGGGAGCCCCCTCCTCACCAGAAATGCTTGACCCCAGCCCTGGGCGCCTGTTTAATGCTCTGAACCCTGTGTGCCATTTTTCTCATCTCTTGAAGATGCGCTCACAGGTCACTTAACAGCAATAGTGTTGTGTCCTGGGAGAGAGATGGAAAAAGGAGTCTCAGTGGTGGGGGATTTTCCTGCAAATAGCTCTTATTTTTAGCCTGGCTTTTGGGAAGTCAAAAGGGAAGGAGAGGACAGGATTTATTTTTAGCATCTATATTGCAAAGCTGATCTGAGGTGTGCAGGCTGAAGGACAAGTCTCTCCGTGGGCCAACCCCTGGGTGTCCTCCTGTGCTGGGACGCAGAGAGCAGCCAGCACACCTGTGGCACCAGCACGGCCCTGTGGCCCAGGAGGAGCCCCTGGAGGCAGCTGGGGTGTCAGCAGAGGCCACTGCTGTGTGTGCAGCTCCCCAGGTGCTGCAGGGCTCCTCTAGAGTCTCATCCAAAGGACAGAAGGACAATCAGGGCTCAGCTCCACCACAGCATTGCCAGTCCTGGCATCCAGAGGGGTGTGTGGGGGTCAGGGTGGCCAGAGAGCATCTGGGAGGATGTTTGAATACTCACTGAACTGCAAGGGGACTCAGCCTGCAAGGAGCCAGGTGATTGGAAACGGATGAGAGGTTCTGCTGGCCCACCCTTTAAATCAGAGAGAGACCTTCCCAATCCTGCCCCAAAGCATCCCAGCCAGCCCTTGGCACGTGAAGGGATCGATCCAAACTCTAACGGGCTCCCCCTCTGCCCTGCCCCTGCAGAGAGTCTATAAAGAATCATTTCCCATTGCCCTCTGATCCGCAGGCTTTATTGAAACCTGCAGCACTGGATGTTTTCACAGCGGCCGGGGTGTGTTCCGCCAGTCAATGCTAATCTCAGCATTGATTACAGCGTCAATATTTGCCGGGGCTGGTGCTGCGATCCCTCCCGGCCCTGCCCGGAGCATCCCTCCCCTCCCAGCCCTGCCCTGGTCCTGCACAATAGCCGCTGATGGCAGCGCTGCCGTCTCCTGGAAACCCTTAACGCATCCTCAACGCGCCTATTTGTGTGTCTGAATTAAAAAGGAAAAGGAAAAAAGCCTTCACCTTGGGGAGGGGGGAGCTCGGGGATGGCAGAAAGGTTGCGGTGATTAAAGAAAGCTGGGAGCATTCGAGCAATATTAAATCTGACGGGCATAATGACGACTGAGATCTGATAGAACAGAGAGAAGGCTGCAAAGAAAGGGCTGGTATTTTTCCCTGATGTAACATAATGGTCACATTTTTCTTTCACAATGGTTTTTCTGAGATAAAGAACAAATTATACTGATTTGATTGCTACTTAGAAATACTTAAAATTGAAAAAGACAGCAGGTGGGCATGGTTAGGAAGGAGGGTTATTTTAGCATAACAGATGCATGCATAAAGCATTGGGGAGCCAATTTTTTAATCATGAGACCCCCCGAAAAAAGGCCTTTGGAGTTTTTCTGTGCCAGGTGGGGAGGTGAGGAGGAGTGTGGGACACTGGGGGATGGAGGAGAACGTTCCTGTGCTGCTGGGACACACTGGGGAGCAGCCCTGCACCTACTGGGGCGTGTCCTGGTGGAAATAAATCTGCCACGGGACTTTTTGTTCTGGGGAGGGGACGATTTCCAGGGCAGCGGGGTGGCTGCAGCAGGAGGGGGCCAGGCTGGAGGGACAAAACCTCCTCAAACAGCTCTGGCAGGATGTGCTCTTCAATAAACACACGTAGCCATTTTTAATTATTCCCACTATTAAAAATGACTTGTTTACTCAGATTTATGCAGCGCTAATAAACATGCCTTGGAAATTACTTAAGTAACTAGGGTTTGCTAATAAAAACACCATATATAAAGCAAGTGCGTTGCTCGGTTAATCAATTAATTCTGGTTTAATTACTGGGAATTGCTGCTGGTGACTGGCCATGGCTCGGGTCTGCTCGCAGGGTGGACGTGCCTGCCCACAGCTGCAGGGGCAGGATGCCAGGGCTGCCCTGCAGAGCTGTCCCTGCTGGAGTGGCAGCACCAGGAGGGTCCCAGCCCCACGCAGACCAGGGCTCGTGTGCCAGCCCAGGCTTTGGGGTGGGCAGCCAGGGCAGGCTGCAGGAGCCAAAGCAGCCAGGGGGATTTTCTTTCATTCTGTCAGAACGAATCATCCGCTCCTTTATGTCTCTTAATTTAAAATTTAAAAGAGGTTGGGGCCTGGGTGACCATTTACAGCAGTTTCCAAACCAAACTCCATCCTTCATTTTCTCATTCCCGTGAGCAGGGTGAGACAACAAGCTATGACAGAGGCAAACCTGTTAATTCCAAAATTTTGTTTCCATGACACCAAGAAAGTTTCATTTGGAGATGAAGTGTATTTTATGCTTCTTTTCTACTGGTATTTTAAAAACATCTTGGATATTCCTGGGATTGTCCTGAGCTCCCTGACCAAACCTTTTGTGATCATTACTGCAGTGGGGAGAAACAGCCCCCCTTGCTGCAGATGAGAAGCTGTGCAGGTTCTGAACTGACCTC
>CM067585.1:7285089-7333553 GCA_034336665.1 Luscinia megarhynchos | reverse complement strand
CTAATTCACTCCTGCATCCTAATCCCAATTTCACTCCTGCACATCCCAAACTAATTTCCTCCTGCACATCCCAAACCCCAATTTTCCTGCACATCCCAAACCCCAATTTCACTGCTGCACATCCTAAGCCCCAATTTCCTCCGCACATCCCAAGCGTAATTTCCTCCGCACATCCCAAACCCCCAATTCCTCCTGCACATCCCAAACCCCCAATTTCACTCCTGCACATCCCAAACCCCAATTCCTCCTGCATCCCTCCCCAATTTCACTCCAGCACATCCCAAACCCCCAATTTCCTCCTGCACATCCCAAACCCCAATTCCTCCTGCATCCCACTCCCCAATTTCCTCCTGCACATCCCACTCCCCAATTTCATCCTGCATATCCCAATTCCAATTTCTCTTGCACATCCCACTCCCCAATTTCACTCCTGCACATCCCAAAACAATTCTCACTCCTGCACATCCCCAACAATTTCACTCCTGCATCCCAAACCCCAATTCACTCCTGCACATCCCAAACCCTGGATTTCACTGCTGCACATCCCAATCCCAATTTCACTCCTGCATCCCACTGCCCCCGTTTCCCAGCTCCGAGCACCGGGCAGGCTCTGAGCCCTCGGGGAGGGATCTCCTCTCAGCCGAGACTCTCACAGCTCTGAAAGCCAAAGAGCAGCAGCGGTTCCTGGAAACGCCGCGGCTCGGGGAGGTGAGAAACCTTCCCACCCGCTGGCTACGTGACAGGACAGCCACAGCCCCGGGGACAGGAGCGCTTTGGGGGGGGGAGGAGAAACTGGCTCCTGAGGGCTGTGCAGGAAAAATCTGCGGAGAACAGGGTGGGAGAGGGATGTGAATGCTCTGGCCTACAAGCCCCCTCCCTCCCGGTCCGAGCCACGCTGGGGACGTGTTGGTGGCACTTGCTGTGGTCACGCCAAGCAGGGACACGAGGCAAAATGTTAAATGGGTGATGCACGCCCCAAAAATGAGCAGGGAAGGAGGCACCGACAGCCAGGGGACACAGGGACAAATCCTCCTGGTGTCCCTTCCCTCCTCACCAAGGACAGCAGCAATGGGGTGGAGTCAGGAAAAAGGATTAAATCCAAAGCAGGGATTTAGGAAGTGGGGGAGGAAGGCTAAGGACTGAATGGCAACCAAAAAAAAATAAAAATCCAAAGTGCAAGAGGGGGTGAAAAAGGAATTTTAGAGGGAAAAAGGCTTTGCACAAAAATTCTGGGCAGAAAGGGACTGGAGCTGTGAGAGGGGAGAAAGGAAAAAGTGGGAGCAGAGAAGGTGAGGGAAGGGAAGGGAAGGAAGGGAAGGGAAGGGAAGGAAGGGAAGGAAGGGAAGGGAAGGAAGGGAAGGGAAGGGAAGGGAAGGGAAGGGAAGGGAAGGGAAGGGAAGGGAAGGGAAGGGAAGGGAAGGGAAGGGAAGGGAAGGAAGGGAAGGGAAGGGAAGGGAAGGGAAGGGAAGGGAAGGGAAGGGAAGGGAAGGGGGAAGGGAAGGGAAGGGAAGGGAAGGGAAGGGGAAGGAAGGGAAGGGAAGGGAAGGGAAGGGAAGGGAAGGGAAGGGAAGGGAAGGGAAGGGAAGGGAAGGGGGAAGGGAAGGGAAGGGAAGGGAAGGGAAGGGGAAGGGAAGGGAAGGGAAGGGAAGGGGAAGGGAAGGGGAAGGGAAGGGAAGGGAAGGGAAGGGAAGGGAAGGGAAGGGAAGGGGAGGGAAGGGAAGGGAAGGGAAGGGAAGGGAAGGGAAGGAAGGGGAAGGGAAGGGAAGGGAAGGGAAGGGAAGGGAAGGGAAGGGGCAGATGAGTGTCAGGGAGGCCCTGGGGTTGCTCTTCCCCCCAGGAACAGAATTAACCCCCAGAGCAGCTCCTGCCATTCCACTCCCCACGTTCTGCCTGCTGGGTTTTGTTTCACAGCAGCCCTGGGTGTGAGAGGGTTCTGCAGCAGAGCTCCTGCTGAACACAGGGCTGCAGAAAGGGGGGGAAAAGAAGGAAATTCCACAGGAAGTTCAAATATTTTATTACTTCCTGTTTGTACAAAGTGTATGTCAACACTTGGCACCCGCTGTGCTATTTGTTTAGAGCTAAGGTGCCAACTTGACAGAAAGTCTTTTTTTCCCCTCCTGATCTAACTCAGAAAGATCTGGAGCACAAGGGAAAAAAGAGCTCAGAGGGAGAGGGAGGAGATGCCCAAGGAAAAACCCCTGGTGCTGCTCCAGGCTGCTGGGGACCCCCCAAAAAATCCCCCCTGGCAGGGGCTGGATCCCTTCCCTGCATTTCCCAGCCGTGGCTCCTCAGAAGTTTGATCTGGGCACAGCCCGAGTTAAAAAGCTTTGCTCAAGGGCTGAGATGAAGGGCCAGGGGTGGGAGATGAATGGGATGCTCAGAGGTGGAGCCCAGCCACAGCTCTGCCCCCAAACCCCACAAGGACGTTGGCTGCAGGGGTTCTGAGCTGAGAAGAAGCTGCCCAGGGTTTTCCCAGGGTGCCAAAGACAAATGGCCAATTCTTTCCACATTAAGGATGGGTTTGTCCTCCCCACCAGCCCCACAGCAGCCTGCAGCCCTGCCCAGTGCTCATCCTCACATCACACACCACAGCCCAGATCCTGAAGCCAAAAAGTGGAAAAAAAACTCCATCTATTTTTATGCCCACACATATTAACATACACACGTTCAAAAGTGTATATCATATATATAAACACATAAAAACTGCAATTCCTGCTGGCAGCTCTTCCTCCCCAGACAAGCCAAACCAGGCAGAGCAGCCCCAGGTGCCAGCCCAGGTGCCAGGCTGGCACTGCCAGGGTGCTGTGCCCAGGAGCCACCCAGTGGCAACTGCACCAGGAAAAGCACCTCAGCTTTCCAGGATCATCTTACAGCTGTTTCCACACCCAGGGGAAGGGTTATCTTTTTGGAATTTTTGTCTCCATTCAAAAGTGTGGCAAAAAAGGAGATTTTTTTTAAAAAAATGTTTTTTGTCCGCTGGAAATTCGTCAAGCATGATTTAAATCTGGGGGGCAAAACCTGACCAACAAATCTATGATTCCCTGAAAAAATATTCCAAAATAGCCACAGTTTGGGTCCAAACTTTTTCTATCAGTAATTTATGGGTTGTGGGGTGCAGAGTCAACCTTTGGGGGGCCGCACAAGGACAAATAAACACCACACAGATCTCCTCAAGGAGATCAACCAGCACTCCCAGCACAATCTGAGGCTCAGAAATCATCAAATCATCAATTTGAGGCTCAAAAAAAAAAGGGAAAATCCCAGAAAAACTCTGTCCTTGCACCTGGGCTGTGTCCCCCACACACAGAGCCAGGACAAGCTGCTCCATCCTCGGCTTTGGCCACGGGTCACTATCAGAAAATGGAAATGCAGGCTGGGGAGCTCTGGGGTGAAATGCTGAAATTCAAGAGGAACAGGTGTGATTCAGCCGGGTTTGGCTGTCAGGGAGGCCAAACCGAGCTCCAAGAGTAGCAACTATCTCAGCTTGTATTATTATTTATGTATTCCTGATGATGGTGATGATTATGATTATTATTATTATTATTATTAGAAAGGAGATCTGATGCAGCTGATAAGGGGCTGAGGCAGCAGTCAGCAGGGGCTGGTTTCTATTCCCTGACACTCCTGGTTGTGAAATTCCCTGCCCAGCCCCAGCACCCACCACGACCCACAGGTGCCCCACACCAGGGACCTGCCTGGCTTCAAAAAAAAAAACAAAAAAAAACCAAAAACCCAACATAACAGCAGGGTTGGATTTCCTGTATTCCAGCTTCTAAATCCATCCTCGACAGGCTCCAAAATCAAGTCAAGGAGGAGGGAAAAATCCACCAAAGGGGGGATGCAAATGAAACCCCCCGGCCGAGGGAGCAGCCCACATCAAGGGGCACCCGTGGCCCAGCGACAGCATCAACAGAAAATGTTTTCTGAGGAGTTTTTCGAAGGATCAAACCGCTTCCCCTGGCTGCGAGCACTGCAGCCTCACACGCAAAGGGAACAAGCTCGGCTTTATAACCCCGGGCTGGTGCTGAGCGAGCAGGAGGGAGCGAAAAGCCGGAGATGGAGCCCCCAGGGACACGATCCCAGCACACGGGGGGTGAAGAATCCCGGTGCAGAGAGGGAATTCCTGCGGGCAGCAGCAGCCAGCGGGGCAGGGCAGCTCCCGGAGCCTCCCCGGGCACCGGCACCGGCTCCGGCTCCGGCGCTGCTGCGGTCGCTGCG
This sequence comes from Luscinia megarhynchos, assembly GCA_034336665.1. Lineage (NCBI taxonomy): Eukaryota > Metazoa > Chordata > Aves > Passeriformes > Muscicapidae > Luscinia > Luscinia megarhynchos. Next base: position 7,329,335 of record CM067585.1, on the reverse strand, counting down.
TCTCCGCTTTCTCCAGCTCAGCCCCGGGCGCTGCCAGCCCCAGCCTCCGACAGCCCACAGCGAAACCGCGGCGGGGCCGAGGGAAGGAGCTCCGGGATGGGGCAGACACGCCGGGAACCCGCACCGGGGCTGGGGTGATCACCAGCGATCAGCCCCGGGGCCGAGCACGCCGCCCTGATTCCGTCCACAGCCCCGACTCCATCCACAGCCCCGACTGACTCCATCACCCCCCCGTGCAGAGCCAGGTCGGGTCCTTCACCCTCTTGCTGTCGAAGCCCAAAGCGTTTTCCCAAAATCCCAACCTGGAGCTATGAAATTATCCCTCCAGGATGGGTTAGGGAACAGGGCAAGGAGTACAAACCATCCACCCGTGATGGGATATGGAGCAGGGTAAAGGAGCTACAAACCATCCACCCGTGATGGGATATGGAGCAGGGTGAGGAATACAAACCATCCCCCCGTGATGGGATATGGAGCAGGGTAAAGGAGCTACAAACCATCCCCCCCCGATGGGATATGGAGCAGGGTGAGGAGTACAAACCATCCCGTGGTGGGATGTGGAGCAGGGAGCAGAGCAAGGAGTACAAACCATCCCTCCGTGATGGGATACGGAGCAAGGAGCAGGGTAAAGAACTACAAACAGGACAAGGAGCTACAAACCATCCAGTGGTGGGTTATAGAGTAGGATAAAGAATACAAACCATCCCGTGATGGGATATGGAGCAGGGAACAGGATAAGGAGCTATAAACCATCCCATGATGGGATGTGGAGCAGGACAAGGAGTACAAACCATCCCATGATGGGATGTGGAGCAGGACAAGGAGTACAAACCATCCCTCCGTGATGGGATACGGAGCAGGGACAAGGGAGCTACAAAACCATCCCTCCGTGATGGGATACGACGGGGAGCAGGGATAAAGGGGCTACAAACCATCCCTCCGTGATGGGATATGGAGCAGAGCAAGGGGTACAAACCATCCCGTGACGGGACACGGAGCAGGACAAGGAGTACAAACCATCCCGTGACGGGACACGGAGCAGGGAGGGAGGGAAAACCCGCCCAGCACACGGCGCCACCCCAACGCCATCCCGCAGCTCCGTGCGCTGGCTCCGCGTCCTGCCCCCCTGAGCCACGGAGCGCTCGGAGCCTGCACCCCCTGCCCACAATCCTCAAAGCCACCCTGCACTCACTGCGGGGCTCCCGGGGTCCGTCCACGGTCACTTTGATGGCTCGGTGATAAGTGGCCACTTGGGTGGGGTTGGTGAACACGGTGATGGTCAGGGTGAAGCTTTTCCCTAGGGAGGAGGAAAAAAACTAAAATTAAACACGACAGAAGTGAGGATCCCACATGAGTTCAGCTGTTTTGGGGGAGAGAGGCTGGAGACGGAGCGGGCTCGGGCACAAATCCCCGCACACATCTTTGCGTTTAACGACAAACAGCCCTGGAGCCGGCACCTCCCCGCAGGGAAAAGTCACTGGTCCCGTTCCCTGCGCTGATCCCTGCACCCCGAGCAGCGCCCTGGGCTTCTCCCGAGGAAACGCGGCCCTGGAGCGGCGCTGGGAGCGGGATCCCCCTCTGCGGGAACGCGGGATATCCCCTCTGCGGGAACGCGGGAATGCGGGATCCCCCTCTGCGGGATCCTCCCTGCGGGAACGCGGGATCCTCTCTGCGGGAACGCGGGATCCTCTCTGCGGGAACGCGGGAATGCGGGATCCCCCTCTGAGGGAATGTGGGATCCCTCCTGCGTGATCCCCCCTGCGGGAATGCGGGATTCCCCTCTGCGGGAATGCGAGACCCCCCTGTGTGAATGCGGGATCCTCCCTGCGGGATCCCCTCTGCGGGATCCCCCCGGGATGATCCTTTGGAAGCAGCTGCGGGGGATCCAGGGCCCGGTCCCCGGGGATGCTGTGCTCGGCCTCGGCCAAAAACCGGGAACTGCAAAACGGGAACTGAATCCGGCTTTGGTCGCCAGAAGCGGCCACCAGACTCAGAGCAGGAATCTGCTGCTGGGAAAGGGGAAAGGCTTTGGATACCCTCAGAAGCACCGAGCTGTCACCTTTTATGCAAAGAAAAAATAAAAAAAAAGCTCTCGGGAGCCAAATTTTGCGAGGAGCCGCCCTTGCCCCAGCAGAATCAGTTTCCATCCGCAGCCTGAAAATTCCTTTATCGTCACAGAGGGTCTCACCAGCCCTGGCCCACCCCGACCCCAAATCTTCACCTCCCGCAGCCCGGGCTGGCTGGGCTGGAAATCCGGCCCAGGGGAGGCTGTGGGAGAACAGAAACCCCCGCAGGAAGGGGTCAGTTCTCCCTCAGGCTCCCCAAAATCAGGAACCCCTCGGCCAGGGGAAGGAGGCGGCGCAGAGCAAACCCAGCAGCGATCCCTGCGGGATTTCAGAGGTGTCAGGTCTGAACCCCAGCAGGATATCAGGTAAAAACCTCTGCGTGATGGATTTCTGCTCCTCCAGCCTTTATTCCACGGATAAAAGCTGGAAGAAACCACCTCCTTTCCCTTTTCCCTGAAGCAATCAGGGGTTTGCAGATCCTGAGAATATCCACAGCAAAATAAAACAGGGTTTATCCAGCTAGGAGGGAAAAAAAGGAATAAACAGCGGGAAGAATTGAGATTATCTCTGCCGGAGAACATGCTGGGATTATCCCAGGTGGGAGAATTCCTGCAGGGAGCACGGAGAGGAGGGAACGCGGGTTCTAAACACCAAGCCCGCCTCACCTCGGCTTTCAAAGCAGCGCTGAACCATCACAAACCTTCAGCTCACTTTCTGCACAGAGAGGAGCATTTGGGAGGGCAAAAGAAATAGAATTATTTCGTTTTGGAATCCCCAAGGATGCAGCCAACCTGCAGGGACGGGACGAGCCCGCAGAGAGTGGAGGAATCCCGGCGCCATCAAGGCCACGGGGGAAAAAAATTTAAAAAAAAATTAAAAAGCAGCAAAGAGGATTTGAGGGGAAAAACCTTTACAGAGCCAGGGGTGAGGAGGATGATTCCTCATTCCCTAAATTATTTAGGGAATTTGCAGGAGGAAAGGTTCGCAGGCAGCAAAACGTGGCTGTGAACAAAACCCCAGAGCTGAGCCCGGCACGTCCGTGCCCTGCTTTAGACTGCATTAATACTCATTTATTAATTATTATTATTCTAATATTTAATTTTTTATTCTCTCTGCCCCGGAGTCCCTCTCTGCAGACACAAACCCAGCCCGGGCCCGTTCTGCCTCTGTCAGGTTCGCTGCCCTGAACCGAAAATGAAGATTCTGCCCCAGCATCATTTTGAGTCATTTCCCGCCTTCTCAGGAAGCCGGGCTGGGTTTTCTCACCCCCGCCGGGGCTGGGCGGGTTTGGGATGCTCCGGGGGGATAATTCCAGCCGGGAGAACAAGCGAGGTGCAGCAGGGATTACTTTCATTTTATACAAATGAAAACCTATACTCAACCTGAGCACACAAAACCTGATTTTTTTTCCCCTCTTTGTCTTGCACATGGAGATGCAAATTTATTTTTTATGGGGGGAGTTAGGAGCGGCTCTTCCCAGCTCACATTCGCTTGGGAATAATCCCTGATTGCTAATTTTTTATTACTAAAAAAACCCAAATCTGGCCCGTTTCAAGCGGTTTTCCCGAGGACAGCCCGGGATTTGGATTTTCCAGTCTCCTGCAGCTCGGCGGGGCTGGAGCAGGATCCGTGTTTACGGATCCACACATCCTCACTTCGGATTTACACAAACATTTGTACACACGAGGGGAAATATTCCACAGCGGCTCCAAATTTCTGCCGGAATAAATGAAAGCAGCACCAGGCTGTCAAGGGATGGAGCCAAACGAGGCAGAGCGAGTGTGACACCCGGAATAAAAACTCAACAGGAGCGATTTTTCGCAGCAAATTGCTCTGAAAGTGCCGGGAAAGCAGCGCCAGACACGGTGGGGTTGTTCCTCTCTGAATATGACAAAGCCTCGCCCCACACGAATGCGCATTAAAAAAAGAAAATTAAAATAATTAGCGCCCGAGTCCCGCCCGTTAGAGGCAGCGGAGGACTGTAATGAGGGAGGACTCTGCCCGAGGAAGGAGTTTATTCACCAAGAGCTTTACGAGACCAAACTCCCGCTCGTTCCGAGCTTGAGAGTGCAGAGGAAGCGAGTTAATAATGAATTCAAGAGTCACGCTGAGGCTGGGTTGCGCTCAGTTTGGAAATTTGTACGAGGATGAAGAAAAAAAAAGCAAAAAAAAAAAAGCCCAACCAGAAAGAAAAGAGCCTAAGAGAATAATTGATTACAGAAATGAAAGCTTAATTCATAAAAGAAAAACATTTTCCATCCATCAACCTGCAACCAGTTAAGTGGAGAGTTTTAAAGAAACTGCAACATGGAGAAGGAGCCAACAGGAAAAAGGAAATGTATGAAAGAATGTAAACTATTCAAGTTTCATAAAGAGGAACAAGTAAACAGTTATTACATGCAAATAATTCCTAACATCACTGCTTTTAATTAATGCGGAGAAGTCAAAATATATCTGACACTGCGTGTATACACATAAAGCCTTTGAGAAAATGCTGCCATATGGCCATTAAAATATCGAGTTCTTATTTGGGCTCCAGTGCAGAATTAAGTGCTTCGATCTGCAGCGTTCACTGGTGATGAAATGCTGAAATTCTATTTATACCCTCGGAAACTCAGGTACAGGGAGGGCGGGCAGGGCTCCGTGTTTAAGATTTCCAGGGGATTTATTTCCCCCTGCTCGGACGGGAAGGCAAATCGCCGTCCTGCTTTTCCCTGCCACCAGCGTGGGGAAAATGAGCAAAAATCCCCTCGAAATTTTCCCCCGAAAATCCAATTTTCGCTGTTTAAAGTGGAGCTGCCAGGTGGGGTTTGCTCAGAGAGCACCCGCCGCCTCCTGCGTGATGGGAGAAATTGGGGAAGATTCGGGCTGGGGCCGCATTATTTGTGTTTAGATAGATTTATAGATATTTAGATATATTGCGTTTGTGTTTTAATTTTGGGTTTTTTTTTTAATCCGACACCCGGGCAGAGAGAAGCCCTGGGAGAAGCTGCTCCCGCATCCCTCTCATCCCTCAGGAACCACGCTGGGGCTGCGGGGCTTCTCCCGGCAACGAAACCACAGTTGAAATAAAATACAGCATAAAATAAAATAAAAATTTTTAAAAACCCAACAAAATAAAATTTCAAATAAAAATTATAAAATGAAATAATAATCAAAAAAGAGAGAAACATTTTCTTTCCTATTTGGTTTTGGGGGGTTTTATTTAACCTCTCTAAAAAACAAAATAAAAAGGCCAACCATTTCCTGGCCGGTACCTACCCCTGCCGCTTCTCCCAACAAATCTGAGGTCGTTAAATCTCGCTACTTGGTTTTTCATCACGGCAGAGGCGTTGCGCAGCTCCGCCGAGTAATTCTCGTCGTTCCCCGCCATCACCGTGACCACGGTCCCATCGGGGACATCTCCGAGCGCTACGACCTAGGGCAGGGCCAGAGCGTTTCAGGCTAAAATTCACCGTCACCCAAACCTGCGCTACGGTTCCCCCCTAAACCCGCGAAAAAAAAAAAACAAAAAAACCAACCCCGAAGAAAAACCAAAAGCAACCCCGAGCAAGGCTGAGAAAATCGGAGGGGAAAGGGGAAAACGAGCCCCAAAAGGGTTAAAAGCAGCCGGGGAGGGGGTGAAGGGGGTCAGGCCACCCTCGGTCCCCTCGGAGGAGTCCGTGCGTTTATTTTGTTGGATCGGGGATGGAAGGAAAGCGCTGCCGAGCGGGGGAGAACCCCCAGAACTGCCGGGGAGCAGCAGCCGCAGCCGGGGAAACTCGGTTTGGAGCCCCCTTCACCCCTCCGGGCTGCCGGGGCTCCTGCCCGGCTCCCCCCGGTTCCCGTTCCCCCGGGGATGCCCGGCCCGGCACCGCGGCTTCAGCTCCTCGCTGGATTTTTGGCAGATTAAATCTCCCTTCCCTGCCTCGCTCTCCCTCTCTCCCAGGAAGGTAATTAACCTCCATCTCATTAAACTTCAAAGTTGCCTGAGAGCTCCTAACTGTACGGAATATCTAAGATGCCGTGACCGCGGGGCAACGCGGAGACTTGATTAAAAATAATAAACCGGGCTATTTGATTAAAAATAATAACGCGGTGATGTCAGGAGCGCTTTAAAGCGGAGGGGAAAGGGCGAGCGGCTCAGGGTCCGTCACGGGGACGCGGCGCTTACCTTGAAGGCGACGGGCAGCGTCTTGTTGCACCTCCAGTGGGACGGCAGCACGGAGCACAAGAAGTTGGGGCTGTCGGTGCGCACCAGCTCTCCGGCGTGGTCCGCCAGCACATCCACCACCGAGCGCGCCTCGGGCCGAGCGCGGGCGCCCGGCGCGGGGGCCCCCAGCGCCCCGCTGTTCTCGCCCATCTTACCGCAGGGGAACGCCGTGGACGGGGGAGTGAAGCGCCTGCTGGTGCTCGGGTCTACGGGAATACGCATCACAACGGCGGGCGAAGGGGAGCCGGGCGGGACGGGCGGCGGGAGCGGCCGAGCCCCGCGCTGGCCTCGCTCCGTGGGGGGAACGGCGGGGCGGAGGGTGAGAAGCCGCGGAGCTCGGTGCCGCTCCCGGTGCCGCTCCCCGTGCCGAGCCCGAGCCCCGCTGCCGGCCCCGCCGCGCCGCCCGGTACCGTATTTACAGCCGGCCCCGGGGGGGCGGAGCGGCCGTGACGGACGGGCCGCTCCGCCAATGGGAGCCCGGCAAGGGCGGCTGGCCCCGCCCAGCAGCGCGCGCGGGGCGTGGTTTTGTGGGAAGGCGCGGGTAAATTGCGAGTGGGCGTGGTTTTGGTGGAAGGGGCGTGGTCTGCGCAGGACACGCCCCCCCGGCGCACGTCGGGGCTCCGGTGGTTTTTGGCCGCCGCCGCCGCCGGGGAGGTTTTGGGGTGCGGTGGGGCCGGTTTGGGGCCGCAGCCGCCGCCGCCCGGAGCTGAGCACCCAGCCCGGCCCCGCCGCCCGGCGCTCCCCGCGGGAACGCGACCGCGACCCCCGGCACCGCGCCCCCGACGGGGGATTCGCGCTCAAAACCGCGGCTCCCAAACCTTCTCCTCCTGCCCTACCCAAAATCCTGACCCGTCTCATGCCGCCGGTCTCGGGGCGCCCGCAGCCCCCGGTGCCCCCGGAGGCTCCCCCGGGGCTGCGGCTGCGGCTCCGGCCGGGATCCGTTGGCGAGAAAATTAGCGGCGAGGCCGCCGGTCCTGCGGGAACAAACACAACGGAGGCGGCGGCTCCCGGTGCTCCGCGGCTGCCCCGAACCGAGGGGCTGGCGGGGCAGAACCGGGGCAAAACCGGGGCTGAACCGCGGCTGAACTGGGGCAGGACCGAAGCAGGACCGGGGCAAAACCGGGACAAAACCGTGGCAAAACCGTGGCAGAACCGGCGTAGAACCGGCGCAGAACCGGGGCAGAACCGGGGCAGAGGAGGAGGTTGCTGTGCCCACGCTGCTCCCCGGCTGTTTCCCGGTGCCCGGCTCGGTCCGACGCCGTTCTCAGACCGGCACCGTCCATCCGAGAGGATCCGGCCGGGCCGCGGCGTTCCCGGCTCCGCGCTGCCCGGTGTGAAACGCAAATTTCCTTAGAACAAACCAAAATAAAGCTCAGTACCAGAAAATCCTCCTTTCCTGGACTGGCCTCACTCACTAATGAAACATTTCCCTCCGCGGTGCCTCGCGGGGCGAGCCCGGGCCGGGCTCTGCAAGGCCCAGAAACTCCCGGTATTCCTCCAGAAACAAGCAACAACAACAATAATAAATACATATTTTAAATATATTTTTAACGGAGAGCGGCAAATCCCGGCCCGCAGCTCCCGTTACACCATCGGGATCCGCGCCGGGACCACCGAACCAACACCGGGCCGGCCCCCGCCGCTACCGGCGCTCAAACTCTGCCCTTTTTAGGTGAAAGCAGCCGCCGGTTCAGTTCTACTTTTCGCCCCCCGTTCGCCAGGAGGGGAACCCGCACAAAGCCCGGGCCGGGGGTTTGCTGGGGGTGGGGCACGGCCGGTCCCGGTGCCCCCCGGTAGCCCCGGGGAGGGGGGCACGGAGATGTGAACGGGGCACGGAGCGGTGAACGGGGGGCGAGGCTGCAGTTCCGCCGTGCGGCCGCGGGTTGGCACCGGGACTCCGCCGGGGCGGGACCGGACGGGATGGACGGGATGGGATCAGTGGGATGGGACGGGACCGGACGGGATGGACGGGAGTGGGATCAGTGGGATGGGATGGGACGGGACCGGGCGGGATGGGATCAGTGGGATGGGACGGGACCGGACGGGATGGGATCAGTGGGATGGGATGGGACGGGACCGGGCGGGATGGACAGGATGGGATCAGTGGGACGGGACGGGACGGGATGGACGGGACGGGATGCTGACATCCCCCGGGATGCCGACACCCCCACCCCCGCTCCATCCCGCCCTCCCGCCCCGTCCCGGTGCTCCTCTTGCCCCTTCCCGCTGCTGAACCCACCCCCGGGGTTACCCCACGCTCCTGGCGGTGTCACCCGCCAGTCCCCCCAAGGATCCCCCTGGCAGGACCGAGGTGCCGCCCTGCAGCCGCTCCCCGCCTTCACTGATTTATCCCAGCGCCGCCACGCGCGTTTCTCTGATCGCTTTTTATACCGGGAGCAACCTGCGCAACGGGCGCTGAAAGATCACCTGGATTCCTCCAGGCACCGCCCAGGCGCCTCCCGAGTCTCGCAGCTGTGCTGGGTACCACGTCCTGCTCCCTTCCCCAAATCCGCTCTCTGCCCCCCGCCCTGCCCTGCTCTCCCCGCACCCCACAGCAGCACCGAGATGAGACCCAAACCAGGGAGCCGTGACAAACCAGCCTCCCCAAAACCCCCAAACTGTCCGAGACCTCCCGCGCTGCAGAGCCCAGCAAATCAACCCCGTGGCTGCCTCTGTGAGAGGCGTCCGGCCAAGCAAAGCCACCCCAGAGCTCCGGGGACGCGCAGAACTCTGCCCGAGGGGGAAGGAATTTTCCTCTCCGTTTGAATTCTGCTTTTCCAGCGCAGAGCCTCAAACCCGCGGTGAGGCTCCCGCTGCTCTGGTCCTCCGCAAACCAGGAGATGTCGACACGTGGGGATTTTCCCTCAGCGCCCTCCCCGCGCTCCCGAGGAGGTTAATAGAGTATCAGACCCAGGATTTGCATGGGCCTCTTTACAAACACTCCAAAGCTACTGTTCGCATCGCGGGGAGGTCAGCAGCTCTTTAAATCATTCCTCGCTGGGATTACTTCCCTTACAGGCTCCTCTGTAGTTTTTAATTCATTTGAGCTGCTCTTTTAGAGGCAGAGCCGCTCGTTTCGAGAGCAGAGGCTCATAGGAAGCTTTCTATTAAAAATTCATCGCAAACTCTCAGGAGCTCGGCGCTCAGTAGGGCCAGGCGGGTGTCTGGATCTGTTTTGTAGCTCAGGGAAGGGGATCAGAGAGCAGCACGCAGGGAGGGAGCGTGCAATTCATTCATAAATCAAACAGCAGATGCCGGGGCCGATGGGGTGCACTTGGTGACAATTTTTAACCCCTGAGTGTCACCGCTCGAAGGGGCTGGCACGGGGCAGGTCCGGGCTCTGGGGGCAGAGGCTCCTGCGGGAGGAAACTGCGGGGCTCAGGGGGAGGAATGAGGGGACACCGGGGGAGGAAAGGGCAGCGGCTGCCCCTGACATAAATCAGGGAAATCTCGTCTCGGGCAGGGAGCAGCTGCCAGAGCGGCCCCAGGACGGCTCCAGGGGGCTGCCCCGGGCTCTGCTGTGCCCTGGGGTCGGGGATCCCGCAGCGGGATCAGCCCCAGTCCCAATGCTGCTGGTTGAGGTCGCATCCTGAGCCAGGACATCCATCCTGACCCCTGGGAGCCGCAGCCGCCCGGCCCCACCTCTCTGTGAGCGCAGCCCCGGCGCCCCAAACCCTCGCTGGGGGCAGCAGCGGGAGGAGCCGGAGCGAGGCTTCAGCCGGAGTTTCAGATGCTGGCACCAGGGAAAATCAAAATTTTGAGATTCCCACCTGGCTGCCAGGGGCCAGGTCTCATTCAGCAGCATCTGAATGACTCCAAAAACTGCGCTGAATCGTCACCAGAGGCACCCCTGACAGCTTTGGGGTCTGTGCTCCCACCTGCCCCCATCTGAGACCTGCGGGTTTTGTCGGCAGCTCTCACTTCCATCAGCACCGCCAGGCCACACCTGCACCACACGGGGCGGCTCGGGGGACCCAGGAGCAATCCTTGGGGGATTTGTCACCTCCCGAGGAGCTCGGGGACCCTGTTCCCTCGGGGGATTTGTCACCTCCTCAGCAGCCTCAGGACCCTGTTCCCTCGGGGGATTTGTCACCTCCTCAGCAGCCTCAGGACCCTGTTCCCTCGGGGGATTTGTCACCTCCTCAGCAGCCTCAGGACCCTGTTCCCTTGGGGGATTTGTCACTTGCGAGGAGCCCCGAGACCCGCTGCCGTCGGGGGATTTGTCACCTCCCGAGGAGCTCGGGGACCCTGTTCCCTTGGGGGATTTGTCATTTGCGAGGAGCCCCGGGACCCGCTGCCCTCGGGGGATTTGTCACCTCCCGAACACCCCGAACCCTGTTCCCTTGGGGGATTTGTCACCTCCCAAGGAGCAGCCCCCTGCCCCGATGCCCTCGGGGGGATTTGTCCCCTCCCGAGCACCCTGGCTCCGCTGTCCTTGAGGGATTTGTCACCTCCCGAACACCCCGAACCCTGTGCCCTCGGGGGGATTTGTCACCTCTCCAGGAGCAGCCAGCCCTGCTGCCCTCGGGGGATTTGTCACCTCCCGAACACCCTGTACCCTCGGGGGATTGTCACCTCCCTAGCACCCTGTACCCTGTTCCCTCGGGGGATTTGTCACCTCCCGGACACCCTGTTCCCTCGGGGGATTTGTCACCTCCCTAGCACCCTGTACCCCGTTCCCTCGGGGGATTTGTCACCTCCCGAACACCGCGCACCCCGCGGGTGTGACACAACCCGGGCGTGCGCAGCGCGCCGGGATCAGACGCGCTTTTCAAAAATCTGCGAAGCGACTCGGGAGCACGAGTGCGATTGACGTGAGTGCCGCGGCTGTGAAGTCACGAAATTCATTCTTCATTGTCCGGGCCGCGACTCTGCTCTCCCCGCCACGAGCAGCACGCTCGGGGCTCACATCCTCTGTGCTATTGATAGCACGGCCGCGCTTTTGGAGCGTGGGTCCCATCTGCCACTTCCACTCCTTCTTAAAAGATCCTAATGACTGTCAGATCCTCTTAGTTCTTAATTAATTTCAGAGTTCGGCTGCAAATAGGAAACAAGGCAGCTTTTGCCCTTACGCATATGAATATTACTGTTCCATTTAATGTGGTTATGGGTGGAATGCTGTTATTCATTCCTGCCTGCAATAAAAGCCACATGTTTTTAAAACTTTGCACTTGAAAAAACTTTTAGGAAAGGAATCAAGTATGTTTTGTATGCATGGCATGAGATAAAAACTGGTCATAAATATTCAAAGAACAGTTAGAGCTTTATGCTTGATTTAAACAAGTGAACAGAGGAGTCCGAGGGTTGGGGCGAGCGCAGAACTGAAGCCCAAAACTCCTTCAAGAATGTGCTTATGCAGAGAAAAGGAGCCATTCATGCAAAGGTTATGGAGCACCTGAGGACACCCCATCTCCTCCAAAAATGCCCAAAGGTGCAGAGCACAACTGGAAACGCTGGGCTGTGTTCAGAGCTCACGGGAGTTTCTCCCTCTCGGGGAGTTTCGGAGGAGTTTTAGGGAGGGGTGACGCCGCCTCTGCCAGGTCCTGCCGGGAATGAGGCACCTCCAGCCTGTCCATTCCCCGTGGAAAACGTTTCCTGGGGCCCCTGGAGCCCAGCAGAGCCGAGCCCAGCTGGGAGGGGACAGAGTGCCAGGCTCCTGTCCCACGGCAGAGCCGCCAGACCCTCCAAACCCAAAACGCGACAGGGGGAGAAATTAAAAAAAATTCCAAAGGAAAGAAAAAGGGGAAACGTCTGGATGGTGAAAAGAGGAACTGAGAGAGGCACATGACGGCGAGAAAAGCACAAGGGGCACAGAAAAGCAGGGTTTGGGCTGTGATTGCAGGGAGAGGAGCTGGGAGCAGCTCTGTCATGGAAAGGCTGCTGGGCAGAGCTCCAAGGGCAGGGAAATCCTCCCGCACGTGCTGAGCACAGCGCTGCTGCCTCAGGAGAGCGCTGCACAAAGTTGTTCTGCCCTTGGAGAGTCCTGGTGCTTGGGGAAGCTGGGCCCAGAGCTGCTGCTGTGCTGTGGGGTGGGGCTCCAGCCCCCTGGCCCTGTGCACCTGGAGAATTGTCAGTGCTGCTCCCACAGCCTGGCCCGAAATGTTGGGATTATTCCAGGTGTGAAGCAGGGGCAGCGCTGCTGTGAGTGGGGATCCTGCAGATCCCTGGGAAGGGTCAGCAGCCACACACAGGCAGGGCCAGGGCTGTCCCTGAGCCCCAGGGGTGAGGCAGCTGTGCCGGGCTCTGCTGTGGAAAGTTCCCTTTGGGGAAGCTGAACGTGAGGAGAGAAAGTGATTTTTGGGGGGACACGATCCCACAGGCTCAGCCGCATCCCTGGCACGGCCTGAGGCCTCCCTGTCCCTCCCTGCCCCTCCCTGTCCTCCCTGTCCCTCCTGCCCCTCTCTGTCCCTCTCTGTCCCTCTCTGTCCCTCCCTGTCCCTCCCTGTCCCTCCCTGTCCCTCCCTGTCCCTCCCTGTCACTCCCTGTCCCTCCCTGTCCCTCCCTGTCCTTCCCTGTCCCTCTCTGTCCCTCCCTGTCCCTCCCTGTCCCTCCCTGTCCCTCCCTGCCCCTCCCTGTCCCTCTCTGTCCCTCCTGTCCCTCCCTGTCCCTCCCTGTCCCTCCCTGTCCCTCCCTGTCCTTCCCTGTCCCTCCCTGTCCCTCCCTGTCCCTCCTGTCCCTCTCTGTCCCTCCTGTCCCTCTCTGTCCCTCCCTGTCCCTCCCTGCCCCTCCCTGTCCCTCCCTGTCCCTCTCTGTGGGGACAGGACAGAGTCTCCCCCAGCAGGCTCTGGCAGCTGCTGGTGTCAGACAGGGAACTCCAGTTTCCCTTTTGCCTCAGGTCTCACCGAGGTCACGTCTCAGCAGAAGCAGCTTCGCTGGGCAAACACTCCCCACTTCTGCTGGGTGCTGTGTGGGACACCAGAGTGGCCCCAGGAGCCCAGACTGGCCACCCCGAGGGTCCCGGACACCCCCAGCTGCGCTGCCCCACCCGGGCTGAGCTTCCCCAGCCCCTCCTGAAACCTCCCCTGCCTGCCCCAAACCTCAGCCTGCAGCTGTCACACCGTTTTTGCCAGGTTAATCTGGTTTTTTGCCAGCTTAATCTGTTTTTTACCAGGTTAATCTGGTTTTTTTGCCAGGCTAATCTGTTTTTGCCAGGTTAATCTGTTTTTTGCCAGGTTAATCTGGCTTTTGCCAGGTTAATCTGGTTTTTGCCAGGTTAATCTGGTTTTTTGCCATTATTCACCTTTCCTCTCACAATAACCCTGGGAATGTGATTTCTGCTCTGACTGGGTGAGCTCTGGCTTTTGCTGCTTTTGCTCCTCCCTCAGGTTGTTTTTTTCTTTTATAAACATTTCACCTTTCCAAGAAGACTCTCCTGGATGTGACTTTGCCCAGCATGACCCATCAGTAAACCTGGAGGTTGTAGAGCAGCTCCCAAAAAATCCTCTGGGAGGGCTCAGCCTGCGAATCCACCCGACATTCACACATCCCCCGAGGCCCAGACAAATCCCCAATTTGGGGGAATTAGTCACAGGCTAAAAACGAGGCAGGAGGTGCCTTTCTGGTTTCTGGCTATGAACTGAGACAGCTCCAGCTCGTTATTTAGGGCTGCTCTTCAGTCACTGTTTGGAAAGGGAACTCTCCTCACCAGCCTGAGCTCATCTGGGCTTTTGCAGAAGTTTCTTATAAAAGTTCCTACGCAAGCAGGAGGTGCCTGCGTCAGCTGGCTGCCGCCACTGGCTGCTCAGCCAGCCCAGACAGAGTCACAGAGGCTCTGGAGCAGTTTGGGGCTGGCCATGGGAAATGGGGATGGAGAACTGGCCCAGACAGAGGGAGCAGCTCAGGGTGTCCCCCGGGCACAGAGGGGTCTGGGTGGAGAGCACAGACTCAGCCCTGCTCCTGCCCACCCTCCAAAGTGGAACGTGGGGTTGTGGTTTTCCCCCAAGCTGGCTCTGGGGAGATCAGGAAATGCTGGGATGGTTGGGGTGGCCTCAAACCCACCCACTCAAACTCCCAGTGTCCCACCTCCCCCAGGGAGCAACACTCCCAACCTGCTCTGCTCAGCGAATTAAAAAAAAAATAAAAATAAAGGCTCCCTCATTTTCCAAACTGGGCTAATAAAATTTAAAATATCTGTTCAATTACAGGGTTCAGGGTAATTGGGCACAAAATCCCCGGTGAAACAAGAGGGAGCTGCAGCAGCAGGGCTGGGTTTGGAGCAGCACATCGGATTTAAGATTTGGGTTCCCTGCCCTGAGGAGGGAAAAGAGCTCAGCCTTCCCAACGCCCAGGAGTGAATTCCTGATCACCGAAATCACCGAAATCACCGTGCTCAGCCCCCGAATCACCTCCCAGGTTAACGGGAAGCACCGCGGCCCCCGGCTGGATTTAACCTTGGTGAAGAAACAATTTCCCGTTTTTTTCCAGGAATCCAGAGCCCCAGTCCCAGCTCCAGCATCCTCTTGCACCACGCCGGGATGGAGGCAGCGACATTCCCTCGAGCATTTCCTGAGCGATTCACAGAGGAATGGAAACAGGGAATATTTTGGGGCTCGGGATTGAGCGGAGCTTCTTCTTTTCGCTTTTTGGTTTTATTTTTTTCTTTAAATGGCGCTGGGATATTCCCGTGCGCGGGTCGGGAATGACCCGCGGAGATTCCCGAGGTTTTCCTGCGGGAAATCTCCTCCAGCTGCGGGACAACACCTGGGTGGAGCCGGAGGGTGCTGCGGAGGGAGGCTCATTAACAAATTAATTACCTTTAATGAGCGGCGCAGCCGGCCGCGGTCGGGGGGTTGTCACAGCCTCTGTCCGTCTGTCTGTCCCCCCATCCTCCCTGGAATACGAATTCCTCAGGGATGTGAATCCCTTTTGGGATGTGAATCCTATTTGTGAAGTGTGAATCTATTTTGGGATATGAATCCCTCAAGGATGTGGATCCCTTTTGGAATATGAACCCCTTTTGGGATGTGGATCCCTTCTGGGATGTGAATCCCTCAGGGATGTGAATCCCTTTTGGGATGTGGATCCCTTTTGGGATGTGAATCCTTTTTTTGGGGTGTGAATCCCTTTTGGGATATCCCTCAAGGATTTGGATCCCTTTTGGGGCATGAATCCCTTTTGGGATATGAATTTCTTTTGGGATGTGAATCCTTCAGGGATGTGAATTCTTCAGGGATGTGAATCCTTTTGGGATGTGAATCCTTTTTGTGAAGTGTGAATCTATTTTGGGATATGAATCCCTCAGGGATGTGGATCTCTTTTGGGATATGAATCTCTTTTGGGATATGAATCCTTTTTTTGGGGTGTGAATCCCTTTTGGGATATCCCTCAAGGATTTGGATCCCTTTTGGGGCATGAATCCCTCTTGGGATATGGATTTCTTTTGGGATGTGAATCCTTCAGGGATGTGAATCTCTTTTGGGATGTGAATCCTTTTTGTGAAGTGTGAATCTATTTTGGGATATGAATCCCTCAGGGATGTGGATCTCTTTTGGGATATGAATCCCTTTTGGGATGTGAATCCTTCAAGGATATGAATCCTTCAGGGATGTGGATCCCTTTTAGGATGTGGATCCCTTTTGAGATATGAATTCTTTTGAAATGTGGATCCCTTTTGGGATATGAATCCCTTTTGGGATATGGATCTCTTTTGAAATGTGGATCCCTTTTGGGATGTGAATCCTTCAGGGATGTGGATCTCTTTTGGGATGTGAGTCTCTCAGGGATATGGATCCTTTTTGGGATATCAGTCCCTCAGGGCTGTGGATCCCTCAGGGATGCTCCTCACGGGGATGTTGGGACATGCAGGGTGGCAGGACGTCCCTTCCAGTGCCACAGGGCTCCCTGCACCTCGTGGAAATTCAAATCCTGCCTCTGAAATTCAATCCCACACCACAGAGTTTGCTGAATAAAAGCCCAATTTTCAGTGTCTCCCTTCCCAATTGAGGCCTTTTTTTTTTTTAAATCTCTCCCTTCTCCTCCTATTTTGGTTGTTTTTATATTTTACTTTACAATAGCTCGAGTAATCGATTCCTCATGTTCCAAAGGCACTCGCTGCTTCCAGAGGGAATGGAAAATCATTGTTTCTGGTTTATTTTCCCTTTTCTTTCTTTTTTTTTTTTTTTCCCTTTTGATGCATTTACGTTGTGGAAAACAACCCTGGATCACAGAGGTGTTGGCTGTCCCACTGTCTTGGAAATAATAATAGTAGTAGTAATAATAGTAATAAATAGTAATAGTAATAATAGTTTAATTAATTCAGAATTAATTTAGTAATTTAATTCATTTTTAGAGGTGAGGAAGAGGAGGATAAAGGCTGTGCCTGGACACCAGCACCCCGATTTTTTGGGGGTCTCCCAGGGTGGATCCCCCCTTTCCGTGCACCAGGAATGAGCAGGATGGAGCTGCACCCCTGGGATGTAAAAAAAAACTTCTCCATCCCCTCTGGATGTGCCCAGAAAGGCAAAACCAAAGTGGGGCTGTGGTTTTGTCCCCCAAAAAGCCACGAGGAACTGGGATGAACATCCCAGGATGTTTTGCAGCAGGAGAAGACACTGAGCTCCTTAAAGAAAACAAGGATTTCTTGTCCTAATCCTGAACAAATGTTTCACCATTTGGCCACCTTCCAGCCTTGGTGCACTCATTAAATTCTCCCCCATTTAATAAAAAACGATGTCTGAGACAAAGATGTTTATTGCTTTTATGAGTTCCTATTTGTGTGGAAATTGCAGACGAGACGTGAGATTTCTGCTGCTCGCCGGATTTTTATTTTTAAACAAGAAACTTCAGCCCCAGTTTCTTCATCTGGCCCAGGGAGGGAGAAGGAGAGATTCAAAAGAGCCCTGCAAATGGTTTTTATAAACTCCCCTTCTTTCCTTGCCATGGGACTGCCTTTAATTAAGGGCAGGGAGCACAAAGGACGGGCTGAGATGCCACCAGCTCTGAGCAGAGGGCAGGGATGTGGATGTGCTGCTCAGGATGGGTTTGGGGAAGCCAGGCTGGATTTATCCTTCTCCCCCAACCCCAATTCCCCATCCTGTGGGAGCCCAGAGAGCTCCTCTGGCTCCCCTGGGGGGTTCAAGACCCCCCAAAGACCCCTGAGTGAGGCCCAGGTGTCTCAGGGGCTGGATTTACCTCCTTGGAAACAGCTCACCAACACTGAGAGAAGAAATGCAAGCTGCAGAAATAAGCAGAGTGTAAATGAGACTGTCAGAATGTAGAATTAGCAGATTTATGGAATGTTTGTGATAAGGGACACGTGGCCAAGATGGAGAATTTGGGGTGTGGATCCTTTTCCTCCTCCTGCTCCGTGCCATCCATGCTGGTGACATGCTGGCACTGCCAGATGGGATGGGACAGAGCTGGGCCGTGTTATAAGACTGAATTGTGTTGGAAAATAATTGTAAATCCCCAGTAGGTAATTTAGAGTATAAAAGATCAGTGCTGCCTCTCCAGGCAGATCCTGCCCTGGACTCTGGCGAGCAGAGCTGTGAGCTGGGCAGAGCAATCCTGAGATGAGGGAGAGCAAACAGCCAATAATATAATAATAAAAACCAATAATAAACCCAATCTGTAACAAAGTAATAAAATAATGATGAGAGAGAACAGGCACAGCCAGGGCTTCTCATTCTCACGTGAGATACAAAATCAAACTTCACCCTGAAACTTCTCACCCCGCCACTTCCAAACTGTGTTTTTCCGCTCATGTGGGGATTTAAATCAAAGTGCTGCTGGTCCCTCTGCAGCTCCAGGGCTCCAGCTTGGCTTTTCTGTGGATATTCCAGGGCTGGCAGTGCCAGCACAGCAGGGTGATCAATTGGTGCATTGAGTTCCACCAGGGGGGAGGCACTGACATTCCTGAGGATCCCAAAATTCCTGCCTGAAGGAGGAGGAAGCAGCAGAGGGGTTTAGGAGCCCAGGGCTGGCCAGGGCAGGACCCTGTGCCCGAGCCACGCGGCCACAAAGGCACCTCCCTGCCCTGGGAAAGCAGGCATGTGATCCCTGGGCTGCCTGTGATCCCGGCCCTGTGATCCCGCGGCCCGGCCAGGCAGGAACCGCCCCCGGCGCGTCCCGGCGGCGCCAGAGCTCCGGGAACAGCGGGCACGTGAGCTTCAGTGCAGGGCCTGGGGTGAGCTGGGCATCCATCCATCCATGGATCCATCCATCATCCATCCATGGATCCATCAGCCATGGATCCATCCATCATCCATGGATCCATCACCCATGGATCCATCCATCATCCATCCATGGATCCATCCATCATCCATCCATGGATCCATCCATCCATCCATGGATCCATCCATCATCCATCCATGGATCCATCCATCCATCATCCATCAGCAGCTCCGGGAACCAGCGGGCACGTGAGCCTGAGCGCAGGGCCTGGGGTGAGCTGGGATGGCTCCAGCCTTGCCTCAGCCTGGCCCACATCCATCCATGGACCCATAGATCCATCCCTCATCCACCCACGGATCATCCACCCACCCATCCATCCATCCATCCATCCATCCATCCATGGACCCATAGATCCATCCCTCATCCACCCACGGATCATCCACCCAC
This sequence comes from Luscinia megarhynchos, assembly GCA_034336665.1. Taxonomy (NCBI): domain Eukaryota; kingdom Metazoa; phylum Chordata; class Aves; order Passeriformes; family Muscicapidae; genus Luscinia; species Luscinia megarhynchos. The sequence continues at coordinate 7,310,519 of CM067585.1, read as the reverse complement.
CCATCCATCCATCCATCCATCCATCCATCCATCCATCCATCCATCCATCCATCCATCCATCCATCATCCATCCATCCATCCATCCTTCCTTCAACCCAGCCCACATCCATCCATGGATCCATGGATCCATCCATCTATCCTTCCCTCAACCCAGCCCACATCCATCCATAGATCCAACCATTATCCACCCATGGATCATCCATCCCTCCATCCATCCATCCCTCAGCACAGCCCACATCCACACACAGATCCATGGATCCAACCGTCATCCATCATCCATCCATCCATCCATCCATCCATCCATCCATCCATCCATCCATCCATCCATCCTTCCCTCAACCCAGCCCATATCCATCCATGGATCCATGGATCCAACCATTATTCACCCATAGATCCACCCATGGATCCATCCATCCATCCCTCCATCCATCCATGGATCCATCCATCCCTCAACCCAGCCACATCCACCCATAGATCCATGGATCCAACCATTATTCACCCATGGATCCATCCATCCATCCCTCCATCCCTCCATGGATCCATCCTTCCCTCAACCCAGCCCACATCCAACCATCCAACCATGGATTCATCCATCTGTCCATCATCCATCCTTCCTTCAACCCAGCCCACATCCATCCATCCATAGATCATCCATCCATCATCCATCCATCCCTCAGCCCAGCCCACATCCATCCATGGACCCATGGATCCATCCATCATCCACCCATGGATCATCCAATCATCCATCCATCCATCCATCCATCCATCCATCCATCCATCCATCCATCCATCCATCCATCCATCATCCACCCATGGATCATCCAATCATCCATCCATCCATGGATCCAACCATTATCTACCCATGGATCATCCATCCATCCATCCATGGATCCATCTGGATGATTGAAGAGCTGGGATGGGATGGAGCTGAGGGATGGGATAATGGGATGGGATAATGGGATGGAGGGGATGTGAGAACCTGGGAAGGATGGAGGGGATGTGAGAGCCGGGTCACGCCGCAGTCACACGGGAAGGACAGGGCAGGACAGGGGTCACAGGGGGGTCACAGGGGGGTCACAGCCCTGCCCTCTGCCTGCCCCAGCCCTGCCCCAGCACCCCCGGGGTTCATTCAGCACATTTGGGACATTTCCCATCCAAACGGGGCCAGGATGTGCCCACGGGGCTGAACCAACGCCAGCCCCACGCAGGGAAAGTCTGAAAATGCCCCAAACCTCAACTCATGCCCGGAGCAGCAGGAAATTCACTTCCCTTTTTGGGGTTAAAGGCGTCTGAAAGAGCTCAGGGACCGTCCAGCCCTGCCCCACCCCCAGCCTGGCCCTGCTCTCGAGCAAAAACAAACAATTGATGGCAGAAAAGGGAATTTCTGTGTCTGGGCCGGGTGTGCACTCGCAGCTCAGCTCCAGCTGTCACCGAGGGGCACCAGGCAGGGCCGGGCCAAAATCCCGATTTTTAACCCCAAAAAAGCCCCTCTGCCCTTGTTCAGAGACATCAGCGGTGACAAAACTCCTCCCTCACACCCTGCCCTGCCTGCGGGAGGAGGTTTGTGCAGAACACCAAAATAACGGGCAGAGGGAAGGTGGGAATTGCACCCCTGGGCAGGAATTTCTCATCCCACATTCCTGCTTTGAGGGGCTGATCCATGGGGCTCGTTGTGCTTTTTAATTTTAAAACCCACAGCAGAAGGCTGGGAAAAAATTTGGCGTGTGATCACAAAATAATTTTTAAAAAATATATTATTATACTCATTATTTTTATTATTATTATTATAGTTATTTGTCGTTATTACATTAGTAGCATTATTATTATTATTAATTGCTATTATATTAGTAGTATTAGTATTGTTAATGATATTATTATTGCTATTATTATTATTTTAATGGAATTGTGGGAGATGTCGAGTGACCCAGAACCTTCCTATTGTGCTTAAATATATTATTATTATTATATTTATTTTTTGCTATTATATTAGCAGTATTAGTATTGGTATTAGTATTGTTACTGACATTATTATTGCTATTATTATTAATTTCATGGAATTGTGGAAGGGAGACCTCGAGTGACCCAGAACCTTCCTATTGTGCTTAAATTTATTATTATTATTATTATTATTATTATTATTATTATTATTATTTGCTATTATATTAGTAGTATTAGTATTGTTAATGATATTATTATTGCTATTATTATTATTTTCATGGAATTGTGGGAGACCTCGAGTGACCCAGAACCTTCCTATTGTGCTTAAATATATATATTATTTTTTTAAAAATGTATTTATTGCTATTATATTAGTAATATTCGTATTATTACTGACATTATTATTGGCATTATTATTTTTTTCATGGAATTGTGGGAGATCTCGAGCGACCCAGAACCTTCCTATTGTGCTTAAATATATATATTTTTTAAAAAATTTATTTATTGCTATTATATTAGTAGTATTAGTATTATTACTGACATTATTATTGGTATTATTATTTTTTTCATGGAATTGTGGGAGACCTCGAGTGACCCAGAACCTATTGTGCTTACAAATATAAGTATGCACGAGCATATATAAAAATATATGTATTTATTCCATCCCCTGGGCCACGGCACTCTCCTTCCTTTCTCACCTCGCGTTTTTCAGCCTGGTTTCTACGAATTTTTTTAAATTTTTTGTCATTTTGGCGACACTTTCCTGGCAAGGGCTCAGCCCCGCTTTGTCACCAAGGCAGGTGCCACCAACCAGGGCTTGGCTGGCAGGAAAAAAAAAAAAAAATTAAAAATCCCCCTTGGCGTGGTTTAATTTTATTTTTTTGGGGGGAAGGGGAAGGAGTGAGGGAGGAAGGGGATGGGGGAAGCGCTGCCGGGGCGGTTTGAGGCGCAGAGCGTGGGAACCTCCTGCAGACGTGCGGTTTGTGCCCCGGCCTCGGGGACTCTCTCGTGTCTCGGCTCCGCCGGGTGAGTCACAGGCACGGCGAGAAAAGGAAGAAACCAGAATTTAAAAAAAAAAAAAAAAATCTTACTAAAAAAAAAATAATAATCGCCAAACCAGCCAGCTCCCCATAGCGGTGCCACAGCAGAGCTCCAAAAAGAGCTTTTTAAATTTTATTCCCCTCTTCCAACAGGATAAAATGTTCCCTGCATGAAAAAAAAAACAATAAAAAAACCAAAACAAACAACTCAAAGTTCTTTTCTGCCGTAGGATCCCCCGGGAGGGGTCGGGACCCCCGTCCCCACCCCAAAATTCTGTCCTTGGAGCAGAGGAATTGCAAAGAATTTTCCTCCGAGGCTCCTTTGAATTTCCCTGCGGAGGGATCAGCAGTGAGGGAAACTGAATTGAAATGTTGAATGGTTATAATTCATATGATATGATTAAATATATATTCATATAGTATATGATTGAGATGTTGAATTATTATAATTCTCTGAATCAGTTTGGAAGGGTCCCGTTTGCAGGTGGCTCAAGCTGGGAGGGGAAAAAAAAACCCTTAAAAATAAAAATATATAAATATAAATATAAATATATACAAATATAAATACAAATATAAATATAAATATAAATACAAATACAAATATAAATATATAAATATATATATAAAAATATAAAAATAAATATATAAATGTAAAAATATAAAAAGAAAATAAAAATAAAAATAAAAAATAAAAATAAAAATAAAAATAAAAATAAAAACAAAAATAAAAATAAAAACAAAAATAAAAATAAAAACAAAAATAAAAATAAAAACAAAAATAAAAATAAAAATAAAAATAAAAATAAAAATAAATCCAGGCCCACGTTTCACTCGTTTTTTGGGGGGTACCAAGGCAGGCTGGGGGGACAGTGGTGACAATGGGTGACACCAGCACAGAGCCAGGAAAAATCCACCCCAAATCCAATTTCTCCCAGTTCCTGAGCGATTTGGAGAACTGCGAGAGAGCACATCAAGAATCCAAACCTCAAAAGCAGATCAGAAAAGGAGAAAAAAAATTAAAATTGCAGCAAGGTTCGGGCTGGGAGGAAACGCTCCGACTTTTCGAAGGTTTCAGTGAAGAAAGTCGCGGCTCGGGAGGTTGAAGCGAATTCCCCCTCGGGGCTGCGAGTCCCTTATCAGCGACCCAGATAAGAGATGCGAAACCAGCCCCAGGGTGTCCCTCCTGGGTCACAGACCCGCCCGGAGCTGTTTGAGTGGGAAAATAAAAAAAATTTTAAAAATTAAAAAATGAAAAAATTAAAAATTAAAAAATTTAAAAATTTTAAAATTTTAAAATTTAAAAATTAAATAAATAGAAAATTAAAAAATTTTAAAAAATTAAAAGTAAAAAATGTAAAGAATGTAAAAATGTAAAGAATAAAAAATTAAAGAATAAAAATTAAAGAATAAAAATTAAAGAATAAAAAATTAAAGAATAAAAATTTTTTAAAAATTAAAAATAAAATAATAAAATAATAATAATAAAAAAATAAAAAACCGCCAGGGAGCTCAGCTTGGATCCCCTCCCGCCCCAGCACCTCCAGCTCAGAAAGGAGATTTTTATTTTTTTACCCCCCAAAAATCGAGCAGACAGAGGTGCTGCACGAAACCATCACATCCTGGGATGGGGAGCTCCCCAAATCTCGTTTTTTCCCAGCTGTGCTCCCCAAAAAGTTGGGGAAGTCGCCGCTGGCTGGGGGATGGTTTGGTTTTCCCGAAATTCCCGGGTGGACGCGGTGCAGAAATGTCTTGGATGAGGTCCCAGAACCCCAAAATGCAGGTGGAGGTGTCTGCACCGGCCTAGAGGGAGGAACAAACCTCAAATCAGCAGCGGTTTTACAGAAAAAAAATAAATTAAAAAAAAGGAGAAAACCTCGCTAAATAGGGCAAGACAAAATTCTGCAAAATAAGAGGTTTTGGTGTTTTCCCAAAAAAAAAAAAAGGCGCCACAGGGCGGGTTTCTCTGCTCCTCTGATCCCATTCCTGGAGAGAGGGATCAGGATCTCGCAGAGAGGGCCAAGCTCAACTTTTCCAAACCCAAACCAGCCCCAGCTGCCCCTCTTGGGGTTTTTTTTGGTTTTTTGGGTGGGTTTTTTTTTTTTTTTTGTTTGTTTTTTTCCCCGGAGGAATCGCTCCCCAGGAATCTCAGCAGCGCTTCCAAGCGCGGCCGGAGCTTTTCCTCGATGGCCAGCGCCACACTTTTCATTAGGAATTATTTATTAAACAGTCGGCCAAGCTCCCGAGGTAGCGAGGGATTTATGAGGCTGAACCCGCGGGCTCTGCGCTTCTTTTAGCCGGGAAAAATTGTTGAAATTCAGAATTCGGTGCTGAAAATCCGGCGCAGCAAAGAGCTGCGGGTGTCACCCAGCAGGGGATGCTCCTTGCGATGGTTTGTACCCGATTTTCAGCTTTTTATTCCTCTGTGGCTCTGGCACAGGTGCTCAGAGAAGCTGCGGCTGCCCCTGGATTCCTGGAAGAGCCCAAGGCCGGGTTGGACAGGGCTTGGAGAAATTTGGGGTAGTGGGAGGTGTCGCTGATTTGGCAGGGATGAGCTTTAAGGTTTTTTCCCCTCTCAAACCATCCCATGATTTAATTCCGACAACTCCATAAACGCAGCGGAGTGAATTAAGTGCAAATTGATGCTGAGTTTGTTGCGTTGCTGATATTTGGTCTGCTCAGGGATCGAGGGCGTCCAAAGGCAGGGAAGGGAATGAATTCTTCCCTGCTGCAGCACGGTGTGAAAAAAAACCCAAAACCAACCCCAAACTTATCCCAGACCGGGCTAAAACCTCCTAAATCCGCCTCTCACCCCAGAAAAAAACCCAATTTACAGGAGATTCCTCCCCGTGCCAGCAACTCAAACCCCAGGAAGGAGAAAGAAACCGCAGCGCCATTATTTCAGTTCGGTCAGCGGGTTTGGGCTTTTTTTCTGGTTTTTTTTGAGTGATTCCCCCCCGGGCTCGCCTCTGTGGCCGGGTGAAGGATGGATGGCGAGGTCGCAGCTGCTGCTCCTTCCCTCGGTGAGGGTTTGGCTCGCCGGGACTGACCACAGCGGCTCGGGAGCGGCGCTGCCCGCTAATGGCACCGCAATTTCCCCGCCTCGGAGCTGCGATTCGGCCGCTCTGCCCCCCAGCTCCTTCCTCGGGATTGCGGGAAAATGGAAATCCGGGTGATTCCCGCAGCCCTGCTCGGTGCCAGCCGAGCGGCACGAGCCATCCCCAGTGTTCCCAGTGTTGCCAGTGTCCCCGAGCCCCTTCTGCAGCCGGGGAAACTGAGGCACGGGAAGGGAATCGCCCTAGCTGAGCTGCACCCAGGAAAACACAAAAAAACTGGAAAAAACACGCCAAAAACTGGAAAAACCACACCAAAAACTGGGAAAAAAACACACCAAAAACTGGGAAAAAAACACACCAAAAACTGGGAAAAGACACACCAGGACCTGGAAAAAACCACACCAGAACCTGGGAAAAAACCACACCAGAACCTGGGAAAAAAACACACCAGGACCTGGGAAAAAAAACACACCAGGACCTGGGAAAAAAAAACACACCAGAACCTGGGAAAAAAAACCCACACCAGAACCTGGGAAAAAACACACCAAAAACTGGAAAAACACACCAGAACCTGGGAAAAACCACACCAGAACCTGCAAAAAAACCACACCAGAACCTGCAAAAAAACCACACCAGAATCTGGAAAAAACACACCAGAACCTGGGAAAAAAAAACACACCAGAACCTGGGAAAAAAAACCACACCAAAACCTGGAAAAAGCGCACCAAAAACGGGGAAAGTGGGGCTGCACTTGAGGAAAAACAAACCTTTTAACAGCCCAAAAGCACAGGTGGACCGGGGAAAACCCCTTCAGAGCCGGGAGAGAGGGACTGGGATAATTTTTGCAATCCCAAATTTTGGAATCCAGGATTTTGGAATCCCAAATTCTGGCATCCCCCGGCGGAGGCTGCAGGGAGCCCCCCCATTTTGCTTTCACCAAGCCCCATCCCTGCGCCGCACTGAGCTGCTTCTCCTCCTAAAAATCCCGCATTACATCGAGAATCTTTTAAAGCGTCTGCAGGGGAGGCCTGGCTGCGGTTTCAGGGCATTTTCTGTTTAACTCGCATTAAAGTGTAGCAGAGTTACAAGTGCATTAGCGGTCCTGCTCCCAAATTGCTGCTGTAACCTCTGCCCCCGGCCAATCCGTCTTGCTGACACCCATTAAAATGAGCTCATGGTGCCGTTTTTATGGCCGGATTAAGTGGGGGATCTGCAGCCCGCGCGGTTTGGGCGAGGGCGTCGCGCTGCTAATGATTCCTTTATTGATCTTTAATGATTCCCTGCATTAGCACAGGCAGCATTAGCCGCTGCTGGGTGATTCACTGCAGCTGGGCACGGCTGCACCTTCCTGCTGATTGCTCAGTTCCCGTGCCCCGCTTTCCCACCAGGGGCTGGGGGTCTGCCCCAAACCTGGGAGGAGAAAGGCGGCAGCGCCAGGGTTTGGCTACAAACCCGTCCCTGAGGTCGCCACCAGCGCGGCAGCGATGGGAGCAGCCCCAAGGTGTCACCTGAGATGTCGCAGGTGCTGGAGAACCGGGTTAGGGCGGATTTGATTTTGATGATCCTATTCCAGCACCCCCTGGGGTTTCTCTGAGTGCCCCAAAAACTCGGTTGCCCCCTCGAGGAGCTCTGGGTGATCTCAGTGCCTGCCAGGAGTCCCAGAAAAACCCTTTGTGCAAGCCCCGGGGCGGAGGAGCCCCCTAAACAAATGAGGGTGCGGGAGGAGCAGCCAAAAAAAGACAAACGGCGGCTCTGAGCAAATAAACAAAGCAAAGCAAGAGCTCGTTTGCATCCCTCAGCCCTCAGCCCGACCACAGAGGATATTCTGGGCTGGCAGCACGGCCAGTCTGACACCTGCGCTGCCCCAAACACCCCTAAACCCTCCCCAAAATCTTGCCCGGGGTTGTTCCCACCCCCACGCCGTGGCACAGAGGGCGCAATCGATGTTTTAATTGTTGCTTGCCCAGGTTTGCCTCCTGCCAGGCTGAGCTGCTGACCCAGGGCTGCTCGGGGTGAGGGGATCTCAGTGGGACCCCAAAAAGAGCATCACCAGAGGGCTCAGCAGTGCTTCAGCTTCCGAGGGCCAGGCAGAGCGGAGAAAGGAGGGAAAAGCCTCAGCTGTGCTAGGGAGAGCAGCCCCTGCTCGCTCCATTTATTTAATTCATTTATTTCATTTTCCAGGCTGATTTCTTTTCCTCTTTCAGCCCACCCTGCGTGGCTCAGTGTGCAGGGTGGCAGCGAGGCCTCGGGGAGAGAAAATGAGTTTTCTCCAGAGCTGAAGCAGCAAAAGGCAAGAAAATAAACAAACAAACCTCCCCGATGAAGAGCACCAGGCACGGGTGGGAATTGGGCACTGCCAGCAGGAACAGCCCCGAGCCCCAAAGGTGCCTCGGAGAGCTGGGGGTGATCCCAGCTCCATGGGGTGCAGCTCCGGCCCCCCGTCCCTCCATCAGCCTTTTCCAGCTGGGAAACCCCCAGGGATGGAAGGGACTCCAGAGCTCCGTGCCCGCCCAGCACAAAGCCTGGCAGAGACACAGCCCGGGGGTTCTCATCCCATCCCACGGGATTCCATTCCCATCCCCTGAGCACCAATTCTCATGGGGTCCCCATCCCCTGGGGGTTCCTAAATCCCATCCCATGGGGTTCCCATTCCCATCCCCTGGGGGTTCCCATTCCCATCCCCTGGGATTCCCATTCCCACCCCATGGGGTTCTCATTCCCATCCCATGAGATTCCCATTCCCACCCCCTGGGATTCCCATTCCCACCCCATGGGGTTCTCATTCCCATTCCCTTAGGATCCCGACCCCATCCCATGAGGATTCCCATTCCCATTCCCATTCCCATTCCCATTCCCATTCCCATTCCCATTCCCATTCCCATTCCCATCCCATGAGATTCCCGTTCCCGTTCCCATAAGGATCCTGTTCCCATCCCGTGAGATTCCCATTCCCATTCCCATTCCCGTTCCCATTCCCATTCCATGAGATTCCCGTTCCCATTCCCGTTCCCGTTCCCATAAGGATCCTGTTCCCATCCCGTGAGATTCCCGTTCCCATTCCCATTCCCGTTCCCATTCCCATCCCATGAGATTCCCGTTCCCATGAGGATCCCGTTCCCGTTCCCATGAGGATCCCGTTCCCGTTCCCATGAGGATCCCGTTCCCGTTCCCCGGGGATCCCATTCCCATTAGGATCCCGTTCCCGTTCCCATGAGGATTCCCATTCCCGCTTCCGTTCCCCGTTCCCATGAGGATTCCCATTCCCATTCCCGTTCCCGTTCCCCAGGGATCCCGTTCCCATTCCCATGAGGATCCCGTTCCCGTTCCCATGAGGATCCCATTCCCATTCCCGTTCCCGTTCCCCGGGGATCCCGTTCCCGTTCCCATGAGGATCCCGTTCCCGCTCCCCGGGGATCCCGCTCCCGTTCCCATGAGGATCCCGTTCCCGGCTCCCCGGGGATCCCGTTCCCGTTCCCATGAGGGATCCCATTCCCGTTCCCATGAGGGATGCCGTTCCCATGAGGATCCCATTCCCGTTCCCATGAGGATCCCGTTCCCGTTCCCATTCCCGTTCCCGTTCCCCGGGGATCCCGCTCCCAGCCCGGGGCACCGGCCGCGCGCGGGGCTTTGTCTCCCTCTAGTGCGAACTGCGGGCTGGGAGCTCCGCCCGGACACTGGGGCTGGACATCGGGATGGACATCGGGACTGGACATCGGGACTGGACATGGGGATGGACATGGGGCTGGACATGGGGCTGGACATCGGGACTGGACATCGGGACTGGACATCGGGACTGGACATCGGGGCTGGACATGGGGCTGGACATGGGGCTGGACATGGGGGCTGGACATGGGGCTGGACATCGGGCTGGATATCGGGGGCTGGACATCGGGACTGGACATGGGGATGGACATGGGGCTGGACACTCGGGACTGGACATGGGGATGGACATGGGGCTGGACATGGGGCTGGACATCGGGCTGGACATGGGGCTGGACATCGGGCTGGACATGGGGGCTGGACATGGGGCTGGATATCGGGGCTGGACACTGGGGCTGGACATGGGGCTGGGCATCGGGACTGGACACTGGGGGCTGGACATCGGGGGCTGGACATGGGGCTGGACATGGGGATGGACATCGGGGCTGGACACTGGGGACTGGACACTGGGGACTGGACATGGGGACTGGACACTGGGGCTGGACATCGGGACTGGACATGGGGGCTGGACATGGGGATGGACATCGGGGCTGGACATGGGGATGGACATCGGGGCTGGACATGGGGACTGGACACTGGGGCTGGACATGGGGCTGGACATCGGGCTGGACATGGGGCTGGACATGGGGATGGACATCGGGGCTGGACATGGGGACTGGACACTGGGGCTGGACATGGGGCTGGGCATCGGGACTGGACACTGGGGCTGGACATCGGGACTGGACATCGGGATGGACACTGGGGCTGGACATGGGGGCTGGACATGGGGCTGGACATGGGGGCTGGACATGGGGCTGGACATGGGGACTGGACACTGGGGACTGGACATGGGGACTGGACACTGGGGCTGGACATCGGGGCTGGACATGGGGCTGGACATGGGGCTGGATATCGGGGCTGGATATCGGGGCTGGACACTCGGGACTGGACACTGGGGACTGGACATGGGGATGGACATCGGGGCTGGACATCGGGCTGGACATGGGGCTGGACACTCGGGACTGGACACTCGGGACTGGACACTCGGGACTGGACACTCGGGACTGGACACCCCGGCCAGGACACTCCGGACTGGACACTCCTGGTTATCCCTGCCTGGCAATACCCGACCCACGGCGATATCTATTATTCATCTATTAGTCTATTATTCATCTATTAGTCTATAATTCATTTATTCGCTGGGAATTTGTTCTCAGTCCAAGGCGCTCGGGGTCATCCTGCTGTAAAAGCATTTTTGAGCCTCTTCCCTGCCAACACCAACTTGGTTTAAAATACATCAATGAACCATTACAGGGCCGGGCTCTGCAGCGTCTTCGGAGATTTTGAGACTGATACAAACAAACGGGGGCTCGTTAATGAGCTCGTTAATGAGGGGTGGGCTGGGGAACGCGGGGTTCTCCCCTCTGAGCATCCCCCGGGACTGGGACACCCAGGAGGAGAAGGGGAAGCAGGGGACGGGATGGAAATGAGTGACAGCCAACACCCAGAGCAGGCTGAAAATGTAAATTATTGCCTTAGTGAAACACATTTAGGATAAAAACCAAATGAAAATTTGGACAGAAATGAAAAAAAAGAGGGATGGGGACACCCGGGGAGAAGGAATGGAGATAATCAGGGAGAAAGGGATGGAAATGGCCAGAAAAAGGGATGGGGACACCCAGAAAAAGGGATGGAGATGAGATAATCAGGGAGAAGGGATGGGGTCACCCAGAAAAAGGATGAAGGGATGGAGATAATCAAGAAGGAATGGAGATAATCAGGGAGAAAGGATTAAAATGCCCAGAAAAGGGACGGGGACACCCAGAAAAAGGATGAAGGGATGGAGATAACCAAGAAGGAATGGAGATAATCAGGGAGAAGGGATGGAAATGCCCAGAAAAAAGGATGGAGATAATGAAGAAGGAATGGAGATAATCAGGGAGAAAGGATTAAAATGCCCAGAAAAAGAGGATGGGAATGCCCAGGAGAAGGGATGGAGATAATCAAGGAGAAGGGATGGAGATAATCAGGGAGAAAGGATTAAAATGCCCAGAAAAGGGATAGGGACACCCAGAAAGAGTGATGGGGACACCCAGAAAAAGGGATGGAGATGAGATAATCAGGGAGAAAGGATGGAAATGCCCAGAAGAAGGGATGGGGACACCCAGAAAAACGGATGGAGATAATCAAGGAATGGAGATAATCAGGAGAAAGGATTAAATGCCCAGAAAAAGGGATGGAGATGAGATAATCAAGGAGAAGGGATGGGGATGCCCAAAAAAAGGGATGGGGACACCCAGAAAAAGGATGAAGGGATGGAGATAATCAAGAAAGAATGGAGATAATCAGGGAGAAAGGATGGAAATGGCCAGAAAAAGAGGATGGGGATGCCGGGGGAGAAGGGATGGGGAAAATCAGGGATAAAGGATGGAAATGCCCAGAAAAAGAGATGGAAATGCTCAGAAAAAGGGATGGAGATGAGATAATCAGGGAGAAAGGATTAAAATGCCAGAAAAAGAGGGATGGGGACGGGCCGGGAGAAGGGACAGTGACACCAGGGACAAGGGATGACCCGGCAGGAGGAGGAAATCCCGACCCATCCCTGCCTCAAACCCTTCCCAGCGTTTTGTCCTCTCCTCCCACACGAGAGTTTCCCCTGCAGATTTCTGCTGGAGCATCCATCAGGATTTAGAAGCAGGCAGGACCCAGCGTTTTCTCTGCAGAGCAGGGGAAACCACCACACCCAAAAACCTCCTGGGAAATCCGGCGGCATTCCCGAAAAGGGAGCGGTGGGAGGGGAGCAGGAGCAGGACCCGGAGCTCCTGCCGCCGCATCCTGCATCCCTGCAGGCGTAGAAACTGCTCCGATGGATTTTGCATCCATCCTCGTGGCTCCCAGGATCTCCTCATAAGCCACAACGTGCCCTTAATCCCACAACAAAATCAAGTCAAAGAGCAATTAATATTCTGATACCTGTGGCTGGCTGAAGTGATATAGAGCTGAAGATTTCTTTTTCCATTTCACTCCAACTGTGGTTTCGTTTTTTTCCAGCCATTCTCTGGTCAGTGGTTTTAGGGGCACCAAGGTTCACTTTTGTGGGTAACCTCCACTGTTAGCTGTTGATTTAATTAACTCAGGCTCCTCTTCTTGACCATACCAAGCAGGGCTGGAGAGCAAACGCAGGATTAAGGTCGGGGAGAGGGGGGGATGAGCTTAAGATTTAAAATAAAAGCGCTGAGAAATTAAAAATAGCTGCTCTGAAGGACTGGGCTCTGGCTGGTTAATCCTAAACTCGATTAGGAACAAATATTTCTTGCCTGAGCTTGAACCAAGAAAAGGGAGGTGAAGAACCCGAGGGCAGCTCCTGCTGCTTTCTGATTTCTGGGATTTCTGATTTCATCCCCTCCCAAAAAAAAAAATAATCCGGGAATATTGGAATTTCTGGGCTGTTTAAACAAGCCCAGAGGTGAGGGAGCTGCTGCGCCCAGGTCGGGAGAAGAAAATTCCAAACCCTGAGGGTCGGGATGGGTGGGAAAACAAGCCCAGCAGGATTTGGGGGCACGGGAGGAACTCCTGACCTTGGCCCGGCGCAGAGCCCGCCTTGTTTTCAGCAAATTCAAATTGATTTGTTATTTATCCGACTGACAACAAAGAGGGAAGAAAACAGCCCTAACTCAGAGCGCTGGGGAGATTGAATTCCCTGTCTGCTGTCAGCTGCATTAACTGACTTCCTGGAGCTAAATTCAATTAGGAGCAGCATTCCCGGCATTAATAAATCAATAGCGATGCCATTTTGATATATTTTGATCGTCTTTCATTATCCCTTTCAGGGCAGGGATTAGCGCTGAACTCGAAGTTAATGGGACGTGACAAGGCGGATCGGAATCGCTTTTGTGCTGCCAGAGGTGAAATGAAAGAGCTGCTGAATTTCCCTGTGGGATCCTCAGGGGGGTCCGAAAACCGGCAGAAAGTGTTTGGGGTGGAAAAGAAGGCAGCAGAATTTGGGGGGGTCGCACCTCGAGTTTTTCTCGCCCTGGTGCAAGTGAAAAACTCGAGAGAGGTCGAATTAAAATTTAAAAAAATAAATTGTAAATAAAAAATAAAGCTAAAATTAAAAAAAGCCAAAATATATAGAAAAGTAAAATTATAAATAAAAAATACGGCAAGAATTTAAAAGATTATAAATAGAAAATAAAAACAAAATTTTAAAAAATTGTAAATAAAAAATATAGCCAAAATTTAAAAAAATAAGATTATAAATAAAAAATAAAGCAATTTTAAAAAATATATAAATAAAAAATAAAGTCAAAATTAAAAAAAATTATAAATGAAAAAAGCCAAAATTAAAAAAAATATAAGATTATAAATAAAAAATAAAGCCAAAATTTAAAAAAAATTATAAATAAAAAATAAAGCCAAAATTAAAAAAAATTAAGATTATAAATCAAAAATAAAGCCAAAATTAAAAAAAATTATAAATAACAAATAAAGCCAAAATTAAAAAAAAATATTATAAATGAAAAATAAAGCAAAATTTTTAAAAATATATAAATAAAAATTAAAGCCAAAATTATAAATAAAAAATAAAGCCAAAATTTAAAAAAATAAGATTATAAATAAAAAATAAAGCAAATTTTTAAAAAATATATAAATAAAAAATAAAGCCAAAATTTAAAAAAATTATAAATAAAAAAGGCAAAATTAAAAAAAATAAGATTATAAATAAAAAATAAAGCTAAAATTAAAAAAAATAAGATTATAAATAAAAAATAAAGCCAAAATTTTTAAAAAATTATAAATAAAAAATAAAGCCAAAATTAAAAATAGAATTATAAATAAAATATAAAGCCAAAATTTAAAATAAAATTATAAATAAAAATAAATAATAAAGTCCCATCCTCTCACAATTCATTAAATCCTTCCTCCTCCCAGGTGCTGGTCAAGGAAAGGGGCAGGAGATGGAAAAATCTGCCCCAGTTTTGATTAAAATTATTGCAACCCAACCAAAAAAGTGGTTTCCTACTAAAAAGGGCAATGGCCCGGGGTGATTTGGGGCGGAGGGTCCCCAAAAGGCAGAGCTGGCACCCCCAGGTGGTGCCAAAATCTAAATTGGGATAAATCCCAGCAGGGATCAGGTGTGGGGCAGGCTCTGAGCTCCTTCTCACAGAATTTTGGGATTTTTTGGGCTGGAAGGGACCAGCAGGGACACCCCTGGGTCCTCCCCAATGTTCTCCAAATTCTTCCAAATATTTTGGCTCTGCCAAAATCCAAACTGAGCTGGTTTTGCCCCAAACAAGGCTGGGCATTTTCTGCCCCAGGGGGTGGAAATTCAGCTGAGTGGGGTTTTTACTTCACTGGGCCACAGAGGAGAAAGGAAAAAAAAAGAATTTTTAATGAACCCCAGGCTCAGGGAGGGTTTTCCAGCCACCCAAACCCTCCTGGATGCCATGGCAGCACCTGAATTTGGGCAAAACAGACCCAAAAAAGGGAGAGGAGAGATCCAAATCCTCACCAGCAGCCTCCCCCAGCGCACAAAAAAAGGATTTATTTTATTTTTATGCTCATTTTCACATCCCCTGCAGCCCCAGCCCCTCCACGTTCGTGCCAGGTGAGACCCCAACCCCAAACCCCAAACTCAGGGCTGGTTCCCCCCAACTTCCCCAGCTGAGCCCACTCTGGGGCAGAAGGAGAAGAGGAATCAGGAATGGCTTTGCCCAGATGTGTTGCACAACCTTTCAAAAAGCAGAAGCCTGGCTTGCAGAGAAACCTGGGCAGCCCCAAGGAGCCCCAAACCTCCGAGCCCACAGCCCTGAGCAGGAATTGGAGAATATTCTGGGGGATGAGTCCTCTCAACCCACAGCCCTGAGCCAGAATTCAAGAATATTCTGGGGAATTAATCCTTTCAACTCACAGCCCTGAGTAAGAATTCAAGAATATTCTGGGGGTGAATCCTCTGAGCCCACAGCTCTGAGCAAGAATTTGAGAATAATCTGGGGGGATGAATCCTCTGAGCAAGAATTCAAGAATATTCTGGGGGATGAGTCCTCTCAACCCACAGCCCTGAGCCAGAATTCAAGAATATTCTGGGGAATTAATCCTTTCAACTCACAGCCCTGAGTAAGAATTCAAGAATATTCTGGGGGGGATGAATCCTCTGAGTCAGAATTCAAGAATATTCTGGGGGTGAATCCTCTGAGCCCACAGCCCTGAGCAAAAATTTAAGAATATTCTGGGGGTGAATCCTCTCAATCACAGCTCTGAGCCAGAATTCAAGAATTTCTGGGGAATTAATCCTTTCAACTCACAACCCTGAGCCAGAATTCAAGAATATTCTGGGGGGATGAATCTTTTCAACCCAGAGCTCTGAACAAGAATTCAAGAATATTCTGGGTAATTAATCCTCTCAACCCACAGCCCTGAGCAAGAATTCAAGAATATTCTGGGGAATTAATCCTTTCAACTCACAGCCCTGAGTAAGAATTCAAGAATATTCTGGGGGTGAATCCTCTCAATCACAGCTCTGAGCCAGAATTCAAGAATATTCTGGGGTGAATCCTCTGAGCCCACAGCCCTGAGCAAGAATTTGAGAATATTCTGGGGGATGAATCTTCTGTGCCCACAGCCCTGAGCCAGAATTCAAGAATATTCTGGAGGATGAATCCTCTCAACCCACAGCCTTGAGCAAGAATTTGAGAATATTCTGGGGGATAAATCCTCCCAACACACAGCTGTGAACAAGAATTTGAGGATATTCTGGGGGGTGAATCCTCTGTGCCCACACCAGGGCTGGCTCCAGGTTTGCTCCTGGCTGCCACCAGCCCAGGGAGGGGATGCAAACCCTGTGAGAGCCCCACACTGCCCGAGAGGGGTTTGATTTCTCCTGGTTTTAATTAATTGGAGATGTAAAGCTGGTGGCAAAGAGGAGCTGGGGAGGTTGGGCACAAAATCCCGGGTGTGGAGATGCAAACCTGCCAAAGGTTCGATGGCACACCAGGGAGAGCAATAAACTGAGAATTCTCCTGTTCCACAAATAGCCCGGGCAGTTCCTGAATGACCGGGGAGTTAATGGAGCTGCTGGGCTGGCAGGACACCCAGAGCTGCCCAAATCCCAAAAGGATCAATGCAGGACACCCAGAGCTGCCCAAATCCCAAAACAATCAATGCAGGACACCCAGAGCTGCTCCAAATCCCACAGGACACCCAGAGCTGCCCCCAAATCCTGCAGGGATTGATGCAGGACACCCAGAGCTGCTCCAAATCCTGCAGGGATTGATGCAGGACACCCAGAGCTGCCCCAAATCCCAAAACAATCAATGCAGGACACCCAGAGCTGCCCCAAATCCCACAGGACACCCAGAGATGCCCCAAATCCCAAAAGAATCAATTCAGGACACCCAGAGCTGCCCCAAATCCTGCAGGAATTGATGCAGAGCAGCTCTGGGGGGATCCCCCCCTCCCCCTCAGCCCAGCCCCACAACCATCCCCTAAAACCAAACCTAGAACCAGCAGGAACAGCCCCCACAGTTCAAATCCAGCCCAAAATCTTCATTTTTCACCCAGAACCAGCAGGAACAAACCCCACAGCTCCAAATCCAGCCCAAAATCTTCATTTTTTCACCCAGAACCAGCAGGAACAACCCCCACAGTTCAAATCCAGCCCAAAATCTTCATTTTTCAACCAGAACCAGCAGGAACAAATCCCACAGCCCCAAATCCAGCCCAAAATCTTCATTTTTTCACCCAGAACCAGCAGGAACAACCCCCACAGTTCAAATCCAGCCCAAAATCTTCATTTTTCAACCAGAACCAGCAGGAACAAATCCCACAACATCAATCCAGCCCAAAATCTTCATTTTTCAACCAGAACCAGCAGGAACAGCCCCCACAACATCAATCCAGCCCAAAATCTTCATTTTTCAACCAGAACCAGCAGGAACAAATCCCACAACATCAATCCAGCCCAAAATCTTCATTTTTCACCCAGAACTAGCAGGAACAGCCCCCACAGCCCCAAATCCAGCCCAAAATCTTCATTTTTCACCCAGAACCAGCAGGAACAGAACCCACAGCCCCAAATTCAGCCCAAAATCTTCATTTTTCACCCAGAACCAGCAGGAACAAACCCCACAACACCAATCCAGCCCAAAATCTTCATTTTTCCCCCCAAGCCAAGCTGCCCCTCCCCTCCCTGGAGGGATTTTTGGAGCCCCCTCCCTCTCCCTCTCCCTCCTTGCCTCGGTTTCAGACGTGACCTTTTGATTTCTCGGCTAGAGTGTAAATTACATGTCGCCAGCATAAAATATTAAATCCAATTTATATTTAATTATTGATGTTATTATGTATTCCATAGTAATGGCAGCAGGAAAAAAAAAGAAAGAAAAAAAAAAAGAAAAGATCTCCACCCCACCATTAAAGAGCTGGGTTGCATTAGCAGCTTCTTGAGGTTAAGATTTCTTCCTCTGCTCCTTCTTAGCTGTAAGATTGATGGGGATGGGGGGATTTTGTAAATAGTCTTCCAGAAATATTTTATCTGATTATTGTACCTATAAAAGGGAGCTGGGAGGGGGAGAAGGGGCCTTTTTAAACCGCTGGTGATTTGCTCAGCTAAAGGGCAAACAGCAAAACCCAGAGCAGGCCCCACAGGCAAAGAGGGGCTGTGGAAACCAGGCTGGGTTTAAGGAGAAAAAAAAAAATTAATAAAAATAAAGCTGGTGGGGAACCACAGTGGTTTTTCCAGCTGAGATTTAACCAGTCTGTTAAACTCCAGCGTGAGGTTTTGACTAAAATATTAATCAATTCTGCTTAGACTTGATTAAGGTAATTTTCTCCCCCATTTATATTTAATGTGGGAGCCACCCAAGGTGTGCAGGGTTGGGTTTGTGGACGCCCAGCAGGGCCAAGCTCGTCCCAGCACCCCAAAGTGCCACGAGGGAACCCCCAAATCACCTCCAGCCCTGGCCACAGCAGCTTTGGGCTCACCAAAACCGCGGCAATAATTCCATTTATTCCATTTATTCCATTTATTCCATTTATTCCATTTATTCCTCGGCGCCCACGCCCCCAGCAGCTCCCAATAAAAACAGCATTAAAACCAGCATTATCCCCCTCACTTTAAAATTCAAATCAATAGAGCAAATGGAGAGAAAAGGACCGAAGAAAAGTCAGGAGCAGGAATCCGTTGGGGCTGCCGGCGGCCGCTAAGTGCTGCGGTGTCACCGGGCGGGGACACCTCTGGGAGGGGCAGCCTGGGGGGAAATCGCCCCGAGCCCCCGGGGCCGCTCAGACAAAGAGATGGTTCCCTGGTATTCCCGTTTCCTATCTGGAATCATCCCTGGTATTCCCTTTTCTCATCTGGAATCATCCCTGGTATTCCCATTTCCTATCTGGAATAATCCCTGGTATTCCCATTCCTCGCCTGGAATCATCCCTGATATTCCCATTCCTCACCTGAAATTATCCCTGATATTCCCATTCCTTTCCTGGAATCATCCCTGGTATTCCCATTTCCTATCTGGAATAATCCCTGGTATTCCCATTTCTCATCTGGAATCATCCCTGATATTCCCATTCCTCACCTGAAATCATCCCTGGTATTTCCATTCCTTTCCTTGCCTGGAAACATCCCATTTCTCACCTGGAATAATTCCTGGTATTCCCATTCCTCACCTGAAATCATCCCCGGTATTTCCACTCCTTGGCTGGAATAATTCCTGATATTCCCATTCCTCACCTGAAATTATCCCTGATATTCCCATTCCTTTCCTTGCCTGGAATCATCCCATTTCTCACCTGGAATAATTCCTGGTATTCCCATTCCTTTCCTGGAATAATTCCTGGTATTTCCAATCCTTTCCTTGCCTGGAACCATCCCATTTCTCACCTGGAATAATTCCTGATATTCCCATTCCTCACCTGAAATCATCCCTGGTATTCCCATTCCTTGTCTGGAATCATCCCTGGTATTCCCATTCCTTGCCTGGAATAATTCCTGATATTCCCATTTCCTGTCTGGAGTAATTCCTGATATTCCCATTCCTTTCCTGGAATCAACCCTGATATTCCCATTTCTCACCTGGAATAAATCCTGGTATTCCCATTCCTTTCCTTGTTGGGAATCATCCCATTCCTTGTCTGGAATCACCCCTGCTATTCCCACTCCTTTCCTGGAATAATTTCTGATATTCCCATTCCTCATCTGGAATCACCCCTGCTATTCCATTCCTCCCCTGGGCACTCAGGACACCCCAGGTTCTGCTCAGGGACACCCCAGATCTCTGTGGGCTCCCTCCTTTCCCCAGCTCTTGCTCTGGAAGCCCAACCCGCTCTGGCAGTGTGTTAGAGCAGAGAATTCTCCCTTTCTGCTGGAAAAAATTTGGATTTGGGGTTAGAAATGCCCAGAAACCTGCAGGAGAGACCCAGGGGCAGCTTTTCCCCTGGAGTGGCTGCAGGGCTGTGCAGGATCCTGGCTGAGCTCATCCCCAGTGTGGGTGTGGGAGCCCAGAATATTCCCCTGCCCTCCCTGGGGGTCTCAAACCCCCCTGGGGAGGGTCCCAAAGACCCCTGAGTGAGACCCTGGTGTCTCAGGCACTGAATTCACACCCCTGGGGGAAATTACCAACACGGAGGGAATGGAAACAAGCCACCAAAATTAGTAAAGTGTAAATTAGGTTGTTAGGACGTAGATAAATAGACTTTTGGGGATATTTGTGATGCCACAAAAATCAGTAAAGTGTAAATTAGGTTGTTAGGACGCAGATAAATAGACTTTTAGTAATGTTTGTGATAAGGGGCACGTGGCCAAGATGGAGAATTTGGGGTGTGGATCCCTCTTCCTCCTCCTTCTCCGTGCCATCCATGCTGGGTGACATGCTGGCACTGTCAGATTGGATGGGACAGAGCTGGACTGTTTAACAAGACTGTATTGTATTGGGAAATTGTTATAAACATTTAGCAGGTAATTCAGATTATACAAGATCAGCCCTGCCCTCAGCAGGCAGATTCCATCCTGGGTGCCCGGCTGGGCAGAGAGTTCCTGAGACAAACAACAAACAATCCTTGGAGCCTCTGAAACTGCCTCCTGCAATCTCTCATCGGGGCTTTGGGAAAAACCAGGATTTGAACCACTGCATGTCCTGCTGAGGGGATCTTGGGTCTAAGGAGACTCCTCGGGATGTGACACAGAGACCCCAAAAGCTGCTGGGCCAGAGCTCCTCTGGTCCTGCTCGGCTCCCCAGCGCCCCAAACCCGCCCTCTGCTGCTTTGGGGTGACACGAGGGCTTTGGGAATATTTGGGATGTTTCAGCAGCAGCTCCTCCCGGTGCTCGCCAGCAGCGCGGGAGCGGGGCCAGCCCCAGCGGCTGCTGCGTGCTCCCGGCGCCGCTCGCGGCTCTTTCATCTTTTCCTTTTGGGTTCCTGTCCTCCAGAGCCGGATCCTGCCCATCCCCATCCTCATCCTAATCCTCATCCTCTGCTGGCCCCGTCCTCGTCCTAATCCTCATCCCCATCCTCATCCAAATCCCAATCCCCATCCCCATCCTAATCCTTATTTTCTCCCATCCTAACTCCCATCCTCATCCTCTCTCATTCTCATCCTAATCCTCATCCCTATCCTCATCCCAATCCTCATTTTCTCCCATCCCCATCCTCATCCTAACCCCCATTCCCATCCTCATCCTCTCTCATCCTCATCCCAATCCCCATCCTCATCCTCATCTTCTCCCATCCTCATTCCCATCCTCATCCTCATCCAAATCTTTATTTTCTCCCATCCCAATCCTCATCCCCATCCTCATACCAATCCCCATTCTCATCCAAATCCCCATCCCCATCCTCATCCTCATTTTCTCCCATCCTAATTCCCATCCTCATCCTAATCCTCATCCTCTCTCGTCCCCATCCTCATCCCAATCCCCATCCCCATCCCCATCCCCATCCTCATCCTTATTTTCTCCCATCCCAATCCTCACCCCCATCCTCATCCTAATCCTCATTTTCTCTCATCCTCATCCTAATCCTCATCCCTATCCTCATCCCCATCCTCATCTTCACCCCCATCCTCTCCCATCCCGCTCACCCGCGCCCCATCCCGCTGCTAATTAACGCAAATTTCCCCGCTAATTGTCCCTTCCATCACCCTCCGTGTGCCCAAATCACTTCCAGCAGAATTCTCGGTGTGGATCCCCTGATTCCCAAATCCCATTCGCTCACGGCCCGATCTCTGCCTTTATTTCATGGAATTTCCTCATCCCAATCCCCCATCCTCATCCTCATCTTCTCCCATCCTCATCCCAATCCTCATCCCCATCCTCATCCCAATCCCCATCCCCATCCCCATCCCCATCCTCATCCTCTCCTGTCCCCATCCTCATCCCAATCCCCATCCTCATCTTCACCCCCATCCTCTCCCATCCCGCTCACCCGCGCCCCATCCCGCTGCTAATTAACGCAAATTTCCCCGCTAATTGTCCCTTCCATCACCCTCCGTGTGCCCAAATCACTTCCAGCAGAATTCTCGGTGTGGATCCCCTGATTCCCAAATCCCATTCGCTCACGGCCCGACCTCTGCCTTTATTTCATGGAATTTCTGCGGGTAAATGACAGCGCAGCCCGTGGTGTTTATTGGAAATTCCCAAAAATCCCCAAATCCAGACACCGGGACCCCCACACGGGCATCAGGGACCCCAAAACCGCCCAGCCTGGATCGCTTAAATCCCATTTCCGTCGCTGCAGCCCCAAATCCAGGTGGCACCAGCGCATCCCACAGGTGACAAAACCCGGCTCAGCTGCGGGGCCGGGGCTGGTGGGGGCCGGAGGGGACACGGGGGGACACAAAGGGACACCGAGGGGACACCGAGGGACACGGAGGGACACAAAGGGGACACCGAGGGACACCGAGGGGACACAAAAGGGACACGGAGGGACACAAAGGGGACACCGAGGGACACAAAAGGGACACGGAGGGACACGGAGAGGGACACCGAGGGGACACCGAGGGGACACCGAGGGACACAAAGGGACACGGAGGGACACGGGGGGGACACCGAGGACACCGAGGGGACACCGAGGGGACACAAAGGGGACACGGAGAGGGACACCGAGGGACACAAAGGGACACGGAGGGGACACGGAGGGAGCGGAGGGGCAGCGGAGGGACACGGAGGGACACGGAGGGGACACCGAGGGACACAAAGGGACACGGAGGGGACACGGAGGGACGCGGAGGGACACGGAGGGACACGGAGGGACACGGAGGGGACACCGAGGGGACACGGAGGGGACACGGAGGGACGGCCACGGTGACAAACGCTGGCAGAGCCACCGAGCCGAGCTCTCACCTCCCTGCTGGGGCTTGCCTGGAAACAACTGGAATAATTTTGGAATAACCTTGGGATAACCCTGGAATATCCCTGGAATAACCCCGGAATAACTGTGGAATAAATCTGGAATATCTCCAGGGAATAAATCTAGAATAATTTTGGAATATCTCTGGAATAACCCTGGAATAACTCCGGAATATCTGTGGAAGAATTTTGAAATAACTCCGGAATAACCCTGGAATATCTATTGAATAACTTTGGAATATCTCTGGAATAACCCCGGAATAACTATGGAAATTTTTTTAATATCTCTGGAATAAACTTGGAAAAACCCTGGAATATCTATGGAATAACTTTGGAATAACTCCGGAATAACCCTGGAATAACAACTCTGGAATAACCCTGGAATAACTTTGGAATATCTCTGGAATAACAATTCTGGAATAACCCCGGAATAACCATGGAATAGTTTTTTTAATATCTCTGGAATATCTCTGGAATAACCCTGGAATAACTCCAGAATGACTCGAGACTAACCCCGGTATAATTTTGGAATATCTCTGGAATAAATTTGGAAAAACCCTGGAATATCTATGGAATAAATTTGGAATAACTCCGGAATAACAATTCTGGAATAACCCCGGAATAACCATGGAATAGTTTTTAAAATATCTCTGGACTATCTCTGGAATATATCCGGAATAACCCGGAATAATTTTGGAATATCTCTGGAATAAACTTGGAAAAACCCTGGAATATCTATGGAATAACTTTGGAATAACAATTTTGGAATAACCCGGGGAAACCATGGAATTCTTTTTTAAAATATCTCTGGAATAACTCTGGAATATCTCTGGAAAATCCCTGGGACAGGCGCCCCGCGGTGTCCCGGCGGGGCTGGGAACAGGGACCGGCGGCTCCTCCCTTTGTGACACCCGGGATGGGAAAACGGAGCCGCATTTTTGGCACTTTTTGGGGAGGGGGAGCAGCTCGGGGAGGGCGCAAAGGACAAATCCCTGAGCTGGGCTGGAAGGGAGGAGGGGAAGGAGCGGGGATGAGCACGCAGAGGGGTAAATCCCAAAAATCCCGAATCCCGCAGAGGGGTAAATCCCAAAAATCCCAAATCCTGCTGCACAGTGAGCACACAGAGGGGCAAATCCCAAAAATCCCGAATCCCGCAGAGGGGTAAATCCCAAAAATCCCTAAAATCCCAAATCCCGCTGCACGGATGAGCACACAGAGGGGTAAATCCCAAAAATCCCAAATTCTGCTGCACGGGATGAGCACACAGGGGGGTAAATCCCAAAAATCCCAAATCCCGCTGCACGGGGTGATTTTGCAGAGGGGTAAATCCCAAAAATCCCAAATCCTGCTGCATGGATGAGCACACAGAGGGGTAAATCCCAAAAATCCCGAATCCCGCAGAGGGGTAAATCCCAAAATCCCAAATCCTGCTGCACAGTGAGCACACAGGGGTAAATCCCAAAATCCCAAATCCCGCAGAGGGGTAAATCCCAAAAATCCCAAATCCCGCTGCACAGTGAGCACACTGGGGGTAAATCCCAAAAATCCCGAATCCCGCAGAGGGGTAAATCCCAAAAATCCCAAATCCCGCAGAGGGATAAATCCCAAAAATCCCAAATCCTGCTGCACAGTGAGCACACAGAGGGGTGAATCCCAAAAATCCCAAATCCCGCAGAGGGATAAATCCCAAAATCCCAAATCCTGCTGCATGGATGAGCACACAGAGGGATAAATCCCAAAAATCCCGAATCCCGCAGAGGGATAAATCCCAAAAATCCTAAACCCCGCAGAGGGGTAAATCCCAAAAATCCCGAATCCCGCAGAGGGGTAAATCCCAAAAATCCCAAATCCTGCTGCACGGGGTGATCACACAGAGGGGTAAATCCCAAAAATCCCGAATCCCATGAGAGGGATAAATCCTAAAATCCCAAACCCCACTTGGCACGGGGTGACCATACAGGGGTAAATCCCAAAAATCCCAAATCCCGCCGAGGGCTAAATCCCAAAAATCCCAAATCCCGCTGCACAATGAGCACACTGGGGGGTAAATCCCAAAAATCCCGAATCCCGCAGAGGGGTAAATCCCAAAAATCCCAAATCCCGCAGAGGGATAAATCCCAAAAATCCCAAATCCTGCTGCACGGATGAGCACACTGGGGGGTAATTCCCAAAAATCCCAAATCCCGCAGAGGGATAAGTCCCAAAAATCCCAAATCCCGCTCCACAGTGAGCACACTGGGGGGTAATTCCCAAAAATCCCGAATCCCGCAGAGGGATAAATCCCAAAAATCCCAAATCCCGCAGAGGGGTAAATCCCAAAAATCCCAAATCCTGCTGCACAGTGAGCACACAGAGGGATA
>CM067585.1:7272589-7282589 GCA_034336665.1 Luscinia megarhynchos | reverse complement strand
CCGCAACAGCCCCGGGTGGGTGCGGGGAGGGGACGGAGCCCCAAAATCGCGAACGGAGCGCGTGACAGCCCCGGGTGGGTGCGGGGGAGGGGACGGAGCCCCAAAAACACTTGAACCCCGGAGCCGCGCGACCGCCCCGGGCTGGCCCCGGAGGAAAACGGCCCCGGCTGTGAGGGGAAGCTGCGGGCCCTGGCTCGCACATGGCCCCCGGGAGGCGAAGCCAAAAGCAGAAGGAAGCAGAAGGTGGCAGCGGAGATGTCGTGACTAACGGGACCTTCCAGCGCGGCGGGGGAGCCGCGGGCTGGGCTCGGCCCGCGGGCTGCAGGTGGCTCCGGGCGGGCCATAAAGGAACTGCCGAGTTTGCAGAAGTGGCACCGCCCGCTCCCGGCTCGGGGCCCCCGGAATGTTCCCCAAAACCAGCCCGGGAGGAGATCTCGAACCCCGCTAGGCAGGCAGGGATTATTCCAGGAGAGGATCAGGGATTATTCCAGCCGAGGAATGGGAATATCAGGGATGATTCCAGCCAAGGAATGGGAATATCAGGGATGATTCCAGAAAAGGAAAGGGAGTATCAGGAATTATTCCAGAAAAGATATGGAAATATCAGGAATGATTTCAGCCAAGGAATGGGAATATCAGGGATGATTCCAGAAAAGGAATGGGAATATCAGGAATGATTCCAGGCGAGGAATGGGAATATCAAGAATTATTTATTCCAAGCGAGGAATGGGAATATCAAGGATGATTCCACGCAAAAAATGGGAATACCAGGGATGATTCCAGCCAAGGAATGGGAATATCAGGGATGATACCAGAAAAGGAAAGGAAATATCAGGAATTATTCCAGAAAAGATATGGAAATATCAGGAATGATTTCAGCCAAGGAGTGGGAATATCAGGGATGATTCCAGGCGAGGAATGGGAATATCAGGAAATATTCCAGGAAAGGAGTGGAAATATCAGGAATTATTCCACGCAAGAAATGGGAATATCAGGGATGATACCAGAAAAGGAATGGGAATATCAGGGATTGTTCCAGGCGAGGAATGGGAATATCAGTAATGATTCCAGGAAAGGAATGGGAATATCGATGATGATTCCAGGAAAGGAATACCAGGTGGAAGGGGTGGGTGACATCCCCACACCTCGAAATTCCCAAAATCCCCTCTCAGCCGAGCCCTTTTCCTCACACCGAGACACCCAAACGCTTTTCCATCAGGGAATTATTCCTTTTAGTGCCTTCCCCAGCTGGCACAAAGCAGCGGACAGCTCCCAGACCAAAACACCAACCTCCCAAAATTCCCGGGGAGGGGAATGCTCTGGGCACGAGAATCTCCCGTGGGACAGTGGGGATGGAGCAGCGCTAAACTCGAAATTCCCCGGAATTCCAGAGCAGCCCCAGCTTGCTTTCGCAGCCCTTCTTTCACCAAAGTCTCACCATATTAAGCAGCTGAACTGCATCATCCGAGGAGCGTCAAATTGGTTTTAAAATGGTTCTAATTATAACCAGGAAGTTTTAAAGTGTGTGGGTGGAAAGGAATGCAGCAGATTAATTTAATAGCAGTTACCACTGCACAATAGTGCTTCAATTAAGAGTTCTTTCTGACTGGGGATTTGTTGGGTATTTTTTGCTTTTTTTCTCTTTTCACTGTTAATAACAAATGTCACAAATGAGAATAGACATATTACTTCATCAGATGCTTCGGCATATCTGGTCGCAGAGAGCAGAAATAGTAGCTGAAAGGGTAATTTTATAGGCTTAGCACTCACTTAACACTTTAGGGGCCAAAAAAAAAAAAAAAAAAAAAAATTAAAAAAAAAAGAAACGCAGGAAGCTGCACCTGCTTCCACGATCACAAAGAGCCGGGAAATGTGTGCGAGGCACGAACGCGGGGCCAGCATCCTGCTCGGGCGGCTGGCGAGCGCATGGCGAGCCCCGGGGGGGACACGGGGGGACACGGGGGGACACGGGGGTCCCGGGGGAGCAGGACCCGCTCGGGAGGAGCCTCCGGGGCTTTGAACAGCGCGGGGTCCCGCGCCCGATGTCGGGGGAAAAGGGACAGGAAAAAAATCCAGCGCAGCTCCCCTCATTAATTGCCCCGGGAATTACCTGGAATTTTTCCCCTCCCAGGCAGATTTTCCTTCCTTTTGCTGCTGGAAGATTTTCCCGGCTCCGGCTGCCGGTGGTGCGGAGGGAATGAGCCCGAAATCGCCTCTGCCGGGGCTGTTTAGTGGGGTTATTAATTAGGCCGGGGTTATTAATTAAACCGGGATTATTCATTTAGTCGGGGATTTTTAGTCGGGGTTGTTTTGTAGGGGTTATTTTTTTAGTCGGGGTTATTTTTTTAGTCGGGGTTATTTTTTCAGTCGGGGTTATTTTTTTAGTCGGGGTTATTAATTAACCCGGAATTATTAATTTAGTCGGGGTTATTAATTAAACCAGGGTTATTAATTTAGTGGAGGTTATTTGTTTAGTCGGGGTTTTTAGTCGGGGTTGTTTTGTCGGGCTTATTTTTTTAGTCGGGGTTATTTTGTGGGGATTGTTTCTTTAGTCGGGGTTATTTAGTCGGGGTTGTTTTATCGGGGTTATTTATTTAGTCGGGGTTATTTAGTCGGGGTTAATTGTTTTATCGGGGTTATTTAGTCGGGATTAGTTATTTAGTCGGGGTTTTTTAGTCAGAGTTGTTTTGTCCGGGATGTTTTGTCGGGGTTATTTATTTAGTCGGGGTTGTTTTGTCGGGTTTTATTTAGTCGGGGTTATTTAGTGAGAGTTATTTATTTTGTCGGGGGTTATTTTGTGGAAGCGTTTTTATTTTGTCAGGGGTTATTTTATGGGCGTTTTTTATTTTGTCGGGGGTTATTTTTCCCTCAGACCCTGGTGGGTTTTGAGGGGGAGCCCGCCCGGGATGGAGCAGCCCGAGGGAGGGAGAGAAGGAGGATGCAGCGACCATGGCCCAGAGACAAAAATCACCAAAATGTCACCAGAAAGAGCTTTAAAAATGAAACCTGTGTCTGGGAGGGGACAGGGGACACCCCGGGGACCCCCAGGACCCCCGGAGGGGCACTGGGAGCACTGGGAGAAGCTGTTCCCCCCCAGTTTGGGGGTGCGGCCCTTTACCAGCACCAGCTTCATTTTGATTATGATTCAATTAATGATTAAATGAAAAAAATATATAATTACTGATAAATGGGAAAAATAATGTTTTAATGACTCTCGTGAAGTGTGTTCCCCAGGCAAGAGACATCCCAAATTTCCCGGCCGTGGGGCAGGGACAGATCGCAGGAGCCTGGGAATTTCCTGCCCAGCGAGTGCTGGAAAACAGCAAAGCCCGAGCGATGTTCCCCAAAAATCCGCCCCTGCCTCGGTGATTTGTGTCCGCTGCGATATCGAACCGCCGCCTGCAGGGACTCGGCTACTTAAAAACCCCGCGCAGGGAGGCAAACAGGGAGATTTATTATTTTACTTTTGTGGTTTTCTGATAGTTTATGGCACCGGGCTAATAACTCCCGAACCAAAATCTTCATTGATCCGGGGGAAACGTGACGTGATCCTCCCTCCCCGAGCCCGGAGCTGCTGCAGGGGCGGCTCCACCCTCGGGCCCTCACCGCGATTGTCCCTTGTCCCTCTTGTGTTAATTAACACTAATTATCCCCTTCCATCACCCTCCGTGGTGCCCAAATCACTTCCAGCAGAATTCTCGGTGTGGATCCCCTGATTCCCAAATCCCATTCGCTCACGGCCCGATCTCTGCCTTTATTTCATGGAATTTCTGCGGGTAAATGGCAGCGCAGCCCGTGGTGTTTATTGGAAATTCCCAAAAATCCCCAAATCCAGACACCAGGACCCCCACACGGGCATCAGGGACCCCAAAACCGCCCAGCCTGGATCGCTTAAATCCCATTTTCCCTCCTCCCTTCCCAGCAGGACCCCCGCTGGGGACAGCTCATGAATTGTCGCTTGTCGCGTCCCTGCGGGCGCTCGGGGAGCTCTGGGCACCCGCAGCCCAGCGGGGCGATGTCCCCTCACCGGCCGGGCTGTCCCCCGAGGGACAAGGGCGCGGGGAGGCGGCGCAGCCGGTGAAAAATCCGGTAATTCCCAACGCGCGGTAACGAGCGAGCAGCATCATCCAGGAAACGCGGCCGCGTTCCGGCTCTTGCGGGGAGGATGAGGCCGGGCGGGAGCGGCCGGGAGCCGCCACCCGCGGGGAGAGCGAGCAGCGCGGGGAGGGCGGGGCCGATCGGCTGTGGGGCACAAATTGTCCCGGTCCCCAGCCCGTGTGATCCCAAATCGTCCCAGCCCCTGTGATCCCAAATCATCACAGCCCGTGTGATCCCAAATCGTCCCAGTCTATGTGATCCCAAATCATCCCAGTCCATGTGATCCCAAATCATCCCAGTCCTTGTGATCCCAAATCATCACAGCCCGTGTGATCCCAAATCATGCCAGTCTATGTGATCCCAAATCATCCCAGCTCATGTGATCCTAAATCGTCCCAGCCCCTGTGATCCCAAATCATCCCAGTCCATGTGATCCTAAATCATCCCAGCCCCTGTGATCCCAAATCATCACAGCCCGTGTGATCCCAAATCATGCCAGTCTATGTGATCCCAAATCATCCCAGTCTGTGTGATCCCAAATCATGCCAGTCTGTGTGATCCCAAATCATCCCAGTCCATGTGATCCCAAATCATCCCAGCCCATGTGATCCCAAATCATCCCAGTCTGTGTGATCCCAAATCATCCCAGTCCATGTGATCCCAAATCATCCCAGCCCATGTGATCCCAAACCATCTCACGCTGCTTTTCCCAGCCCACTGTGGATCCCAAACCATCTCACCCCATTCTCCCAGCCCACCATGGACCCCAAACCACCCCACCCCATTCCCCAAATTCCAGCTCTGATCCAGGGCTGGAACACGGGCAGGGAGAGCCTGGGCAGGGCAGGTGAATCCACCTGGGATTCCAGAAGGAAAAACAGGGAACATTTCCCATTTTTCCCATCACAGGGACCCCAGCAGGACCCTCCTGTCATTCCAGGGAGGATTTCCCATTTTTCCCATCACAGGGACCCCAGCAGGACCCTCCTGTCATTCCAGGGAGGATTTCCCATTTTCCCATCACAGGAACCCCCAGCAGGATTCCAGGGAGGATTTCCCATTTTCCCATCACAAGAACCCCCAGCAGGATTCCAGGGAGGATTTCCCATTTTCCCATCACAGGAACCCCATCAGGATTCCAGGGAACATTTCCCATTTTTCCCATCACAGGAACCCCCAGCAGGATTCCAGGGAGGATTTCCCATCACAGGAACCCCAGCAGGATCCCAGGGAGGATTTCCCATCACAGGGACCCCAGCAGGACCCTCCTGTCATTCCAGGGAGGATTTCCCATTT
The DNA here is from genome assembly GCA_034336665.1 of Luscinia megarhynchos. Lineage (NCBI taxonomy): Eukaryota > Metazoa > Chordata > Aves > Passeriformes > Muscicapidae > Luscinia > Luscinia megarhynchos. Next base: position 7,277,195 of record CM067585.1, on the reverse strand, counting down.
TTTCCCACCACAGGAACCCCCAGCAGGATTCCAGGGAGGATTTCCCATTTTCCCACCACAGGAACCCCAGCAGGATCCCAGGGAGGATTTCCCATTTTTTCCCACCCTACAAGAACCCCCAGCAGGATTCCAGGGAGGATTTCCCATTTTCCCATCACAAGAACCCCCAGCAGGATTCCAGGGAACATTTCCCATTTATCACAGGAACCCCCCAGCAGGATTCCAGGAAGCATTTCCCATTTTTTCCCATCACAGGAACCCCATCAGGATTCCAGGGAGGATTTCCCATTTATCACAAGAACCCCCAGCAGGATCCCAGGAGGATTTCCCATTTTTCCCACCACAAGAACCCCCAGCAGGATTCCAGGAAGCATTTCCCATTTTTCCCATCACAGGAACCCCAGCAGGATTCCAGGGAACATTTCCCATTTATCACAGGAACCCCAGCAGGATCCCAGGGAGGATTTCCCATTTTCCCACCACAGGAACCCCAGCAGGATCCCAGGGAGGGATTTCCCATTTATCACAGGAACCCCAGCAGGATCCCAGGGAGGATTTCCCATTTTTCCCACCACAAGAACACACCCAGCAGGATTCCAGGGAGGATTTCCCATTTTTTCCCATCACAGGAACCCCATCAGGATCCCAGGGAGGGATTTCCCCATTTATCACAGGAACCCCACCAGAATTCCAGGAGGATTTCCCATTTTCCCACCACAAGAACCCCCAGCAGGACTCCAGGAGGATTTCCCATTTATCACAGGAACCCCAGCAGGATCCCAGGGAGGATTTCCCATTTATCACAGGAACCCCATCAGGATCCCAGGGAGGATTTCCCATTTTCCCCCTGCCTGGCTGCTGGCATTAAAGACAAACCCCTGGCATCTCTGAACTCCGGATCAGGACCTAATTCAATCCCACCCTGCTCATTGCTGGAGGGCTGAGCATTAAACTGAAACCCTAAGCCAGGCCTGCAGTCATTTGGCCGGGCAGGAATTGATTTTGGCCATCAGCACTTTCTCATTTTCGATGGAGTCCCCACGTAACCAGGTTAATTTCTGTTAATCCCATTAGCCAGGTACTTCTGCCTCTCCAGCCCAATGATTTTGTGTCTGATCTGAAAGATTGAAATTGCAACCCAAGAGGACAAACAGGAGCCTGTGATGGAGGAACCAGCTTCTCTTCCACCTAAAACCAAACTCCCTTCACATTTCCCCTCCTCCAAAATTTCCCCACGGTTAATGACCCACACACAATAAGATCTGTCCCTAATTAATTTCCCCATTAGATCCCCCTTGCGAGTCCTGTGCCAGTTTCAGGCCCGGTTTTCTTCTGCTTGACCCAGACCAGTGCTGGTGCTTGCAAAGGGTTTCCCAGGGAGCCTGATCCCAGTATCCCACTGGAACCAGTATCCCACTGATCCCAGTCCCAGTATCCCACTGATCCCAGTATCCCACTGGAACCAGCATCCCACTGATCCCAGTCCCAGTATCCCACTGGAACCAGTATCCCACTGATCCTAGTCCCAGTATCCCATTGGTCCCAGTCCCAGTATCCCACTGGAACCAGTATCCCACTGCTCCCAGTATCCTACTGATCCCAGTCCCAGTACCCCACTGATCCCAGTCCCAGTATCCCACTAATACCCAGTCCCAGTATCCCATTGATCCCAGTCCCAGTATCCCACTGATACCAGTCCCAGTATCCCATTGATCCCAGTCCCAGTATCCCACTGGAACCAGTATCCCATTGATCCCAGTCCCAGTATCCCACTGGAACCAGTATCCCACTGGAGCCAGTATCCCACTGATCCTAGTCCCAGTATCCCATTGGTCCCAGCCCCAGTATCCTACTGCTCCCAGTCCCAAAATCCCACTGGAACCAGTCCCAGTATCCTACTGATCCCAGTCCCAGTATCCCACTGATCCCAGTCCCAGTATCCCACTGATCCCAGTCCCAGTATCCCACTGGAACCAGTATCTCACTTATCCCAGTTCCAGTATCCCACTGGTCCCAGTATCACACTGATCCCAGTCCCAGTATCCCACTGGTCCCAGTTCCAGTATCCCACTGGAACCAGTCCCAGTATCCCACTGGAACCAGTATCCCACTGGTCCCAGTATCCCACTGATCCCAGTCCCAGTACACTGGTCCCAGTCCCAGTATCCCACTGATCCCAGTTCCAGTATCCCACTGGAACCAGTCCCAGTATCCTACTGATCCCAGTCCCAGTATCCCACTGGTCCCAGTCCCTCTATCCCACTATTCCCAATATGGAAATGGACCAAAACTCATAAAAATGTCAAACTCCTGACTTGGGTCCATCCTGGGTGTGACCTCAGACTCTTGCACTGCCCTGGGTGAATCCTTTAAAGGATTTTTAATTAAAATTTTAAAATAAATATTTTTAATAAATCCTTATTTCATTCCTTTAACTCTGTCACTGCTACAGGTGCCCAGTCATTTTTGTTGCTTTTTTTTTACTGATTTTTCCCCCAATTTCACAAACATTTTTGTTGCTTTTTTCCCTTCTATTTTTAGAGTTTTTTTTTTTGTAATGTTGGGCACGGCAGGGAGTTCTCCCAAATCCCAGCACAGCGAGCACAGAGCTGCTCTGGCTGTATATTTATATATATATATATATATGGCTATAAATGTATTTTTAGTTAGAATGTTGGTGTTTCTCTGCTCCATTGTCTCTGCCTCAGAGTGAAAAGAGAAATCCCAGTTCCGTGGGGAGGGAGGGGGAACTGACTCCTCTGTGGTGTCTCCTCAGCCCTGAGCTCACCTCTGGGGACATGCAGCTGGTTTGAGCCCAGCTCTTTCCATGCAGGAGCTGCTCTTAGATGTTTTTTATTATTGGTTTTTATTATTATATTATTGGCTGTTTGTTCTCCCTCATCTCCAGGGATTGCTCTGCCCAGCTCACAGCTCTGCTCTAGCCAGAGTCCAGGGCAGGATCTGCCTGGAGAGGCAGCACTGATCTTTTTATACTCTAAATTATGTACTAAGTATTTACAATTATTTTCCAGCACAATTCAGTCTTATAACACGGCCCAGCTCTGACCCATCCCATCTGGCAGTGCCAGCATCACCAGCATGGATGGCACGGAGCAGGAGGAGGAAGAGGATCCACACCCCAAATTCTCCATCTTGGCCACGTGTCCCTTATCACAAACATTCCATAAATCTGCTAATTCTACATTCTGACAGTCTAATTTACACTCTGCTTATTTCTGCAGCTTGCATTTCTTCTCTCAGTGTTGGTGAGCTGTTCCCCTAGGGAGGGTAAATCCAGCCCCTGAGACACCTGGGTCACTCCCTCGGGGGTCTTTGGGGGTCTTGAACCCCCCCAGGGGAGCCAGAGGAGCTCTCTGGGCTCCCACAGCTCTCGGGAAGGAGAAAAGCCAGAAATTCACCCAAAAACTCGTGTTGGGATCGGCACCCTCGGGGCTGGCATGGAGGGACCCCTCAAAATCAGGGGAGACCCCAGCGGAGGGTGGGAGGGCAGGGCTGGGAAATTCCGTGTTTGCAGTGTTTAATTCCATGGTTTCAGTATTTAATTCCATATTTTCAGTATTTAATTCCATATTTTCAGTATTTAATTCCATGGTTTCAGTATTTAATTCCATGGTTCCAGTATTTAATTCCACGTTTTGAGTGTGCAATTCCGTATTTCCAGTATTTAATTCCATAGTTTCAGTATTTAATTCCATGGTTTCAGTATTTAATTCCATATTTTCAGTATTTAATTCCATGGTTCCAGTATTTAATTCCACGTTTTGAGTGTGCAATTCCGTATTTCCAGTATTTAATTCCATAGTTTCAGTATTTAATTCCATGGTTTCAGTATTTAGTTCCATGGTTTGGGTGTGAAATTCCATGTTTTGGGTGTGAAATTCCATGTTTGCAGTGTTTAATTCCATGGTTTCAGTATTTAATTCCATGGTTTCAGTATTTAATTCAATAGTTTCAGTATTTAATTCCATGGTTTGGGTGTGAAATTCCAAGTTTTGGGTGTGCAATTCCATGTTTTGGGTGTGGAATTCCATGTTTTCAGTATTTAATTCCATATTTTCAGTATTTAATTCCATGGTTTCAGTACTTAATTCCATGGTTTCAGTATTTAATTCCATGTTTTGGGTGTGCAATTCCATGTTTTCAGTATTTAATTCCATATTTGGGGTGTGGAATTCCACGTTTTGAGTGTGCAATTCCATATTTTGGGTGTGTAATTCCATATCTTGAATGTGCAATTTTATATTTTGAATGTGCAATTCCATATTTTGGGTGTGCAATTCCACGTTTTCAGTATTTAATTCCATGTTTTGGGTGTGCAGTTCCATGTTTTCAGTATTTAATTCCATATTTTCAGTATTTAATTCCATGGTTTGGGTGTGAAATTCCATGTTTTGAGTTTGTAATTCCATATCTTTAATGTGAAATTCCATATTTTGAGTGTGTAATTCCACGTTTTGGGTGTGAAATTCCACGTTTTGGGTGTGAAATTCCATATTTTGGATGTGCAATTTTATATTTTGGGTGTGCAATTCCATGTTTTCAGTATTTAATTCCATATTTTGGGTATGTAATTCCATTTTGAATG
>CM067585.1:7219243-7272489 GCA_034336665.1 Luscinia megarhynchos | reverse complement strand
CACTGTGATGGGAATGGGAGCAATAACAGCGTGCTCTCCTCAGAGAGTCTGTTGCTTTGCACTTTGGCAGCAAAACATCTTTAACATACACAAAAGCAAGTTAAAATATTAATTTAAAAAATAATAATTATCTCTCTGCAGTAGGGCTGTGGCAGATGCTGTATCCAGAGTGCTTAAAAACTCAGAGGAGCTGCTTTCCTGGAGGAGACATCTCTTGTCAGACTGCATGAAGGGGTTAGTTGCCATGTACAGCAGCAGTAGAGATTAAAGCAAGCAAGAAGTGGAGAGGTCCATGCTGCTGAGGCTAGAGGAATTATTGGTCAGACTTCTTATCTGCTTTGCCACAGTGGGACTGTATGCATATGTGAGATTAGGCAGTTGCAGATTTTGTAAATATAGATTGGGGTTGATTTCCTGTTTTAGGGAATCTGGTCTCCACGGGCTTTTAATAGCTTTTACAGAGTTAACTTAGTCCTGAGAATCCTTTTATATGAAGCAGTTTTATGTTCTTCATGATGGCTTTCTTGTAAGAATCCTCTTTGAAGACAGGAGTTTGAGGTATTTAGGAATAAGAAGTCAAAGGTTACCAGTGTATTTTATAATTTTTTTTAATTAAAAAATGGTGATAGAGATAGTTATGCCAGGACCCACCTGCCATGCCATCTGAAGTCTGGGGTAAAAATCCGGTTGATCATAAATAGAAATCCAGACTTGATCTTGAAGAACACTACTTGATTCCTCCCTCTGTACTGTGCCCTTGGCTTGAGTTCAGTTCACACAAATCCCTGTGACACATAATACTGAAGGTCTCTGAGCAGTGAATGCCTTTGCCTTCTCAATGGCTTTTGCTGAGACTCCCTTGTAGGACCTGGCCGACTCTGCAGGCCCTGGGGCCACCTCACAGTGTCTATCCCATCCTGAGGGTGCTCTCATGTCCCCTAGGCTGTCCTGCCACCCTTCGGTGCCCGTATGACCTATTGCTCCCTGTGATTAAAGTCCTGTGACCCCCACCCTCTCATGGCTGGTGCCATGGTTGTGGCTGGTGGGTGTTCTGGGGGGATCGCTGGGGTGGGGAGTACACCCATGGGTGCTGTTTGGGGGAGGTGGGCCTGTGGTCTGCCCCAGGGGAGGATATTGGGGTTTGAGGCTCACTTGGTCATAGGGAAGGGGCTGGGCAGTCCATGAGGCTCCATGATGGAAAATAACCATGATGGTTGTTGTGAAAGCGGATGGGTGAGGCTGTGTCCGTAGGGGCCATGCCCATGCCTCTGTGTGTCCATGTACACCGTGTCCGTCTGTCCGTGGGCCCCGCCGGGCGGAGGCTGCACTGCCCGCTCTCCCACCAGGTGGCAGCGCGGAGCCAGATGTGCGTCCCTATACGGCATTTACGGTACGAGCTGTACATACGGTACATACGTGCGCACACAAAACATAGCGCATCCCGTCCAGCTGGGGGTGCCACACGTCCACGGAAGGGACGACCGTAGGCATGCTCAGGGACGTGCAGGTCACCTATGCACACCCACCTACATGCACGGGGCCCCTATGGAAGCCCTACGGCTTCCATACATACCCATATGTGCATCCACAAGTGCTACAGGACGTGACGTCCACCTCCAACATCTGTGCTGAGTGCTGGATGTTCCTCCGAGCCCATGGATGAGGGCACAAAGGGTGCCATCATGTCCCCGTGCCACAGGGGCTGAGCCCAGCATGGGTCTCATCCCCAGCTCTGCAGTGGGGACACACACTGGGACATTTTTGTGGAAAGTGAAATTCCCTAGGTGAACAGAGAGCAAAAAAATTAACTAAAAGCAGTGAGAAAGCGAGTGCAGGTCGGCATCTGGCACCTGGTCCCACAGCTGGTTCAGCAGCTGGCTCTAGAGGGAGCTGGGGACAGGGAAAAGGAGCCCTTGCCTTCAGCCTTGCACTCCAGCATCCTTGTTATCCCAAGGAATGGTGCTGGATAGGGGCTGACTGGGATGGCTGTGCCCAGATGTAAGGCTTTTTTAGTTGTTTCCCCCAGGACCCTTGCACCTGTCTCCCCAGTTGCTGGAGTCAGGGGACGGGATAAGAAGAAGGGTCAAAGGATGGATAAACCAGTGGATATTGGGGCTGGACCACATCATTCCAGGCCTGAATTTTGGCTTTCATTCCCAACAAGAGGACAGAAGCTGCTTTTAAGACCCTGAGTGGGGAAACTGAGGCAGGGAAAATCTCAGTGCTGTATTTGGGAATGGGGACACCAGTTTGGCCACTACCCAGGAGTTCTTGGATCACACAGCCACAGCTCCAGTGGGTTTGGAGGAGCAGTGAGGAGACACTCCCCTGTCCACCCTTTCCTGCAAAGATGTGGCTTGAGGAGAGGAGATGAAAGAGCCCCTCCTCACTCTGCCACTGCCTCTCACATGGCATCTGCTCTGGGCGGATGGAAACTGTGTGTCAGAGGAAGCAGGGGGGAGGCGGGGGATGGTGATGGGGGACACGGGATGCCCAGGTGTCTTCCCCCAGTGTCTGAGCCAAGCCTGACCTACCCCGTTCCCTGGCGCACCTGGGATGAGCTGGGCCCATCCCCATGGGGTGAGTTCACAGCAGAGGAAGGGCGCAACCCTTACCCCCCACTTTTGTTTCCCACTCCTGCTTAAACCCAGCATGGCCACACAACCGAAAGCCTCTAGGGGTGAATAAGCTGGGGGGTCCCCATCCGCAACTACAGCACTGACACCGTTCCCTGCCTCAGTTTCCCTGCTCAGGGTCTGAAGAGTGGCTTCTCATCCCACACTGGAGCTGGAAAGGCACAATCCAGGAGAGGAACCATTTGGTCCAGTCTGAACCTTCGCCAGCATCCCAGCCCCATGGGAAGGCTTGGATCCCATTCCAAGATATCAGCATGTCGGGGGGCCAGATGTGTGGGGAGGTCAGACGGGGGAGCTTGGGGAGGGGATGCTACCAAGATATTTATACTGAGGATACAGAGGGAGGGATCTGTGGAGCTCTTTGCCAAGCAAAGAAAATAACAATTTGGGCAGGTTTGAAAAGCGCCGAAACCACGACAGGAAACCCAAATTGTATAAATGCAGATGTGAGTGGAAAAAGCTCTTGAGCTGATTGCTCCGGCTTTCACCTCCACTAAAAATAAACCTGCCTTATTAGGGGCAGATGGGGGCTGAGATAAAACACCTCTCCCCCCACACCCCTACCATGTTTTTCCATGGAGGGGCTGTTCCTTGTGATGCTGTGGGATGTGGCTTTCTAGTGCTAGTGGGGATGGGTGGCAAGGCCAGGGGCTTGTGCTGGGTTTTGGAGAGGATCTGGGGGGTTTAAGGGTTTTGAAGGTGTGTGTCGGGTTTTCTGGATGCTTTAGGGCTGGGCAATGCAGGGTGGGGGTGTGATGAGTTGTAACTGTCTCTGAGTGTAATAAGGCAGCCTGGCAAAGCCACATCCTGCAGCACAGCAGGACCTGGGGGGAGGAATTCGGGGTGCTGAGAAAGGGAAGGATTGGGGACAGAGGCTGCAGGGAGCAGCAAAACTCCTCCTGGGAACCCCTCATAACACAGGCTGGGCTCCTCTTCCCCATGCCTGTTTGCCCTCCTTGGACCATGCCAGGGCTGCAGCACCCCACGTTTAGGGGGAGGCTGTGGCAAAGATGGTGCCAGGTTTGTGTGCCCACTGCCCGCCTGCTGCCACACCCCAGCCCTGGGAGAATTTTTTAGGAGGCTGGAGTTGCTTCACTGTCACCCTGGCAGTGGCAGTAAGGCAGGGCTCCTCTGAGTCAGCCCAGTGTCTCCACACCTGCAGCAGCCCGGGGGAAGAGCAGGTTTGTTCGTATCTGCTGCCTTGCACCCCCAGCCCCATCCTCCCCCTCCTTTTGCAGGGATGCAATTTGGATGGATGCAATTTGGGAAGGGGGGAATCAAAAGCGTAGAGGGAGAAGGGAGCAGACTAAATTGTGAGTGTCCCTCCAGCAGTGGCACAGCACCTCAGCACCTCCCACCCACCCTGCTGGAACACCGGCATGGACTCCCCCCACCAAGGTCTAGTTTATGGAGGTCGCATGGCATGAGCTGATCAGTCTGGGCCCCTTGGGGTGACGTGGGGTATGATGCTTCAGTTCCCCAAAGCACTGGGGTGTCCCAGAAGGGTCCTGGGAGGGAAAAGACCCCTCAGGGTGCAGATGGGACTCAGAGGGGCTGCTGCCATGTCAGGATGGGGAGGGGAAGGGATGGGCTCTGTCCAGCCTTGCAGGCAGGTGGTGACAACGATGCCCAGGGCAGGGGGTCAGCACAGGCAGCACTGGCGGTGGTGGCTGCTCCTGGCTCCCCAGATGCGCCTGTGAGATCAGGCAGCAGGAAGCAGCTGTGGCAATCCCGGGGCTGGGAGCAGCCACTGCTGCCTGTCCAACAGTGCCTGGGCCTGCATCACCCCCAGCCCTGCTGTGTCCCTGCACTCCGGGTACTACTTGGGGATGTTCGAGTGTCCCAGCCGCTCCTCTGCAGCGAGCAGAGGTGTCCAGGGTTTGTTCTGAGGAAGCAGTTGTGACTCCTCATGGGAATATGTGGTTCCCTCTGAGGGTGATGGAGATGGAGATGTGGCACTGCTCCTGACTGGACTTTGGATGAGAGGAAATGTGGGGAAACTGAGGCATGGGCAGTGACTGAGCAGCTTGGCCATAGTTCATGTCTTGGTTCTTGGCTCCCTTCCAGAGGGATGTGAGTGTTCCTCTCCCTCCCCTGGGTACTCTGGAACAAGGTAATGCCTCATGGTGTTCATCTGGTCCCTATTGATCACCAGCAGGGAGTGTCCTAGGTGCTGCCTCCAGGCTGGGTTGGGATGGTCCCCGGGGCTAATCCCCTGCACAAACAGCTGCACGTTCCCCAAGGCTAGATCCGGTCTCCTGGTGACAGGGCTTGGGGGGGGCCGGGCACCTCACTGCTGCTTTTTGGGTGTACCTTCCCAGCGGTGCCACTCCTTCTCCCCTCCCCTCCCCCCCTCAATTCTCTGCCATTTGTCTACTCATCCAACCCCATTTGTGGCCCCTTACAGAGCCTCCGACATTGTTTGGCTCTAGCGAGGGTTCCTGTCATGAGTGAGGGGGTTGTAAACTGAGGCACGGAGCAGACAGGTGGCTAGGGCCTTTCTGCTTGGGCTGTGGACTCTGACACCCACCCATCCACCCATCCACCCACCCATCCACCCATCCATCCATCCATCCATCCATATCTGCCAGCTCCAATTTATAATCCCCATTGATTCTGAAACATCCCAAATCTGGGACATCATAGTTCAGTACAGAGGTGTCACTGCAGCTACAGGAAGTCCAGGGAGGGTTTGCCAAACTGCACAGGAACCTTTCCGCACATTCTCTGTGTGACCAATGGTCAGAGCAGGGCCACAATGCCTGTCCTTGCCTGTCCTTGCCCATCCTGGACCCACTGTCCCTCCAGGAGCACCTGGCCCCAGCACGAATTGAGGTGTCAAGAGAGCTTCCACCCAGTGTTCCGCAGGATCACTAAATGGGATTGGAATGCCTCCCCATGCTGACCTGACCATGGGGATAAGGTGGGAAGGAGATCTCAGAGCTCTTGTTCCCATTTTGTGCTGAGCCGGAGCACAGCCAGCCAGGTCCCTCAGCTTCCCTTGCTCCTGAAGGATCCTGAAGGCCCTCAAAGATCCCTGGTAAATGGGATTTATACCTCAGCCCCATCTGAAAGTGAAACCTGACGATCCCTGGGAAAAGCCCTTCTCTTTGTAGCTGCCTTGGGCACCCTGCCATATCTCTGTTCCTCTCCTCTCCCATCCAAATCCCTTCCCTGCAGCCAGCACTTCCAGACAGCCTCGAGCTTCCAAAACACAAGAAATTCCCTCCAGAACACTGGTGGTGTTCCCCCAGAACATGGGGACCCCCACACTCGCCCTCCCTGCAGCAGCCAGGCTGAATCTGGCCATTTCCACTCCATGTTATGTCCCTCACATCTTACCACCTGTACCCACTTTTTTAGGAGAGAACAAATCCAAAAAACAACAACCACCAAACCAAACCCAAGCCCAAGTGGTATATTATTTTTGAGCAGGGGTAAGCAGCTGCTGGTAAGCCCCCTCTCGCCCCCCCACCCCCCAAGCTTCGAGGACCTCCTCAGGTATTTGCAGCACGGGCAAATCCCCTGGGACTAATGATCTGTTCCCAGGAAAAGGGGAGAGGTGGTGGGGAGTGGTGGCTGAGCTGTAGTGAGGTACATGGTCACCCCTCCCCCGGGGGGCTTGGGGAGGTGGGGTGCTTGCTGAGGTGGATAATCCCAGTTCCTGCTTATTCTCCTACTTATTTCAGTTTTCCTTTGAATAAAACACCCACTGTGGGCCCTTTCACCATGAGATCATCATGCTCCCTTCCTCCCCCTTTTTCTCTCCTCCACGCCAAGAAATCCGCTCCCCCCGCAGCCGCTGCACAAGGATGCCCCAAACCCGGAGCTGCCACTGCAACAGCACCCTGAAAGTGACCCCACCGCTCAACAGCGACCCACCCAGGGGATGGGACACTGCTACACACGCTTGGGGCGATTAGATAAAAACACCCGCGTGCTGCCGGCCCTCTCACACAGCCGGGGTATCCCAGGACTGGAATGAATCCCCCGGAGCAGGCGGCAGCGCGGCCGCGGCGATGCTGCTGGCGGTGCGGGGGGGGAGGTTGCCTTGGCCACGCATCCCTCTGTGAATGCGTGACGTGCGCAGGGCTGGCGCCAGCCTGTCTGGGGCCGGAGTTAGATCAACACAGCTGGAGGGCCCGGGCCACAGCTGGGCAAAGGCAGCGGCTCCCGCCGCCCAAGCACGGCCTGTGGGAACTGCCGCCAACAAAACCCCCCTGCAAACAAAAGCTCCCCCCGCAGTCCCTCTGAAGCCTTTCAGCGCCCCCCCACCCATCCCTTGGGAAATGAGAGGGGGTCTATGGGAATAAGCAGAGCCTGTACGCTGCTGTTCGGCATTGAGGGGAAGTCATAACGAGGATTCGGGTGGTGGTCGGAAGAGTTTCTAAATGTTTTGTAAATATTTTTTTAAAATCTGTGTTAATTTAATTAAGTTTTTACATTTAGAATTTATTTTAAAAAGATGTTTAATTCTTTTTTAACTTTATTTTGTTCTTATTATTTTTGGTTGGGGGGTCTGGTTGCTGGCCCTTGCTCCAAAGCAGGTTAATGAGGGTTATTATGGCTCTTTCCAAGTTTCTGTCCTTTACACAGAGGTGATTTCCCAGGAAATTCATAACAAGTGAGGTGGGGGGCAGGGGGAGGAGGGAGAGAAAAATAAAAGATACAAAAATAACCCAACCCCAAAAAGTGTTGAGTGCTGCTTTCAAGGTTTTTTGGTGAGCAGCTCATGGCTTGGGGGAGATGTGGGGAGGAGGGGTGCCCTCCAGCCTGAAATCCCCAGACCCCTTTGGGGGGGTGGAAATAAACCCCAGCACCACCAAACCGGGATTTGGGTATATCTAGAATAAATCGCTGCTGTGGGCAGGAGCAGTTTGGTCCAGGTGCCTGGACCCCCATCCCCTGCATGCCTCATTAGCTGGGACCCCCAGGCTGAGCAGGATCCAGGGGGCCCCCAACCTTCTTGGCTGTAACATTCCCTTCCTGCACTTTCATAACCAAGCCCCCACAACGCCCCCCACAACTAAATCCCAACGAAGTCAATATTTGGGGAAGAAAGGTTTTCCCCTTGGGCTCATACAGATTCACAATCCGGGTGTTGCGGGGCTGTCGCTTCTGCGGGACCCCTCCATGTGCCCTCTGCTGCACTGGGTGGCACCCACCCCAGATCGCTCTAGCTTTGACCTTTTTCTATGGACATTCTCTGATTCTACAAGTTTTGAGGCGGTGATGGTTTGGAAGGGCAGCTTCCTTCATATTCCCCCCCACTACATCACTTCTGGGATAATCCGTTTGCCTATAAATCTCCTCTTCCCCCCTCCAAAATAAAAAAACCCTCCAGGCCTCTCACAGGCGCTGACCTAAATCTGGTTTCTCCATCGTAACCTCAGTTTTACCGCAATTAATTTTTTTCTGCTGGTCACAAGATAATTCCTGACGCCAGAAAGTCTGGAGGTCAGATGAGAAGCGGATTGAGGAAAAGGGCGGCACTAATTTCCTTAAAACAGGGAGGTTGGGAGGGGGGGAAACCCCATCGTCCTGTCTAAAAATAGGGGGAATTCATTGGGAAAGAGGGTGGGACAGTTTGGGGATGCTAGAGTGTTGAAGGGGTTTAGGAGGGGATAATCCCCAAGAGGTTTGGGGGGGGGTTTGGCCATGAGGAGGGGGACCTGCGTGGTCGTGTCATCCCCCGTCGGGCCACTCTGGCCATGAAGGGTCAATTTGGGGGGGCCTGGGGAGGGAGGGGGGTGAAGCAGAGGGGGTTTAAGGCTCCATTTATGTGTAGGGGTGGAGTTTGATGCTTCATTGACACTCAGAGGAGGGGTTTAGGGCTTCGTTTACATAAAAGGGAAGAGATTAATGGTTATTTTACATATAAGGGGGTTGGATTGTTCATCATTTGCATGTAGTGGGCGCGGTCAAGTAGCTCTGCCTATATAAAGGCGGCGCGGATGCCCTCCCCCCATCTTCCCCAATCTGCCGGCGAGATACGAAACTTTGGGGTGCAGGGGGTGAGACTTAGGGCTGTTAGAGCTGCCCTCTTTGGCGGTCCTGGTGCTCGGAGATCCCAGCAAAACCCCCACTGTCGCGACAGCCCCTGAGGCTCCGAGGCACCCCCACGTCCTGCATCTGCACGGCTGCTCTGAGCCCACCATGAAAGCCATCAGCCCGGTGCGCTCCGTCCGCAGCTGCTACGAGGCCGTTTGCTGCCTCTCGGAGCAGAGTTTGGCCATCGCCCGGGGCAGCCACAATAAGAGCCCCACCTTGGACGAACCCATGAACTTGCTCTACGATATGAACGACTGCTATTCGAAATTGCGGGAGCTGGTGCCGGGCATCCCTCAAGGCACCAAGGTGAGCCAGGTGGAGATCCTGCAGCACGTCATAGACTACATCTTCGACCTCCAGATCGTGCTGGAGGAGGGGTCCAAGGGCCGCGACCCCTCCTCCGAGGCCACCCTGTTCTCTCTTAAGGTAAGGATCGCTTCGGGCTGGGGGCCTGGGTATGTTGATTTAGGGAGAGAGGATGTGTTCGGTTGGAGGTTTTAAGTCGGGATGGGGGTGCTGCAGGGTCCCCGAGTGTGTTGGTGGGGAATGGGGAGGAAGGGGGACCACCAGATGCCGGCGTGATCTTAAGCCCTGTCCCGTCCCTTCACAGGCGGCCGAACTCGCTTCAGAACTCCGCACCAAAGACGAGAGAAGTTTGTGTCACTAACGCCACCTCCATCAGGTGAGTGTCGCCCCTAGTCACCACCGCCACCACCATCCACAGCCCAGTCCTCCCCATAATTCCACACACCAGGTGGAGTCCCGGGCCTCCCTCCCGCCAGCCAGCGTCAAAATCGCCAGGGGACCGATCCGCAGCAACCCATGCTCCCTTCCCGCCAGTTCCCCCTTGCACCCCAATTTTTCACCTCCCCCAACCCACCGCCGATACCGATCCAAATAATGAGGACCATTACTCCCCCATTCTGCAATCTCCCCCAAGCCTCCCACCTGCACCCCAGTCAGCACCAACCCAACCCAAGCATCCCCCGCCAGGGGCCAGATGTCGTCCCGGATAAACTCGGTTTCCCGGCTCTCAACCTCTCCTTAGAAATGTCCATCCCCAACCCTACTTACCGCCGCACTAATTACCACTATTATTTTTTTGCTTCCCTCCCCCTCTCTTCTCTTACCTCTCGATGCCAATTAGCAAACAGGCAGCGAGTGTTGGTTCCTGGTTCGTTATCAGCCGGAGGTAAACAGCAGCTTCCTCCGTGGCGCCGGGCTGTCTGCGCCTGACCGCCCCGGCATTGCCTTCCCTGGGCCCGGGCACCGCGAATGGCGAGCGGCTGCTTCCGACCCCCAGCCTTCCACCGCCAGCATCCCACCCACGGAGCTCAGCATCCCAGCTTTGGACCCGAATTCGCATGAGATATTTTTAATGATAGACTGATGGTGAAGAGGAGGTCGTCTGTATATTTTTGGATTATAGCAGCGAGTCCTTTTTTAAAGGTGTTTAATGGGATGGTGGGGATTAGGGGGTTTTGGGGAGGGGGGAACAAACATCCTCGATTATGAACCAAACTCTCTGGGGCTATGGCCTCGTGTATTGTGGAGCTCTATACTAGAGTATAACTTTTTGTACCTTTTGTGCAGGAAGGTGAATTTCTGCGAATGTGCCTTGTACTTGCTTTATAAACTTTTTATAAAAGTTACCATTTTTACATAATAAAGATCAGATAATTTTGGTTAGTTTTTCTCCTTCATCACTGGGGTGGAGGGAGCTGGGGTGCACCCCTGGGTGGGAAAACAACCCCGTGGGGGGTGGAAGCCTCCCAAACTCTGATGGAAACTCCTTGGGTTACTGTAGGAATCTCCACAATTGTGTAATAGCCTTGAAATGTCAGCTCAGGTATGGAAGGAATTAACTCTGGGCTGCCGGCTATTTTGAGTGCTGTTGTGCTTACCTGATACAGAAGGGTGCTGAGCCCCGGGGACCACCTGGAGGTGTAGCTGGAGCCCTGGGAAGGAGGGGGAAATATGCTTTTCCCACTTTAGGCCATGTGCAAATTGGCTGCTTGACCATCAGCTTCCGTCCTGAAGCTGGATTAGAGCTTCTACCAGGCTGGAAGGGGTGATGCTGCTCCCTCAGGATATACTCCACAGAGGTAGAGGAGTCTCTGAGCTGCTTTTGCTGCCCCAGGTAGTATTAAGAGAGCAGCCTCTGCCTGGCCCGATCTCCTAGAGAAGGGGTGTTGGGACCAAAAATGCTTTTCCCTTGCCTTGGGTAATGCTGCAGTTTCCCTTTCGCCTGGGAGCAGATGCAACCCCCAGCTGGCTCAGATGTGGAGCTGGATCATGCTCCCTGGGGAAGGTGCTGGCCTGCCTAGGATGAAGCTAAATTAACTTCACCCCCACCTGTAGCACCATTATCTTTATCCCCTGTGCTGGGCTCTGTTTTGTTGCCGTGAGCTTAGCCAGGCATGATGTGGGTCCTGCACCCATGGCATCGGGGTATGCCCGGGGTGCTCCAGCATGGAGCATGGGTTAGGGGCTGCAGCATGGGAAGAGGAGGAAGGAGAAGACACAGGGGTCTTGGAGCACAGTGATACAAATCCTCGCCCACACACACTGGCTTCAGCCTCTATCCCAATGACACCCAACAGGAGGTTGGGGTGCAGCTGGCACCTGCCAAACACCCCTTGTCCACGGGCATTTCCACAGGGAAAAGCAGCACGTGGGGCTTCTGAAAAGCACCACCTGATCCAACTGGATCACCAGCCCCCCGGGAACTTTCCTCCCTCCTCCCAGGTTGATGTCCCCAGGCTCCCCAGGGCAGAGCTTCCTCAGGCACCCCTGGGTGGGGTGGGATGCCATGACATGGGCTGCCCAGGCATGGTGGGAGACAGGTGAGGGTGTCCATCCAGAAACCACGGCATCTGAGAACAGAGCTGCTGTTGCGCTCACAGCTAAAAATAGGCTTTTGCCATCTCCACTGGCTTTTGGCTCTGGAGGAAAAGGCAAGGGGTGGGTTAGGGGTGAGTATCCCCATGTTCACCCTGGTGTCATGGTCCTCCAGCTGTGCCAGTGCTGATGCACCAAAGGGATTTAAGTGGGATGGTTGGGAAAAGCACCCTGGGCATGAGCCAAGGGATGGGGATGAGTCTGGGTTCCTGGAAGGTAGGGTTTCTTGCAGTGGGAGCACTCCAGGTCTCAATGGGTTCCACATCAGGGATGATGGCGGTGGAAATCCTGAACTTGTGAGAGCATTAATGAGCTTATTTTGCGGCTGGGTTACTGGGAGAAGTGGGGCTAGGCACTGGTGGGGTGGGAGAAACCAGTTCTGCTGGCGCTTTTTGGATGGAAACAGCATTGGGGACGTAGAAGGGGACTCCAGCCCCCGGGGAGGAGAGGTGGCCCCTGCCATCATCCCCTCTCAGGGATGAGGGCAGGGGATTCCCGAGGCTGTGGGGTTTGGCAGGGTATAGGTTTGGCTACAGCTCCCAAGAAGCTTCCCAGGGCCATTACCTCCTCCGTATGGTGGATGGATCCCGGTGCCTCGCCCGGGACAGCCACCTCGACACTCCCAGACTATGGCACAAGCCTTATTCAGACCCCACTGTCTCCCTGGACTGGGCTTTTCTTGAAACTCCTCTTTAAAAAAAAACCAAAACAACAAAAACCAAAACAACAAAACCCAAACCAAAACAAAAGCAACAAAACACAATTAAAAATAATTGCTGGGACTGGGATTTACCTCGGGGGGTTGATAGGATGATTTACCCCGTAGGGGAGATGGATTTACCTCGGGGGGAAGATTTACCCCATGCAGTGGATTTACCCTGGCTGTTGTGGGATCCCGATGCTTTCCTGGAATACCCTGATTAAAAAAAGAAAAAAAAAAAAAGAAAAAAAAAAAAAAAAGGACGGGAAAAACACGCGGCTAAAAATAGCTGCAGGGGCCGAGATTTACCTGGGGGGGGAACAGCTGGAACGAGAAAAATGCTCCTGGTCGAGTAAACCCGGCTTTACTTTTACCACGCCAGCTACACTGAAGGGATGCAGAAAAGAGCTTGAGGAGGGCAAAAACTAATACCGGGGACGGGGGGGAGTGGTGAAGGTCGACCGCGGCCCCGCTGCGGTGCCGGTGGCCCCTGGTCCGGCTCGTTCGCCTCTTGGCAAGCGCCGGAGTCTGATGCAATCGCTGCGCTGACGGAGGCGGCGGTTCCCACCTGTATTTGCCATTGTGTGCCCGGAGCTGTTTGCAGGTGTTTGCTGGCGCCGCGCTGTCTGAGCCGCACTTCCCTCCTCCTCCTTCTCCTCCTCCTCCCGCTGCTGCCCCGGCCAAGGCCTGGCCCCCCTCGGCCCCCCCGCCCGGCTCCCCGCCAGCCGCCGCTGACACAAATGCGCGCACACGCGTGGCCTTGGCCAGGCGCGCTCACGCGCCGAGCGGGCTTCTGGCACTGCGCGTGGGTCCGCACACGCACACGTGCACTTACATACACGGCTAGACTGACACGCGTGGTATGTGCATATTCACGTGTGTGAATGTGACTGTGTGCGTTTGCACACACCTGTGTGCACTTACACACGTGTTTGCAAACACTGACACGCGGCTCTGTGCATGCTCACACGGGCAGGTACACATGCACGATTGTGTGCAGTTACACACACGTAAATGCACGCAGTCCTGACACCTGTCTGGGCACACTCACACGCGTGCATGCATTTACACCCATGCCCGTGTGTTCTAACAATATTCCTACAGGCAGTAACACACTATGCACACTTAAAATACACGCACGCTTAGGTACGGGATGCACGTATTCACACGTGCCTGTGTGCACTTACACACCCGCTCATGTGCGCTTACACACGTGCCTACCCTGGCGAGTGTCTGTGCACACACACACGTGTGCATGTATGCACTGGAGCGCTCATCCTGCAAACCAGCCTGCGAAGGGGCTCAGTACCCCCTTGGCTGGAGCTCCCAGAAATGTTGTGGAATTGCAGGAGGCTATTCCTGCTCCCTCCCCACCCCCGTGGAGACCACCCTCTGTCCTGGCAGCCAACTCGCGTGTTCCTGTCAGCCCTTGTCTTCCCTCCTCTACAGGTGACATCGGGGCTTTGTCCCACGGCGACACAGAGGCTTCACACACGTCCCAGGATCTGCCGGGGA
This sequence comes from Luscinia megarhynchos, assembly GCA_034336665.1. NCBI lineage: Eukaryota > Metazoa > Chordata > Aves > Passeriformes > Muscicapidae > Luscinia > Luscinia megarhynchos. Next base: position 7,258,686 of record CM067585.1, on the reverse strand, counting down.
CGGCGTGGGGTGGAGCCGCAGCGGTGCGGGCGCCGCAGCCGCGACTCGCTGCTGCCGTCTCCAGGGCGGAGGAAGAAGAGCCCGGCCCACCGGGAAGGTTGTCCTCTTGGGAAGAACTGAGTTTTCAGATTTTCTCTGGTGTACCCTTGGAAACGACCAGGACTTCCCCCGATGCTTATCCCGGCAAGGATTAGGATATCCTCTAGTGTCCCACTTGGACCAGGACCTTCTCTGGTGCCCTTCCCGAAAGAACTGGGACCTCCTCTGTTGCCCCCATTCCAGGCACAGGCATTGGGCTGTGGGGGCTGCTGGCCACTTGTGCTTGCCTAGTGGCTCATCACATGCTCCTGGGACACTTGTTCTCCCTGGGCAGAGCCACAGGGCACCAGCACCAACTCCTCTTGTACCCCCTCTCTCCTGGGAATGTCCCTTGAGGAGGAGCATTAGGGGATGGGGTCTCATTTGGGGTCCACAGTGCAGCTTCAGCTCTCTGCTTCTCGGATATAGTCAACCCCGACCTTGTGCTTTGCATCCTGAGCATCCTCGTCTCCAAGCTGAATATCCAAAAGATTTTTCAGATTCTGAGGTGAGCGAGGGTGTGGGAGCTGTACCCCTAAGCCGCTGGTGGTGCCGTCTTGTTCTGGGCAGAGATGTGGTGGCCCAAACGTGGTGCCACTGTTTCACGTGCTGAATCTGCACTGGGAAAAGCAACATCATTGCTTGTTCTTTGCCATCACCTCTTCAATTGCTTCCAGGCTGCAGTTCAGACCCTGCCAAGACTCTCAGGGTAGAAGCTAGGAGGGGTCCCCTGGCTCCTCCCCCCACCATGGCTAGCACAGTGATGGGATCTCTTGCCTTGCCCCAGGGTGACAAGGCTGTTCAAGCGGCTGGTTGGGATGCTTCAGGCCATCCACAAGATCATCTCAGGCCTCTGCAACATCACGGAATGAGATGGTCTCTAAGGTCCTTTCCAATCCAAACCCATCTGGCTTACAGGGTGGAAGCTGGTGCATGGGCCACCCTTCTGGACACCTTGGTGTCACAGGAAGATACAGATCTGTCTTCTGGTATGGGAGAGGAGTTTGTTGGTGGAAAGCCATGGCTGGAAAGGGCTTATTGAGCAAATATTAGGTAGTGGGAAGCATGGCCTTGACTCCTCCCTCAGCTGTCCCTCAGCTGTGCTGAAGGGGTGAGGGCCACCAGTTTTCCCATCTTCTGGGTCAGCCCTTACCCTAGTGAGGTCTCACTAGCAACTTGTGGGGCTGTCACCTCTGCTTTGTCCAAACTGGAGGAGCTGAGGACACAAGCTGCCAGACCCTCCCCATATCCCAATGTCCTTATCCCAAGGGTCACCCACTGGAGCGAGCCCAAGGCAAGCGACTGACACAAATTTATCCACCCTGCCGGGCACGGCCTTGTCTTTGTGTGCTGGGATGGAGACAGCAGTTGCCTTCTTCCCACACTGGGGAAGAAGAAAATCTGAGTGGATTGATTTGCCAAGCTCAGTCATGCTCCTGGCACAGGGGCCACACTGCCCAGCTGGGGTGGCATCGCTGCTGCCAGGCCTTTTGTTCTGCCCCAAAGTCTGGCACGGTGGGAGGTAAATGTCTATCGTGGATTCGAGGCTCCTGGCACGTTTCTGGGTGTCCCTCCTAGCTGAGTTGGAGTCTGGAGGTCTCTCCTTGTCCACAGCAGAGGCCACACCCAGCATGTGTATCCCTCTGTATTCCAGCGAGGCTTCTTCACATTATCTGGGATTATCCTTACCCCAGACCTGGGCATGGAGTTGGCTCTTCCTGGAAAGGAGAATGATGGAGAGAAGAACAACGGATGGAGGCAACCAGGTGATGGACAAGAATCAGGGAATGGACAGGAACTGAGGAATAGAGACAAACAAGGTGATGGAGAGAAACCAAGGGACAAAGAGTAATCAACTCCTGTGGCTTGGTGGCCTCAGCAGGATTAAGCCCTGGCTTGTCTCAGTGGCTGTGGTGGCCTTTTACTGGTGCCAGTAAGGGTAAAAGTTGCCCTCACTCAGGGCTTTGCCATTGCCTCAGTGATTCCTGTTACTGCTGCACTCCAAAATCTCTGCAGGCCAGCTTGGGTTCCTTTCATCCCCTTTTTCTCCCTCTACTTTTCCAGAAAGACCTGGTGCACTCCAAGGATGTGGGTGGGATGTATGTGGAACAATGAGTGGCAGGTTGAATGAGCTATGAGTGAACCAGGGGCCAAATCTCCTCATGCTGAGCCCCTCTGAGATCCCTGCCCTCGCCCAACACCTCTGTCTGCAGGGTGGAGAGGTGCCAGACAGCCTCTGGCTTGTGGAGGCAAAATCTTTGTTCTAAATAGATGCGGCTCCCTCTCCCCTACCCTGGGTTGCTGTAACTGGGGATAGGGATGGGGGAACGATGGGAAGAGTGGGATGAGGATGGGAAGATGAGGATTGGGGCTTGACAGAGATGAGAGGACGATGAGGAATGTGGGATGAAGGGGTTGGAGGTTCGCACCGGCAGGGCTAGACCCCACCAGATTGATGGAGGACGGTATCGTCTAAAAAATAAATAAGTAACAGAGCACGTATCCTAGTCCCGATCCCCAACACAAATGCCCTCCACCCCCAAAACAGGCGCCCCTACCCCCAGCAGGTGGTCTCCAGAAGGTCCCTCCCCTTTTTTGCATAAACGGCCCTGCCCGCCGCGCGGCCCCTTTAAGGCACCCTCGGCCTCAGCGAAGGGGCGGGGCCACGGAGGCGACAGCCAATCAGCACGCGGCGTTTTCCGCGGGAAATCCGAATTTCGCGGCACGGGTTTTGGCGCTTAAAAAAAAAAAAACCGGAAAAAAAAAAAAAAAAAAAAAGAGAAAAGGAGCGCTCGGGGCCGGGCGCGATCAGGCGGGAGCGGAGCCGGGCGCCGGGGTCCCGGCCCAGGCGGGGCCGCGCTCCGGCCGCCCCGGCCCCGTACGGCCGCAGTGCGGCTGATTTATGGGGTCAAAAGCGAATTTTCCGCCGGTATCGTCGGCATCGCCGCTGCGTTCCTCTCTGCAGGTTTTTCGGGGGGAATCTGGGAAGTGGCCAGTGGCATCGCCCGCCGGAATGGCTCTACCTCCCCCAAAATGCCACGGCTGAGATTGTGACCCCCTCCCGGCTACGGAATTGCGGGGTGCTCCTGCCCCCTTCCCCGGGCCGGGCTTTTCGGAAAGGACTTTGCAATGCTGCGGCTCCCCAGGGGAGTGTCCCCCGTCCCGGGGAGAGGGGGTACCGCCCTCCCGGCCCCCCCTCCCCACCACCACCCTAAGAAGGTCATGTCACTGATGGGCTCCTGTGATCCGGGGGCTTCCAGCCTGGGCAGCCCACCGTTATCCAGAGGCTGTTTCACCCAGGTCTACACGCCAGCGGCTGTCAGCGGACCCGCTTCCCGGGGCGGGGGCCTCTGTGATACCCCACAAGGCCCCGAACTCAGGACCCTCTGTTCGGTCTCGGTGGGACGGCTGCCGGTAAGATGTCTGCATCCCGTCTCTTCCTCGGGCATCGCTTCGGGGGCGCGGGAGGCTGGGGATGGTGCTGGGTGGGGAGCAGGGGGTGGGTGACCGAAGCACGTGCAACCCCCTCCCTTCCAAAGTTGGCAGCTTATATTGGAGCCTGCAACCTCTAATGTGTCTTTCTGGGAGTGGGGGAGGGTGAGGTCTGAAATCAGAAGTCGCAGTGAAATGGTTCAGATGTTTCTCAACTTCCCCTCACCCCTGCCTGCCCGCGGCTCCGGCTTCCGCTTCTTGGCCTTTTTCGGCCTCTTTTCCTCTCTCCAGCTTACTAAAAGTCCAGGTTGTGCCTCAACACCCGGCCAGAGATCCCAGACCCTTTGAGAAGCCCTTTCTATGTTGGGGAAATGAGGAATGGGTACATTCCCTACCTTGCCTGCTCTGAGTAGGGGGCACCAGCCCTGCCGACTGGCTCTCCCCACTTTGGAGCTGTAACGCCGGGGGGACCCCCCGGGAGGAACACGGGACAGGGGTGCTACAGCGTCGCTTTCCGAGCTTGGTTTCTGCCCGTGGTTACAGCGGGGCTGGCAATGACTGTTTTTTGGCAGAAGGGGTCTCATACTCCATGGATCACTCCAAGGCTTTGTAGCTCAGACCTTGATGCTGGGAGTTGTGTAGGGGGTTGCTGTCCTATATCCCTGCCGCGGGGTCACGGCTGTGTTTACAAAGCCCAACACTAAGCTACAAAGCCACCTCCAAACAGAGAAAGTGAGGCACAAGTCGGGTGCTGGCCCCGTGCCCATTGCTGGGGTGCACAGGAGGCTCTGCCCAGCCTGTCCCTGGCTCCCGGAGGGCCCCCTCCGAGTCCCCGGCCCATCAGCCCTGCTGGCAGCTGGCATTTAATTCCTCTCTGCTCCATCCTGGGCACACATCCAGCCCTCACTGTGAGCCTCTATTCTCCTCGGTCCTGGTAGGAGTCCCAGACCCTGCTAACACCGATTGAGTTTTCCCAAACCTTGATTCACTTATTTATTCCCCGCCCTTTTCCCAATCCCTCGTGCTTGGTGCCAGCTGGGGACATTGCCGCGGCGGGGGGAGAGAGAGTCTTTGCTTCCCCCTTTGTGCCATGGCTGGGGGCTGGCTGCGGCCGTTTTGAGTCCCCATCCCGCGGGACTTCGGGACCACCTGTCTCCTCTCCGGCTTCTTTGTCTCTGAACCGCGTGAGACATCCTGCACTGCCGGGGGCTGTTGTTTAAGAAGACACCATCATTGCTGCCCCCTCCTTTAAAAACATCCCACGGACTCCCAGTACCGTTTCTGTGGATATGAAGAGCTGTTTTTGGGCTAATGGCCCCTTTTTAATCGTCATCATCACCCACTCCAGGGCTCAGGGTGCTCCTTCCTGCCGCTGGGTACTCCTTCCTGCCGCTGTCCCCTAAATGTGGCCGGCGAGTGGGGTGTGGGGGGGGCGGGCTTGTGTGACACTTGGGGACACGAAGTGCTTGTCCTTAAGTCCTTAAGAGGCTAACGGCCTCTTTGTCATCACCATTACCATCATCATCATCATCATCATCATCATCACCCACACAAGCAGATGTTCCGGATGCTGCTATCCCTTGAACATGGTCTGGGGGGCTCAAGTAACAACTGGGGACATGACATGCTCCTCTATTCTCCTTGGTGGCCTGCGAGAGCCGTTCCCCCCGGTCCCCATCTCATCTCCCGCTGCCACTGTCCCGTTCGCGGTGCTGAAGATGCTCTTTCCAGCCCCGGTATGGCACTCGCGGCCCTGACAGCTGGGGATCCTGCCGCACCCCATTTATGGCACAACCTTTGTGTGCAGAGCCGAGGCAATTAGATACGAGCGTTTCCTCCCAATTCCCCAGCAGGGCAATTGCGGCTGCTCCCCCCGGCTTTGTGCCACATGAGTGATCTGGGATCACATGGAGGAGCCTATCACCCTGCAGGTTGTCTCTCGTCGAAAATAGCCCTAAATTTACCATACTCTCCGATTTGAGGGTTCTGGAGTTATTGGATGCATTTTCCTGTAGGGAAAATGTGTATTTTGGAGTGGTTTTAGCCTACACCAATCCCGTTGTCAGTGTTTGCCCATCTCTGGTCCCTACAGGGGCTCTGGAGTCTTTATAGGGCACTTAGGGCTATGCAAGAGCACTGAAGAGAGGGGTGTTTCTGACATAGAATCCCTGTTCCCCACCCTGAGCAAGGGCGTCCAGAGTCCACTGTGGTTCTGGCAGGGCTGAGCCCTCTGTGCAAAGAGCACCCAAGAGTGGCAGCCCCTATGGGTGCTGGGGTGTGGGAGAACCTGCTCAGGAGCACAGATTCTATAGGGGTGACATAATTCCATCCCACCTTGATCCCAACCTGGGATTTTCCCAAACAGGGTTTTCCGCAAGGGCGAAAGGGGGGATCTTTTGGTGAGGGATGGATAGAGAAGTGGTGATTTTGCTGCTGCCTTTGGAAGGGCTTTGTTGGCTATGGCTTTTAAAGCCATAAAGCCACCAGCTCCTCTCTACTGGGGAACATCTCCCAGGATGGGGCTATTGGAGGGGATGCAGGTGTTGGCTGCACCCCAGAGCAGGTGGGAGCAGTACCTGGGGTGAGGATACTGCCTTCCTCCCCAGTGCAGGGTGGTCTCATGTCTCCAAATCTGGGATCAGCCTCCATTCCCCTGTCCCCTGGCGTCTCGCACGCTACTAGCCCTCAGCCACCCCAAGGCAGTTGGGGTGCACCTCTGAGGTCTGACCCAGCAGCCCCTGGGCACAAGCAAGCAGCAGGATCCTGGGGTGCCCCTTGGCTCCCTGCCAGCCCCGAGTGCCCAACCCCAGGCGCTGCATTCCCACGCCCCCGTGGGTCGGTGGGGGCTGGTAAAAGGGGGAACTGAAGGGAGCTCCATAAAGGCCGGGCAGAGCCCGGGCAAGCCCGCAGAAGGCAGTGGATGCTGTTGAAAGGGAAGGTTGGCAGGAGGAGCCCCCTGGGGGGGGCTGAGGGATGCTCTGATGCTTGGGCTGGGTGCAGGGTGTAGCCCCTGGCGCCAGGGCTGGGCTCAGGGCTGCTTGGCAGGCAGAGCTGGCAGGGGGCCCAGCCTGCCCCCTCACTGCCTTACATCCCCCTGAAATTCTGGGGTCAAGCCTGTTTTCCCACCCCCACCATCACATTGGGATGTAGATGGTGTGTTCCCACATCCTGGGGAGCCATGGCTGGGGGCTGGCATGGCGTGGTCCTGCCTTGTCTTGGGGAGGTCTTTGAGTTTGGTTCCTGCTCCCCTACCTACTGTGGTTCATCCCACCCCTCCCCTCAGTGCTGGTAGGGTCCTGGGAGCCCCTCACTGTGCCCCACTCAGCTGTTGTGTGCCTAATCCTGCCTGGCTTGGGGGATGACAGCTGTGTCACAGGAGAGAGCCCCTTTGAGAGAGTCCATTGTTCCTTGCTGGTGGGGTCCTGACGCTGTCTGAGCCCACCAAGCCCCCACTCCCCAAAACTGCACCTGGAGAAGCAGGGGACCCCCTTTATCTCTTCCTGCACATGGGGAGGGGGGATTCGGGGGCTTTGGAGGTGCCTGGACACACCAGGACCTGCTGTGGGTTGCTCCGTGCCTCAGTTTCCCCAAAGCCTGGGGGAGGTGGGGTGCAGCTGACCTCCCCAATAGTGATGGGAACACACGTTGGCCATGGCCGTGCATGCCGGAGAAGGAAGGGATAGCGGGAAGGGGGACAGGGAGATGCCCCCCCCCGTGCTGGCACATGGATGGGCTCTTACCTGAGGCAGGCGTTTCCCAGGCACTCGGCATTAACCGTTGCGGTGCCGGCAGCTCCGGGGCAGATCCGGGGGCACGAGGCTGGGGTTGGAGGCAAGTTCACTGGGAAAATCCTGCTCGGGGAAGCGCGGGAGGGAACAGATTCCCACAGGAGCTCGCGACCTACCTGGCTCCCTGGAGGGGTGGAAAACAGCCTCCGGCGCCTCTCCCGCCAGCCCCCTCTGCTGGGAACGAGGCCGGCGTGCCCAGCCCTTCCCGCGAGCTGCGTGGTGCTCCCAGGGGAGCCGCCGTCGGAGCCAGCACGGGGACCTGGGTGCCATGCGGCTTGTGCTGGGGGGGACCGTGTGGGACAGCCCGGCCTGGGAGCAGGTACGGGGAGAGGCCGACGTGGGGCTGGGGAGGCTGCTTTCTACTGCTGAGCAAAAGTGTTTCCCCCCCAAATCACCCTGTGCATGTTTGTGGGTGTGGAGGACTCTTGGGGGATTTGTTTGCATTGGTGGGGCGGGTTGGTGGCACTCTCCAGTTCTCCTGTGTATTTACTCTGCTGCACTTTTCCCTGGGTACCTTCTGCCCAAGTGCTGCTTGGGGTTCCTTGGGGGGGATTTCAATGAGCTGCTTGCCCTGGTGAGGGGAGATCAGGTGCAGGGATGTTTGTCTCCCCCCCAGAACCCAGCACACCCCCGTCACCCCAGTTTCCCTCCAGCTGGATACATGTGTCCAGGGCACCCAGGGGTCACAGGGGGGGGCTGAACCCAGCTGGTCCCAGGTGTGCTGGTGGCAGCTGGGTGCCCTTGGCTGCCTTGACCATGACTCAGATGGAAGGGGGGAAGTGAAATCCTGCACCCCAGTGGGCCAGCTGGCAGGGTGGGAGGGTGAGGATCTGGCTTTGGAGCTGTCCCATTCCCAGGAGTCAGCCCGTGGAGCCCTGCCAGGAGCTGGGGGTGAGGGGAAATCCCGGTGGTTCCCGGTGACTGCCGGGGTGTGCAGGAAGCCATGGGGGATGACGGGACCCCTCATCTCCTCTCTGTCCAGTTTTCCCCATGGCCTCTCACACTGCTGGGTTCTGCTGTGCCCCTTCCCAAAAGGAGTATTGTAACTGGATGAACCTCTTGCAGGATTCCCCCACCTTGGGATGTGGTGCCCAGGGCTGGTGGTGCCTAGGGGGCCTGGGGAACTCAGAGGGGTGTCTGGCTTGACCACAATGCAGGGTTTTCTTTCGTGCTCCAGGCCAAGAGGAAGCTGGACCTGGAGGGCCCTGAATTTCGCACACCCAAGGGGAAGGGCTGGACACTGGCACAGGTCCCCAGCCCCAGGAGTAAGTGATGCGGACAGGCTGAGATGGGGGGAGCAGACCCCACTTCTCTTCCCTCTTAGAACCATATCCCCTCTAGCACTACCTCATGTCACCTCCATCCCACATCCCAGACTGAGGAGAGGATGGAAGCATCTCTTATTTCCCCACAGCCCCCAAATCTCCCGGGGAGAAAACTCGCTACGACACCTCACTGGGGCTGCTCACCAAGAAATTCATCCGTTTGCTGAATGAGTCTCCCGATGGTGTAGTGGATCTGAACCGGGCTGCTGAGGTGCTGGAGGTCCAGAAACGTCGCATCTACGACATCACCAACGTACTGGAGGGCATCCAGCTCATCCGCAAGAAATCCAAGAACCACATCCAGTGGATGTAAGGGATGCTGGGCGTCTGAAAATGGAACATGGAGGTGTGGCAGGGTGGGGGACACATGGCTTGAGGACACATAGGGCGTGCTGTGCCATCACTCAGATGCCATCTCCATTGGCAGGGGGACAGGGATCTTTGAGGACGCAGCGATGGTGGCGAAGCAACAAGTGCTGCATGGGGACCTGGCTGAACTGACTAGGACAGAGGGGATGTTGGACCAGCTCATGCAAGACTGTGCCCTGCAGATCCAGCAGCTGGCTGACGATGAGACCAACCAGAGATATCCTTGCTGAGGGAGATGGGAGGGAGGGCAGGGTCTTGGGAACCCCTCTGAGCTCCTTCTCCTCCAGTTGGATTCCCCTGGGTTTGGGGGGTGTTTGGAGGGATGCAAGGGTTGATGTCTTGCTTGCAGCCCCTCCTTTTCCTATACTTCATCCCTGTCCACGCTGGCATACGTCACCTACCAGGACCTCCGTGCCATCAGCAGCTTCCAGGAGCAGACGGTAATTGCTGTGAAGGCTCCCCCTGAGACGCAGCTGGAGGTGCCAGACTTCAGCCAGGTTTGTGTGGGTGCTGCTGCATCTGTGTCACAATGGGTCCCCCTGAGGAGTCCTAAGGACACAGCTGAACATGACCCTGGGTGGTTTTGGGGTGTCTCCACAGGGCTATTTGACCCTGAGCTGGTCCTTCGAGGATTGCAATGCCCCAGATGGATCTCTCATGGGTTGGGGGTAGTGGAGTGGGATATGGGTGACCTTCTGGGTGTCCCCCTGAGCCTTACTCTGTCCTCCCAGGAGAACTTCCAGCTCCACCTGAAGAGCACCAATGGCCCCATCGAGGTGTACCTCTGCCCAGAGGAGATTACAGAAGAAAGCCCCACCAAGGACCACCCTGTCCCCTCTGCTGCCACCTCCCCACAGGACCACCCCGTATCCCTTTCCCTGCCAAACAGCTCCCCATCAGCCACACAGCCACCCCACCCCATCTCCCAGAGCTGGGGGGGCACTGGAACTGCTCTTCCACCCCCATCTTTGCCTCTCCCCATCCAGGGGGAACCCAGCTCACTGCTGGAGATGGAACCTGGGCTCCTGGGCTCCCCTGCCCATCTTCTGCAACAGACGGAGGACCAGCTGCCCTGCACCCCCTCCCACCTGGACTTGGGACCCTTTGTCACCTTCTCGCCCCCTCTGGAGCAGGATGACTATCTCTGGGGGCTTGAGGGTGAGGGAGTCACGGACCTCTTTGAGACATATGACTTGGGGGACCTGCTGAAGCACTGAGTGTCCCCCTAGTCCCCATTGCCTTTGTACCATCTGGCCACTTGTGTCCTGAGCGTGTGGGATCTGTGGGCTGTCTGGAGAGATTGGGATATGCTGGGGAGCACTGGGTTTTCTGAGGATGGGAGGGAGAGGGGGACTTGTGTTGCTCACCCGTGTGGCTTCTCTGCACTCTTCTGGGTTGGCTGTCACTTCACTGGGCACTGGGAGTGCTCTGGGATCCATCCAGGACCCATCCCAGCATGCCCCCATAAATCCATGGGGCACTGTGCTTCCCACCATAATCCGCCACCACCCTGCGGATGCTGGTGGACTGGAAGTGCCTTTGGGTGCCCCAGATGAGTCAGGGGCACCCTTGGATGGCAGAGAAACCTCTGCCCAGAATGGGCTGTGTCATTTTTTGGGGTCACTCTATCTGTTCCTCTGTTAAACTGGTGGTTCTTCGTGGTCACAGCAGGTCATTTCCAGTGGCATTTTCTCCACCATGGCTGGAATATCCTTAAAAAAACATTGAGGCAGCAAAGCTGAAGTCACCTTTCGGTGAAGGAAAGATGAAGCTCACGTGGCTCCAGCAAATCTCAGGCCAAGACCATGGAGCCAATTCCCTGAGGGGCTGCAGCCCTCTGCCCCAGTCTATACCAGCTCCCTCAGCCTCTTGGAGCTACTAGTGCTGGGTGTATCAAAACTGGAATGTACTGGAAGGGGTGTGCCTGGAGGAGGCAATGACCTGCAGGGAGGGGCTTGGGAACAGTTTGGGACAAGCCCTGGGACATGGGGTAGGATAGGATTTTTAATTGTGCCATTCCTTGCAAAATATTGGTAATTATTGCACTGTATTTATCTGGGTCCCCCCTTTGGTGTGGGGCTGGTGGGGCTGGGAGGGGTTGGATTGTCTGTGGGTGTATTTAAGTTGTCCTTCCTTGGTTGTTGGTGCTCCTGTAGGTTGGCTCAAGAGACGGTGTGGGTGAGAATATGTTTTGGTCTGGAAAAACTTTTAGCACTTGATGTTTTCTGCCCAGGAGGAGTTGAAATAAAACAAAATTGTGGAGTTCTAAAGGGCTGTTTTCCTCTAAGCAGCAAAATGCTGGAATGGTTTGGGAGGAGGGAGGAGCTGAGCTGGTTTTGCTCCTGTTTTCAGGGTAAAATGGCCTGTTTTGAGGTTTTTATCTGGCCAGCCTGCTCTGTAGGCACTTGTGGAGAAGGAGTTTGAGATGAAGCTTTGACTGGAGTGAGGAGGATGAGCCTCACCTGCTCAGATTGGTGATTTCCAGCCCAAATCTGGCTGGGATGAGCCTTTGCCTCAGTTAGAGCCCCTTCAATCAGAGGTGCAGGAAAAGCCCCACCAGGGCCAGGGGCCAGCTCCCTATGGATCTTGGGGCTGGATAGGCTTGTACACCCCAATTTGGGGTCTGCAGAGCAAGATCCTGGGGGAGCTGTGTCCACAAAGGGTCATTCTGCATGTGTTACCTGTCATGCTGTGACCTGGGGATGCCACCAGTGCTGGTGGCAAAGTGCTGGTCAGTGGCAGCAGGAGATGTCCTGTGGCATGTGGTGGTGGGCAGGGGCACCCAGTGATATCTGGTGTTCATTGGTACCGAGTGATACCCAGAGGGACTCAGTGATGTCTGAAGGTACCTGCTGATGTCTCATACCTGGTGGCCTTGCATAGCTCGCCTGGTGGTGAGGAGGAGGAGGAGGAGAGCCCCGGGCCAGGTGAGCCGGGTGAGGGGCACGGAGTCCCCATGCCCCATGAGGAAGAGTGTCCCACAGCAAGTCAGGGGATGTTCCCGTGCCGTTCGCGGTCCCTCCCCACCCCCCGCGCACTCCCCACGCCAGCCAGGAGGTGGCAGGGCCACTCCAGCAGAGGGACCCCGAGGGGCAGCGGGGGCAGCAGGAGGGCCGGGGGCTGCCTGTGTGCTGAGAGCCTCTTATCTGGCCAAATCTCTCCTGCTCCAGTCCTGCCCGGGCTGCAGCCTTCTAACGCTCTGTCTGCCGGAGCCCTGCATCCGAGGGAGATGTCCCGGGAGCTCGTCGGATGCCGGCTCCCCCCTAAACTGGGGGAGGACACCCCAAACCGTGGGCTCCCCTGCTTGCCGGTGCCAGAGGGGTGGAATCTTTCAAGCGCAGCCATTCACCCAAGGTTTTTGATGGCTCTTCCTGTAGCCCAGTTCCCCTCAGCACCCCAGTAACCGTGGGTTAGAGGAGGACTTGGGCTGGCCCTGGTTAGGCACAGACTTAAGTTTTACTGAGCTCCACTCCTGGCTTAGTAAAAGGGTCGAGGGTCTGTCACCACCTTATCCACCATCCACCGTGGATGAGAGTGTAAGGGATATTGGCGGAAGGGACGGTTCCTACAAAGCCCCCTTGCACCCGTGTTGGCCTCTCTCTTGGCAAACCCAGTGAGACTTCTTGCCCCTTCCTCTTTCAGTTTATCACCAGCCCCAGCCCTGCCGTGGGATGTGCTCAGTGTCTGTTCAACCTCATTGCCTGCTCCTGAGGTATCCAGGCTTCCAACCCATCCTCTGGGAAGAGTAAATGAACACGAATGGGACATCAAATTCCATTGAGAGGTGGGACGAATGAGAGGACAGGAGGGGGAACAAAGAGGTCGCCTCCAGCGGGACAAAAAGACAAGGGCTCCAGTAATTGCAGGATTGTCCCCACGGGGTCCTAGGAAGGGCAGTGGGGGGACCTAGAGGGTGACCTCCAGTTAAAACGGTGTTTGGAGCGGATTGGCCGTGTGTGTGTCTCTCCACCTTCCACCAAGATGGGGGAGGTGATTTCTGGGGTCCGTCGGAGAGGTGAGTACTGAAGTGCTGGGGGAGGTGGGTCCCGGGCGGAGGTGGGCGCTGGGGTCCCTAGGAAAGGTGGGTGCCGGGTGCCGAGGCAAGGCTGGGGGTGCGGATCCACCCAGACCCCAGCGTTTCCTCTTCCTCCCGCCACAGCATCGGGGAACGCCGCACCCCTCACGTCACGGCGTGGGGGCCATGGCAGCGGCTCTCGGGGAGCACCGCGGCTCTTCACCCTTAACGTGCGGGCGGGCGGGGCCGCCGCGTGACGGCGGAGGGGCGGGAGCGGGCGGAGGGTGGGCGGGGCTCCGGTGCGAGGCGGGTCTCCCGGGGCGGGGCTCCCGGGGCGGGGCTCCCGGGGCGGGGCTCCCGGGGCGGGGCTCCCGGGGCGGAGTTCCCGGCGCGGGGTTGTCGGCGCGGGGCGGGTCTCCCGGGGTGGGGCTCCCGGGGCGGGGTTCCGGCGCGGGGCGGGGTTCCCGGTGCGGCGCGGGGCTCCGGTGCGGGGTTCCCGGCGCGGGGGCGGGGAGTTCCCGGTGCGGCGCGGGGCTCCGGTGCGGGGTTCCCGGCGCGGGGCGGGGCTCCCGGTGCGGCGCGGGGCTCCCGGTGCGGGGTTCCCGGCGCGGGGCGGGGCTCCCGGTGCGGCGCGGGGCTCCGGTGCGGGGTTCCCGGCGCGGGGCTCCTGGCGGGGGGCGCTGAGCCGGGCTGAGCCGGCACCCCGGGGCGCTCCGCCCCGAGGCCCTCCCGCCCCCCGCGCTCCCCCTGCCCCCGCCCGGTGCCCCTCGAGCCCCCCACACCATGCCCGAGCAGCTCAGCCTGGCCGACTTCTTGGCCGTGACCAGCGAGGATCTGAGTTCCCCGGCCGCCGCCTTCGCCTCCAGGATGCAGAAGTGCCGGGGGGCCGTGGGCGCTTTGGAGGAGGTGAGCGGGGCCGGGGGAGTGGTCCGGGGGTCTGACTGCCCATCCCACCTGGGAACACCTCCGCACCAAGAGGTGCTAGTCCCTTGATGCTTGCGCCTCCGTCGGGCTTCTCTTTTTTAGGGCCCACCCTTTCACCCCGAGATTACGCAGGTCATCCTAAACGGGTGTTTTGGGACCCTCAGGTGGTTGCGGGTGGTTGCGGGATTTGCATCTTCCGAGCAGCCCTAGCGTACTTTTATGGGGGGGGGGGGGTAGAAATGAGCAAAGGCTTCTTTAAAGCTCCAGGTGCCCCCGGGGCCAGGACATACCTGCCACCACTCTGAGGGCAGCCCATTTCTTTATTTCTACGGCCAGGGCATCCCCACCTGCCCCTCCCGGGGATCAAGGCATCCCTCCCCGGAGCCTGGGCGCCCTTTTTTCCCACCGGGACCAGCACACCATCCCTGTCCCGGAGCCCAGGACATGCCCCCAGAGAATCAGCCCCACATTTCTATCGGCTATGGAGGAGACAGTGCAGGAGCCAGCCCCGATGGGATGCGGTGTTGCTGGGGGGTCTTTTCCTTGATTAAAGCCAGAGGAATATTTTCAGCCTCCCCCCAAAATCATCGGCAGCTTTTTTGGGAAGGGTGGAGGGAATGCCTTCATCCTCCTTCTCCCGCCTGGAATAAAGGCAGTATCCAGCTGGTCCTGTGGCTTATGCCAACTCCTCTTAGCTAAGGAATGACTTTGAAGGAGAGCCAGGGCTGGCAGGGAGTGGGAGGCCCCAGGTGCCAGGACTGCCGGGATACCTGTGGGCAGTGGGATGGATGTCCCAGGGCTGAAAATCTGGGAAGACACTGTGTAGCATCATGGTCCCCATCAGCACATGGATCCTCTTCCCGGTGGGGAAGAGGGAGGCAGTTCCAGCCAGTAGGCCTTAGGGAGCAGGGATTTTGTTTGGCTCCTTGGAGAGGCTGCAGTAAGGGATGCAGGGATGGGGGAGACGCGTGCTTCGGGAATAACAGAGGGTCTCTGGGGTTGGCTTGGTAAGGCTCCAGCAAGCATGAGAGGGAGCTGGGAATCGTAACTGCTGCCCTATGTGCCATGGAGGGCACAGGACTGAACCCCCCATGCCTCTGGGAGCTCTGGGGAAGGGGCCAAACCGCTGCCAGAGCTTTGGCATCCCCCTGGGAGGAGGAAAATCCAAGCAAACCAGCGCCACGCTATCCTTGGAGCCCCAAGATGGTGATAGCATGAGGCAGGGGGGATAATCAGTGATGGATCTGGGGATCACTGGGGGATGGGAGAGACAGTCTGTGACCAAGCCGAGCCATGGTCTTTCCCATCACCACACCACATACTGGCTGGTAGCTTGGTAAGCAGGAGGGAGCAAAGGGTGCTGATCTTACTCCAGTGACTGCTGGGTGGGAGGGGATGGCTGTATCCCACCAGGACCGTGGGACAGAGCATGCACTCAAGACAGAAGCAGGTCTCAAATTGGGGGCAGAAGTGAACAGGGAGAGGACTGGAGATTGCTGCTGAACATTGAGGAGACATCCTGATGTTGGCTGGAACTACTTTGTGCCTCAGTTTACCTCCTGAGATTAAAGAGAACTCTCCCCTCCCAGGGGTTTGTGGGACTTCAGGATCCTTGGGGCTGCTGTGGAGACAGAATCTGAGGTCTCGAGTGGGCTTGGACGGTCGAATCCAGCCCTTGGTGGTTGGTGCTGCGTGCCTGTCAGAAGGGACTGGGGCAGGGTGATTGGCAGAGGCTGCTGGCAGATGAGCTCGTAGCTCACCCTGTCCCCAGGGCGATGCCATACACTGCTCCTGGCCTAGCAGCTTGGCACCCTGGCTCTGGCCCCCGTGGTGGCTCCTTCGCCGGGTAGCACGAGCCGGCAGCAGTGGGGGAGGCAGAAGAATGGCTCCATTGAGCATCTGCCTGAGGAGCTGCCAGCCCAGCTCGCTGTGCTGCAGGTGTGCATTCATCCCTCCTCCCTCCTGTGGGGAATTCCTCCTGCTGCCGTCCCTGTTGTGCCCATGTCCCCAGCTGCCCATGGTCTGGGCCTGGGGGATGATGGGTGCCGTCGGGGGCTCCGGACATCTCTGCCCCTCCACTCCTGAGCAGCCAAGGACTGTGTTCCCAGCAGCCAGCCTGGGACATCAGGGACATCCCTCTGCCTTTACCACCCAAGTACTTATCTCTGCCTGCCCTGTGCCCACTGGTTGAACTCATGGACCCCTTCCTGGAAGCCCTTGTGTCCTTCCCTGGATCATCCCTGCACCAGCCCTGCATTCTGCATCCTGCAGCTGTGACCTGGCACCAGGATGAGCTGCTCTGTCCTGGACACCTGAAGTCTTTCCACACTTGCCCAGTGATGCTTCCAAAGCATCTCATGCTACCTCAGTTTCCCCTTCCTAAGACTCTACCAGGTTTGCAAGCCTGGAGCGTCCAGCCCTGGCTTCCCCCAGACACAGGGACTATCTCTGCTCTTGCGAGCTTGGTGCACCTCGATTTGACACAGAGAAGGGCCGTGGCGGGCCTTGGTGCTCCCCAACATTCTCGTTGCTGTAGATGCATTGCAAGGCTCCCCTAAGCGGGGGCTTTAGCTCCCACCTCAGCCCCACTCCACTCTCAGCCAGTTCATCCTGGCAGGATCCCATCTGACAAAGAGAACAGTGCTGAAGCTAGGCTGACCCTGCTGTTAGGAAATCAGCCTTGACATCAGCCTGAAAACCTTCGACAGAGCTCAAGTAGAGAGAGACAGCCTCTTTATTGTAATTCCTCCGAGGTTTCATCCCTGCCCTTTCTGCTGTTCACGCCCTCTAAATATTTCCAGCCTGTTATCATGGCTCTGGTACCTGCAGCCAAGCCGCCCTTAACCCTTTCCTGATGCTGAGGCCAGTGTGTGCTCGGGTGCTTGGGCTGGCAGCACCACAGCCCCTTGCCCTCGGGTGGGGATGAGTTTGTCATAGTGCACGGGTGGCATTGAATTTGTTGTGGTGCTCAGGGGACAAATCAGGGCTGTACAGATAGGAAGAGATGGGGGTTATGGGGAGAGCTCCAAACCAGAGCAGGATCTGGCAGATGGGTCTGCAGGGAGACTTGTGGTTCTGGGGACCATGGGCAAGACCCGGCATGTGCTGAGGGGTGTTGTAAAGCCACGCTCCTCGTTGTGGTTTAGTGCACAACCGGCACAGGGGTTTATGGGATTCAGGTCCCCGTCAGCAGGAGGTGGGTCCTGTCTTTGGCTCTGTGGGGAGCTGAGCACCCTCGCACATCTCGCCTGGTCCCGAGCCAAGGGGATGGGCTGATGTGCTTACATGATGCTTCAGCCCCTCCTTGGCTGAATGTCCCTGCAAAAGCCAGCGGGGCATTTTCCACGGTTAATAGAAGCTGCTGGGATCCAAAGAGCCTCTCGCCTCCTCCTACTTGCTCAAACCTTCCTCTCTGGGGCCAGCCAAAGTTCTGCCTGGCAGCAAAGCTATTGGGACCACAGCCCTGGCAGGGAACCATCTGGGCGCTGTGGTTCCAGCATCCCCAGGATGCCTCCAGCTCCTTTCCCAGCCTTGGGAGCTTGGATCCTGCCCCACACATCTGCACAGTAGAGCTGCAGCCTTTCCAGGGGCCAGCTGGGCTGGGGGAGTGGCAGCCGTGCTTGGCTAATGAGCTCCATTTGTTTTCTGTCTTTGCTGTTGCAGAACCTGGATGGGGACCAAGCTGTGCTCCAGAGGATCAGGAAATATGTGAAAGCCATTCACATCTCCGGGCTCGGTGAGTTAGGCTTTGGGAGATGATGGGCATTCCCAGAGCGTGGCAGTGTGACAGTCCCATTCTCTACCAGCAATGGTCACTGCAGGCAGCCATGGGTGCTGGGGCTATTTGCTACTTGGATGCTACCAGCCTGCCAGTCTGGCAACATGCTAAGGTGCCAAAAATTGTTTTAAAACTATAGAAAGAGGGAAATGGAGAGCCTTAGGAAGGTTGTTTTGGATATTCCAGTGCTGTCTTGCAGCAGGATCAGACCAGCTAGGCTACAGAGGTGGGTAGCAACCCCAAAAAGAGTATGTGGGGAAGGTGGATACTGGCTGCTGGTGAAACCTCACAATGTGATCTGGTAATGTGTTGATATGCCAAAAACTGTCTGAAATATATATAAAAAAGAAAATTGAGAACCTTAGGGAGGTTGTTTTGGGGCACTGCTGCTGTCCTGCATCAGGATCAGCCCAGCTCTGTTACAAGGGGATGGAGAGATGGTGGGACCTTGTGCTGTGACCATGATGTGCCGGGTGCTGCAGGGTCCCTCTCTGGTGTCTCCCCAAACAGCCCATGTGGAGAATGAGGAACAGTACAGCGAGGCCCTGGAGAACTTTGGCAACAACCACCTCTCCCAGAACAACCATGAGCTCTCCACCGGCTTCCTCAACCTCGCCGTCTTCACCCGCGAGGTCACTGCACTCTTCAAAAACCTGGTAAGCTGTCCCAAATCCACCTGGATTTGGAATCCCCCCCTAGTCAGTGCAGCTCCCCTCCTTCCAGTTCAGCTGTCCTCCATCATATGCAGCAATATCTACCTCCCACCTGGGCTCAGGGACACATTCCCAGAGCACTCAGAGCATCTGATACCCCGTCACTGGATTTGTAACTCACTACCCTGGGGCCATTGACACTGGGTTCTGATGGGAAGCTGGGGCTGCTATTTTAATTTTTTCTCTTTTTTTTTGCTTTCTGTTTTTTTCTCACATCAATTGCATCTCTGATCTTGCTTGCCAAGAGTAAATCAAAGCCATGCTGGGCTGCACAGTGGGGCCATGGGGAGCAGGCAGAGGCGGCTGTGAGCCGAGCCAGGAATGGCTCCGTGGAAAACTCAGCTCCTGAATGGAGCTGGGTTCAGCAGCAAACCTCTGGGGGGTCCCATGTGGCCCCCTCTCTGTTCACTTTTAAATCCCCCTCTCCAAAGGGCGTTTTTGGCCCCTGGCTCTGCTTAAGGAGGAAATTTATTTCTGCTGCCCTTCCCCCAGCAAGAATCTCAGATTTTTGGCATCTTCCTCTCCCAGTTACCCCAATCTGGGCCTCCCCGCTCCTCCCCTTCCCCATCCTGGCTGTCACAGTGTGCTGGATTCCCATGCTCCAGTAGGGCTCTGCAGAACTCTCCCAATGGAGGAGTTAGACCAGGTCTGAGGGTCCCCACATGCTGCTGAGTGAGGTTTCTGTGCCAAGACCCTCAACTGGATCCAAAAAGCTGTGTTTGCCCTCCTAGCGTCTTCCTGGAGCTCCCCTGTTACCCCTGGTTTGGGGGTGGTCCTGTGCCCTGGGGCTGGGTTTCTCCCCAGGTGCTGCAGAGGACCAAAACCCTTTAAAAGAAATCTGGGTGCAGTGGGGAAGTCCCATGTGGGTGCTGGAGCTGCTGTCACAGCTGTAAAATGGGGCGCTGCTCTGTGGGCTGCATGGAGGGGTGCCAGGATGGCGGGGGCTCCCCTGTCCCCACCATGGACCCCTGCCCAGCGCTGGGGACAGAGGGTGGCTGCACTGCTGTCCTCAGACCTCAGCAAAGGGAGATGTTTTGGAAAGCGCCTTGGACATGGGTGACCTCTTTGTATCACAGGACCACGGAGGGGCTGGTCATGGTGCTGGGTACTGGGGACAGGGATGGGAACAGAGATGAGGTGTTGATAGGGGAAGACAGCCTTGTTTTTGGCAGCTGTGGTGCTGCTGTGCTTTGTGGGAAGGGCCACATTCATCAGAAATATTGCAGCCAGCTCCAACAAGCCCCAGCGTGCCCTCTGCCAGGATCCTGGATTCAGCCCCACTTCCAGCCTCTTTTAACCCTTCCTGGAGCAGTGATGGTGCTGGGAGGAGGTCCCTGGCACTGAGAAGGACCCAGGGCTCCAGCTCCCTGACTTCCCCACCATGGGACCCTGTCTCTACCTTCTGCAGGTGCAGAACCTGAACAACATTGTGTCCTTCCCCATGGACAGCCTGCTGAAGGGGCAGCTGAAGGACGGCCGCCTGGTGAGTCCTATCCCCAGGGCCGCCCATTTGGGGACATTCTGCAGCGAGAGCCATGGCATGGATTCAGCTCATGTCTGTGGCCAGGGGGAGGAGGGAACCAGTACCAGGGGCTGGAAGAAAGCAGTGAGGGTTGGGAGTAACAGAAGTGAGGGATGAAGAGCTGGTGGGGACATCCCTTACCCTCAAGGGGTGCAAAGCTCTCAGCCTCTTTAGTGCCACCGGCTCTTTGCCTTTCCCTGACAGCTGCCACCCCCTCTTTCCTTTGCCACAGGATTCCAAGAAGCAGATTGAAAAGGCCTGGAAGGATTATGAGACCAAAGTGTAAGCAACACGCTGCCTCTGGCAAAATCTACCTAATCCCAGTCTGCACAAAGGTGTTTTGTCCCCGGGCTGGAGCCAGGCACCGATAGAGCCAGTTTGTCATGGGGAGGGTTCTGGTCCAGCTTCTGCCGAAGGGAAAAGGGAGAGAGGCTGGAGAGGGCTTGCAGATGTTTGTCCTGATGCCGTCCCCAGTGTGGCCTCGCACATGGGACACCCCTCAGAGCAGGGATGTCCCCGAGCCACTCCCATCCCGTTGCACAGGGGGAAGATGGAGAAGGAGAAGGAGCGAGCCCGCCTGGCTGGGGCCACCCAGGCCGAGCCCGCAGCAGCCGAGGTGGCCGAGGACGTGCAGAGGGAGCGGCGGCTCCTGCAGCTCCACATGTGCGAGGTGGGGCTGTGCTGGGGGCCTGGGGACTGCTCCCCTCAGGAACTGAGTCCCAGGGGGGCACGGGGGATCGCTCTGCTGGAAGCTGTGTAGGGACATCGGAGCCTGTCCAGGATCCAACACCAAAGCAGCCCCACCTGTGTGCTGTGGGGCTTGTCATCCCCATCCCACTGGGCCCCTGCACAGTCCCAGCTCAGCAATCTCTCTCCCCATGTTCAGGTCCCTGTGGGATGCAGCTCCAGATGGCACCCATGCTGCCCCACAAGTGTGGCCATGTACCCCCAGGTCCAGTCCTACCCTTCCTTAGGTGGCATTTGGTAAAAAGTGAGCTTTTTGGCTAACATCCATGAGGTTGGCTTTGTGGTTTTTGCCTATCCTCAAAACTGCTCCTGGCTTTTGTGAGACGGTCACAAGTCACCCCAGATCCTTGGCAGTACTGGGTTCCTGCAGTCCGTGCTCAGGAGATGAGGTGGGAATAAGTGAAGGATGGAGACTCAATTTTAAAGCCCTGCAGCAAGGAGGAGCCCAGGTGTGCTGGCTCCAGGCACTCAGCAGCCCCATAAACCTCGAGGGTGGCAGAACAGAGAACAAGTCTGCAGTGGGTTGTCCCAGACATCTCCCATGTTCCCAAGGTGCCACCCCATGCCTGCCCAGCAAAGAACAGGGGTTGTGGGGAGGAGGCTGTGGAGCTGGGACCCAGCCAGATGAGTCAATCCCTTGAATAATTCCACTGTGGGATAAATACCAGCACATGGAGAGGTGGGAGCTGAAGCAGAGCATGTGCACCCATGTTTCTGCAGGCACGAGAGCTGCTGCTAGTCCTGGAAATGGGAGGGCAGTGCTTCTGGGGGCTGGGGGCCATGTGATGTACATGGGTTTATAGAAAAGTGGGTTTTGCTACTTCCTGGGCTGGGAGCAGAGTCCTCATGGGGTGGTTCTGTCTCCCCATCTCACACTCTCAGGGCTGTGGAAGCAGTTGGACATGGGCCCAGGGGTTCTGGGAGCATCCCTTTGCTCATAGGTCCCAGCCAGTGCTGCCTGGGACACTCTACTGCCACTGAGGGACATCCCATAGGCAGGGACATCCCATGGGAGCCAAGCACCTGTGGCCTTTTCTAGGTGGGACATGGTTCAGGGGTGCAGCCTTGCTCCCTGACATTGACTTGGCATCTCCAGGTTGCATTGGAGCAACAACTGTCCCCAGTCCAATGAGCCCTCAGGGTGTCCAGAGTGCCTGGGGCATGGGAGATTCCATTCCAGGAGCTCTGTCCCACCCTGGAAATCCTTCAGAGCTCAGGGCTGCCTCCCCCTCCCCTCACTCTCAAAACCATTCCAGCAGCTGGAGAGGAGCTTGAAGGGGGAAAATCTCTTCCCCTCCTTATTTTGCTTAGGGTGAGCAAGACTCTGTGTCTTTCCTTCCCTGCCTGCAGCTGATGGATGTGTTTGGTGCATAAAGCTGTAATCCCCATCCCATGGGGCACCTCAGCAGACCTCCAGCACTGGTGTGCTGCAGGTGCTTGCTTCTTGGAATCTGATATTTTGGGAATAAAAGGGCCATGTCTTAAAAAACATTTGGCCTTTTTTGTTGTGTTGTTTTTTGGGTTTTTTTCCCTTCACAAGCTGCCTTGAGTTATTTATTAACTCCAGAAGTAATGAGCAGTGGGAGAAGCATGCTTGGCTGGAAACCCTGGAGGCCTGCCTCAGTCCTTGAACTTTCCATGTCTTGGAGGACTTCCAGAGCCAGGTTTTTTGAGGGTGGTCCCCAGCGAGCTGACTTCAAATCCAAAATCATGACTTGACTTCTTGAAACCCAGCCAGTGTTTTAACCTTCCTCCCTGTGCTGGGAAGGGAATCAAGGGCTGGGCAGGCTCTTGCACTTTCCTCTGGGATATTTTCAGCTGGTCCTTGTCTCTGTCAGCTAACCAGGTGTCTTCTACCCCTCCAGTACCTGCTAAAAGCCAGCGAGTCTCAGATGAAGCAGGGACCAGATTTCCTGCAGAGCCTCATCAAGTTTTTCCATGCTCAGCACAAGTAGGTGCCACCTGGGTCAAGATGGTTCATCTCTGGGGCTGGTTGTCACCTTTGGGTGGTCTCACAATGGTCTAGGGTCTTCTACTCTCATCCCAGACCTATAAAGCTGTTGGTGGAGATACTGGGCAGAGGCCATCACCCTTCAATTTTCTCTGGGGAGCTGAAATGTGCTTTGTTGTCTTGAGGAGCTGTAAACGTGTCCATGAGGCTGCGGGAGGGGCATTGGCTTGAGATATATCTGATCATTTGGTTTCTGGGTAGATTTCCAGTGATGAGCTCAGCTGAGCAGCTCTGGTATTAGCCATGGGGCTTGTAATGAGCATGTTTGGAGTGAGGATCAACATCCTCTTGCCTTTCCTGTAGCTCTGTGAGGCTGGAATAGCAGTCTGTGGGAGTCACCATCTCCTCCAGCTCTCAGGCAGGGAAACTGAGGCAGATGGAGACAGTCACTGTGGTTAAAAGCTGTGGTTAATGTCTTTGACTGGGACTGTGACCCAAGGACCCTCCAGCATGTGGCTTTTGGCAGCACTGCTCTCCTGTGAGTTGAGCTGGGATTAAACAAGAGGCCAATCCTGCATCCCGAACACCCCAAATATTTGGGGTATCCAAACTCCATGGGCTGGGCTTGGCCTTTGCTGGAGTCTCTTCAGATCCCCATAGCCAGGGAGCCACAAAGCAAGCACAGCTTTCCAGGGAGGGGATTGCCATGATCTCCTGCCACATTTTCTCTAAAAACTCTCTTTTTTCCTCCATCTTCCCCATCTGCATCTCAATCACCCTGAACAAACACCCAGTTTCTTCCAAGATGGCTGGAAGGCTGCGCAGAACCTCTCCCCCTTCGTTGAGAAGCTGGCGCTGTCCCTGCACACGGTAAGGCCCCGCCGCTGCCCCCGGCGCCCCTGGTGTGTCCCCGAGAGCCCTGAGCGAGGGCAGCCCCTGTTCAGCTCCGGCAGGCGCAGGAGGAGCAGCTGAAGCGGCTGGCGCAGACCCGCGAGGCGCTGCGCAGCGCCCTGCAGCTGGACGGCCGCGAGGTGAGGGCCGGGCCGGGCCGGGCCGGGCCGGAGGGGTGCAGGAGGGGTGCAGGGGGGGCTGGGCGGCCAGGGCGGGTTTGGGGATGAGAGGGGAGCTGGGTTAACCCCCCCAGGGATGCTGGCACGCCTGCTGGGGCTGGCTGGCACCCTGCAGGCGCAGACCCGCGAGGCGCTGCGCAGCGCCCTGCAGCTGGACGGCCGCGAGGTGAGGGCCGGGCCGGGCCGGGCCGGGCCGGAGGGGTGCAGGAGGGGCTGGGCGGCCAGGGCGGGTTTGGGGATGAGAAGGGAGCTGGGTTAACCCCCCCAGGGATGCTGCGCAGCGCCCTGCAGCTGGACGGCCGCGAGGTGAGGGCCGGGCCGGGCCGGGCCGGAGGGGTGCAGGAGGGGCTGGGCGGCCAGGGCGGGTTTGGGGATGAGAGGGGAGCTGGGTTAACCCCCCCAGGGATGCTGGCACCCTGCAGGCGCAGACCCGCGAGGCGCTGCGCAGCGCCCTGCAGCTGGACGGCCGCGAGGTGAGGGCCGGGCCGGGCCGGAGGGGTGCAGGACGGGTGGAGGAGGGGCTGGGCGGCCAGGGCGGGTTTGGGGATGAGAGGGGAGCTGGGTTAACCCCTCCGGGATGCTGGGGCTGTCTGCACCCTGCTGGACACACTGCTCTCCATAAGGATGAGGTCGCTTGGGGCAGCAACGGCCTCTGTGCCTCTCGCTTTGCTTTGTAATTGGGTTTTTTTTTTTCAGGAAAACTTGAGCAGGAAGAACTCTGGCAGTGGCTACAGTATCCACCAGCATCAAGGCAACAAGCAGTACGGGATGGAGAAGTCAGGATTCCTGTACAAGAAGAGTGATGGGTGAGGATCACTGTTATCCCAGAGAGCTCGTGCCTTCATCCTGACGTTGTCAATGCTCGTGGGAGGCCCCAGAGCTGGAATCCAGCTCACGGGACATTTAGCACTCCATGACTTGGAGAAAGCACAACCCCATGTCTCAAACAGCATCAGGCCTCTGCTGTGGCTGCTTTGGGCTGTGGGCATGGGTGATGGCAGCTGTGCAATCCTCACTCCTCCTCTTCCTCCTTCTCAGGATCCGCAAAGTGTGGCAGAAGAGGAAGTGTGGTGTGAAGTACGGCTGCCTGACCATCTCCCACAGCACGGTGGGGAGCCCTGACCCTTCTTTGTGTGCACTTTGAGGCTTGGTGTCCACTGGATTTCAGGTTTAGTTTTGCCCAAACTGGTCACAAATCTGCCTGGCTTAAAATTCAATATGGATGGGACTGGAGGGTCCAAAGGTGGCCCCCCATGTCTGACAGCGGTCCAAAGGTGGCCCCCTATATCTACCAGGGGTCCAAAGGTGGCCCCCCGTGTCTGACAGGGGTCCATGGGAGAGGAGGGTGAACTTGGATGGGGCAGAGGTGGAGATGAGGGTTCCAGACAAGCCCAAAGGGGATGGGGCTGGTTGGGAGGGAAGGGCTGCCCCCTGGCCTTAGAGGCTGGAAACTACAGGAGGAGCAGAAGAACATCTTGGAGCCATGTTCTCCTGCAAAGGGTCCCTGTTCTTCTAAAGTGGGTCAGACAGAGTCTGATATGCATGGTTGTCCCAAGAGAAGCCATCTGTGCTGGTGGTTGTACCACCACAGCTGCCACTGGCGATGGTGATGCCCATCCCACCCCTTCCTGGTCCTTTAACCCACCTTGGTCCTCTCACCCTGCAGATAAACCGTCCCCCTGTGAAGCTGAACCTCCTCACCTGCCAGGTGCGGCCCCATACCGAGGAGAAGAAATGCTTTGACCTGGTGACACGTGAGTGCCTGGGATGAGGTGTTTGATCTGAAGGTGGAGGCTGTGGTAGGACCTCTCCCTTTTTGGAGTGGTTTTCTCTCTGAAACACCTTAGCACCCTCTTTAAATACTTTTAATCTGACTCTAGGTGTCTTCCTGGCTGTCTTTACAGATGAAGGACTGATCTCTCCAAGGAGATCTAGAAAGCTGAGACAAAAAGAGGTTGTGACAGGGCTCAGGTGATGGGAGAGGGATGTGCAGTGATTTAATTTGTAATTAAGCAGTCCTTTGAAGATATTTCAGCTGATTCCTGCTGTCCTGGGCATCACTAGACCATAGAATCCTAGCATGGTTTAGGCTGCCAGCAACCTTAAAGACTGTCTTGTTCCGCTCCCACACCATGGGCAAGGACACCTTCCACTAGACCAGATTGCTCCAGGCCCTGTCGGGATGGAGACACAGTTTCTCTCCTTTGACTTTCTCCCCTCTCTCCCCATCCTTGCAGACAACAGGACCTATCACTTCCAAGCGGAGGATGAGCAGGAGTGTGTTGTGTAAGTGCCACAGCCCATCCCTCCTGCTTGACGTGCCAGACGCTGCTCTGCCTTCCCCATCCACCTCTTCCTCCTCCCTGCTGCCCAGGTGGGTCTCGGTGCTGCAGAACAGCAAGGACGAGGCCCTGAGCAATGCCTTCAAGGGGGATGGGGGCGGGCTGGCGGCCGGCGGCGTGCAGGAGCTCACCAGGCTGGTGATCAGCGAGGTGAAGAACATGCCAGGAAACAAGCAGTGCTGTGACTGCGGTGCCCCAGGTACGGCAGGGCCTGGGGTGTCCCCCCACGCTGGGTGTGAGTCAGCTCTCGTGGGGGTCACAGCATCTTTGGGGGCCGCTGCCGCTGCAGATCCCACGTGGCTCTCTACCAACCTCGGCATCCTGACGTGCATCGAGTGCTCTGGTATCCATCGGGAGCTGGGTGTGCATTATTCCCGCATCCAGTCCCTCACTCTGGATGTTCTCAGCACCTCTGAGCTGCTGGTAAGCTGCTCCCTGAGCCCAGAGGTCTCCTGGCTCCTGGGAACCATGTTTTCTGTCCCCCAGACCTCCTGTGACGGATGGTTCGTTCCTTCTCCCCCACCTCATCTGTCCCCAGTTTTGTAAACTTGCCTCTGTCTCCCTAGCGCGGTGGTCTGGACCAAGGGGGCTCTGCAAAGCCATTTGCTACATGGGGGCTGCTGCCAGCTCCCCAGGATTTTCTCCCTCCTAAAACAGATTTCCATTGGCATAAGAAAGCATCATCCTGGCAGAGATGCTGCTCTGCAAAAGCCCTGGGTGGATCCAGTGGATTCCTTCCTTCTGGGATGGGATCTGGCTGGAGCAGGGTGAGTGTGGCAGGAGAGCTCATGCCCGTCTGCTCTCCTCTCTCCCTAGCTGGCTGTTAGCATTGGGAACACTCGCTTCAATGAGATCATGGAGGCCACGCTACCCACACAGGACTGTCCCAAGCCCTCGGCCAGCAGTGATATGTGAGTCAGGGACTTGGGTGTGCAGGGAAGAAGAGGAGGAGGAGGAATAGGAGTGCATGGTGTGTGCCCTGTTCTTGTCCCCATGCTGCCACTGCCCATCAGCTCTAAGACAGCCCTGGGATGAGGCATCCTGGTGTTGCTGCTGGATTGTGGTGGGGATCTGCACCTCTTTGGAGGTTTAGCCTTGATCCTGAGGCTTCAGGAGGAGACGGGAGCACAGGGCTTCAGGCCCTGGCTCCATGCCCACTCAAGCCCCCCATTCTGGCAGGGCTGCGCGCAAGGAATACATCATGGCCAAGTACATGGAGCGACGCTACGCGCACAGGAGCGGCCAGGACAACCCCCACGGCCTCTGGGAGGCCATTCGAGACCGCGACCTCCTGGCCCTGCTCAAGGCCTTTGTCGAGGGGCATGACCTGGCCAAGCCCCTGGCCAGCCCTGATGGTCAGGTGAGGCTTGCACCTGACAGGGAATGGATTTCCCCTCTCTGTGTCGGTGCTTGAGGTTGTCCTGGGCTTTGGGCAGGGATGTGCTGCTGGGAAGATGAGCATCCGTCAGTCCAGCCTTCTTCTCTCCTACATGTAGGAGATGAAGCATTGTTCAGGCCACTCTCCTCTCCCTTCCATATCTTGGGAGATGAAGCATCCTTGGGTTCAGCTGTCCTTTCCCTTCTTTCTTGGAGGAGATGAGCATACATGTGTACAGCACTCCTTTTAATTTGGGGGGGGAAGATGAGCATTCTTGGATGCAGTACTTCTTTTCCCTTTATCTTGAGGAAAGATGAGCATTCACAGGGTCACCTCTCCCTCCCACCTCTTGGCAGGATGCAGGTGAGCTGCCGCTGCACGTGGCTGTGCGCCACGCCGACAGATCATCCCTTCCCCTGGTGGACTTCATCATCCAGAATGGGTGCGGCCCCAAGTGCTCCCAGTGTTCTCTGCCCCTCTCCCTCATGGGAGGAACATAGAGGATGCTTGTGTGTTCTCAAGCCTTGACTTTCCTACTGCTGGCCTTGCACAGGGGAACACTGGACCGGGTGACACAGGATGGAAATACGGCCTTGCACTATGGTGCACTCTACAACCAGCCCAACTGCCTCAAGCTGCTCCTGAAAGGCAAAGCCACCTTCACCACAGGTATGAGGTTGGGGTGGGGTTTTGGGGCTCTTTGGTGGGAGTGGTAAAGCTGCATCTTGGATTTGTCCCCGTTTTGTCCCTTGGGCAGTGAACGCAGCAGGCGAGACGGCTCTGGATGTGGCGAGGAGGCTGAAGTACAGCGAGTGTGAGGAGCTGGTAGGTGGTGTGGAGGAAAGGGGAAGTGCAGAGTAGGGGAGAGGGGACCAAATGCCTGAGGATGGCTTGCATGAAGGTGGGGGGCTTCTGGGATGTGTCCCTCCAGTGCTGAGACCCCTGTGGGCTGCCCCATCCTGAGATCCCCCTGACCTGCCCCATCCCTCTGGCAGCTGGAGCAGGCGCAGGCAGGGACGCTCTCCCTGCAAATCCATGTGGACTATGACTGGGAGCCCCCATCAGAGTTCCCCTACGACAGTGAGGATGAGCTGGAGGAGAAGGTACCTGTGGGATGGTGGTGGGGGGCCTCCACATCCCCAGTGAGGGAGCTGGGGGAGTGCAGACCCTTCTGAGGGGCTGGTGGCAGTGGGACATACCTGGAGCTGTGCACGTAACCCCAGGTGAGCCCCCTCCAGCGCTCCTTCAACGGTGCATCAGCCCTGGCCGCCAGCCCGCTGCCCACCTGCCCCCAGAGCCGCTGGAGCTGCGTCGGGATGGACATCACCAACAAGACCTACGAGAGCATCCTGGTGCCCTTGCGCCCTGCGCCCCGCCGGGCCCACAGCGAGGAGATGCCCCCGCCGCTGCCCCTCAAAAACCCCACGCGGGGCAGCTCTCGCCCCAAAGCCAGCCTCAGTCCCAGCGGTGAGTCAGAGTGCGGGGTCTCGGCGGGGCTGCGCCTTCCCCCAGAGACCACGGTTATCGTCCCCGTTGTGTGTTCCCGCAGAGCGCCCTGAGCTGCCCCGGCAGCCATCGGAGCCGCAGTGCCCTGGGCCGGCGGAGGCGCTGGCGGCGCGCAGCCTGCCCTGTGCCGGCGGCGCGGCCGCCCCGGATGGCAGCCCCAGCAGCCGCAGCCCCAGCGAGAGCCGGCGGGCGCCGTACTGGGAGACGCGCTCCGAGCCCGAGCCCAGCGGCGGCCGGCGCGGGCCGGAGCTGAGCCCCCCGCCCGCGCAGCCCCTGCCCGGCACCACGGCCCCCGACATCCCCCCTGTCAAGTTTGGGTAGGGACCCTGCTCCAGACGGGGCTTGCACTTGGTGTTGGGGGATCATTGCGTGGTGCTGGTGGGTGAGCTTCAACCTCTGCCACCCCCACGGGCATGGAGAATCGCTGTGAAGCAAAGGGGTCCCCCCGCTCTGGGGGTCAGAGAAGCTGATGGTCATCCTGGGATGCAGGAGGAGACAAGGGCAGCTGTGGGGATGCTGGGTTGTCCTTGGAGACAATGACTCA
Organism: Luscinia megarhynchos; assembly: GCA_034336665.1. Lineage (NCBI taxonomy): Eukaryota > Metazoa > Chordata > Aves > Passeriformes > Muscicapidae > Luscinia > Luscinia megarhynchos. The sequence continues at coordinate 7,229,204 of CM067585.1, read as the reverse complement.
GATTATTTGGGAAAACACCAAGACCCTCTCTTGCAAGTTATCATATGTATTTTTTCTTTCTTTTGGGAAAATGGGATGGGATGGGCTTATTTGAGTCAGTTTGGGTGCTGGGGACCCTTTCCATCAGCATCCAGGGTGCTGTGGGTGGGATTCAGATCCCATGGGGGAAGCACTGACCCCCTTGAGACCTCACAGGAAGGAAAACAGGGAGGGGGAAGGCAACAGAATGGGGGAGGGAGTGACACTGTTCTGCTGTCACCCACAGCTCAGAGAGCACCCGCTCGTACCGGCGCGTCAGTGCCATGGTGGGCAGAATGGGGGTGGCTGGGTCCCCCCAGAGCCCTGGTGGCCCCGAGGACCCCCCTCTCGGCAAGGTGCCCCCTGTTCCCATGCCCAGGAGATTTGCTCCGGTAGGTGCAAATCCTCCTCTCTTCATTCCCAAGCATCCCAGCTCCTATTATCCTGGAGGGGCAGATGGATTGGCAGGGGGTCATATCCCTGTCGCTGCCTTTTGGATGGCCTCAGGGGGGTCCGTCACTCCTTTTCGTTCCATTTCAGGCCAAGGGGAGGCAGAAGCGGGTAAAGGCAGTGGCTGACTGCAAGGGGGACAAGGCACGAGAGCTGACCTTCTCCAAGGGGGAGGTCATCGTGGTGACACGCGAGGAGGATGAGCAGATCTGGGTGAGTCACTGTGGCACTGACAGGTGCTGGGATCCCAATCCTGGTCCTTTTCCCCCTCCAGTTCTCTTCTGGAGGAGGCTGGGTTTTTCAGGGGGGGCATGGATGGCAGACTCCTGCCCCATGTGTGCATGGAGAAGGGCTGGGAATGCTGCACTGATGTGTCACCAAAGCTACGCCTCTCTAAATCCCTGTTGGAATTTAGCAGGTGAGAGATTTTGGGCCTGATATCTGGAGATAAGACTTGCACTCCCCTGAACCCTCTTTCTGCACCCCCAGGTTGGCTTCATCGAGGGTGATGGCTCCCGCACCGGAGTCTTCCCTGCCAGCTTCGTCCACCTCCTGCAGGACTGACCGTGTGCTGGTGGCCCACTTGTCACTGTCCTATTGGCTGGGAGTAGGGGCAGCTCCCTGCTGGGGGCTTGGGAGAACCAGGCCACGAGGGATGTGTGCCCAGGATCCTGGCATGAGACCACTGTCCTCCAAGGGGGCCCAGAGCCCCACTGCATTGGGAAAGGCGTCCGTGGGTGGTGGTGGGGGGGAGCTGAGGAGCAGAGAATGGATGTGCTCACTGCGCTGCTGGGCTGAGGTTTCTGTGCCAGCCCCTGCTCTTCCGTCCTTCCTGTGGCCTCTGCCCATCCCCTGGATTTTCTTTTTCCTTCTCTGCAAGGAATAGGGGTGGGGGAGCTGTATTTGCTGTCTCCCACCCTCTGCCAGATAGTCATGGAGCCTCCTCCTTATCCTGGGGGCAGCCATGCACTGCCAGCCTCTTTCTGTACCCCAACTGTGAATGGGATGGGCAAGAAATAGGAGAGGGTTTTTTTGTGTCCCTCCCACACCCCACGTTCTGACAGCTGCCTAGACTGGCAGAGTTTGGGAATGCTTCAAATGTTCTCCAAAACTGGAAGTGAAATGCCTTTCCCTTCTTTGGAGGGCAGGGGATGTTTCAGGTGGTACCACAGAGCCCCTGCCCCATGTCCCTCATGCGGGGTGGATGCTGGATCACCACCCCTTCCCTGGGGAGGGCTCTCAGAGGGGGCTTTGCAGATTTTTTTAGGACCAGAATACCCCCGTACCAGTGTCCCTTGGGATCCACCTGCCTCCATAGCCCCTCGCTTTAACCTTCTCACTTCTGTGTCGAGTGCTTAATCTCAAAAAATATTTTAAAAAATGTTTTCTGTCTCTGATTTCTAATAAACCATAATTTTTTTAAGCATCTGGGAGTGTGTTGAGGGTAAAATCCCTGCCCTGGCAGTCCCCAGCATGGTGATGCTGCTAATGTGTCCCAAGGCTCCCAGTCACTGTGAGCACCATTGTGGATAGGGCTGGGCTGGGACATGGGCACCTTCTGTGGGATGGATGCTGGGGTGAGTGCTGGAGCAGGGAAAATCAAGGATGGCAAGGTTGTCGCCTATATCCCCCAACAGCCTGTGCCCCATCCAGCCAGGCCTGAGGGGCTTGTGGCTCCCATCCCAGGGCTCTGCTGCGCTGCAAAGACTGCAGGACATGTCATCACACAACCACGGAACGTTGGAAGGGGCCTTCAAGATCATTCCTTCCATCCCCTGGCATAGGGGGGACACTTTCCACTAGACCAGGTTGCTCCAAGCCTGTCCAGCCTGACCTTGGACATTTCCAGGGATTCTCAGTACCAAAATATTCCAATATGTGGAGTACTGCAGTATAAGAACTATTCCTATATGCTGGAGTTCCACCTATATCGGAGCATTCCAGTATAAAGATTATTCCCCAGCACACAGCAGTGTACCTGTGCCTCTCAGGATTCCCAGCCGAGCCATCCCGATGGCCCCACGACCGCGCCTCCCCCTCTCTGGCAATCGTGGCTCTGGGCTATATTTAGCCCTCCCCCGTGCTATTTCGCTTTCCTGGCAGGAGTTTATAACTGGCCGGGACAGCCCCACCTCCTTTCTGCTTTCTCTCCCTTCTCTCCCTTCCCTTTCCCCCTCTCCCCTCCCCGGCTGCAGGAGCCCCTGTCCGCAGAGCCCAGCTGTGCCGCAGCCAGTCCTGCTCCCTGCAGCCCCCGCCATGGGGCCCGCCGAGGAGCTGGTCCGGATCGCCAAGAAATTGGATAAGATGGTGGCCAGGAAGAGCACGGTAAAGTAGCCCAGCTCCTCGGGGCGTGTGCGTGCATCTACACACACGTGTATTTACACACGTGCTTCTTTACACACGTGCTTCTTTACGCGTGTGTTTGAGTGCTTGGGAAAGGGGGGGTTTGCTTTTCACACCCCTCATGTTGTCCCTGGAGGGGCTGAGTGGGTTTAGGGGATGCTGCCTGTGCCACCCAAGCCCAGCCTTGTAGTCAGCACCCAGGGGATTTAATTTTACTTCTAATTTGGGGCTCTCCTGTACCCCATTGCTCCCAGAGGCTGGAACCTGGGGGTAAGGGGGGGTTTGTCCCATGGGTGGCAGCCCTAGACACCACTTGGCATGCTGGATTGTGCGACAGGTGTTTGGCCCCCATCCTGTGCGCCAGCACCCGATCAGAGCCAGGCCAGGGCCAGAGGCTCGTGCAGCAGCAAGGAGAAGCTCTGGGCCGGGGGATGGAGCAGCCCCAAGGCGCCCAGCACAGCCCTGCCTGTTGCACGAGTGTGCAAAGGGAGGGGAGGGCTCAGGCACTGTGCCCTGGGTGCTTTTGGTGGTTGTGTGCCGGGACCCAGCCCTGCCACCCTTGTGCCAAGCCAGGATCCATCTGGGGATCCTGGTGTGCCAGTTGCGAGTGCCAGGCCCGCCCTCAGGGTTAATATTTGACCATTTCCACCGGCCTTTGCCCTGACAAGGTGCAGGCTCCTGGCTGGGGGGCAGCGCTGCTGTCTCCCTGGATCTGGTGGCTTTTTGGGATCCCACGGCTCTGCTTGTTGCCAGGAATTACCCAGGGGTCTCCTGCTGCACTTTGGGATGGGACAGAGCCAGGGTCCAGCTGCAGCACAGGAATGTCCGTGCACCCATCAAACCCGGGGGTCTGATCCAGCCCCTCATGGTGGGAGTCCATGGAACTGTGTCCCCGGGAGGGGGTACCGGGGGGCTGGTGTCAGCTGCTGGGGCTCTAAAAATACCAAGGACGAGGAGGGGGAAGGGAGGGAGGAGGAGGAAGGCCTCACACAGGACTGTCTTTATCCCAGCTGCCACTGCAGGGTGTCAGGATGAAATCCCCGGGTTTGTGTCCCATGGACCTTCACACCTCTGGGTGGGGTACACTGGGGAATCCCCCAGCTGTCCCCAGCTTTCACTAGCCCAGATTTTTCTTGCAGATGGGATTTTCCCAAGATTTAAGAAAAGGTCCTGCTGCCCAGCTGGAGGTGTGACCTGTTGCTGGGATGGCCCAGCAGGGTTTGGGTGTGGGATTTTCTGTCCGTGTGGTGACACAGAGGGTCAGGCAGTCCCGGGGAGCAGCCCAGGGCTGCTTTGGGTTCTCCTTTCACGCCCTTCCTGGTGCTGCCTGGTGCCTCCTCAAGGGCTCCTGTGACTTCTCCCTGCTGCAGGAAGGGGCACTGGATCTGCTCAAATCCCTCACTGGCTACACCATGACCATCCAGCTGCTGCAGGTGAGGGGCTCTGGGTGTGGTGGAGCAGCTTGCCCTGTGCCCTGTGCCCTGTGCCCTGTGCCCTGTGCCCTGTGCCCTGTGCCCTGTGCCAGCCAGCACGTCCCTCAGGACTGTCCCTGGTGTGTGTCCCCAGACCACGCGCATCGGGGTGGCCGTGAACTCAGTGCGGAAACACTGCTCCGATGGAGAGGTGGTGGCCTCAGCCAAAATCCTCATCAAAAACTGGAAGCGACTTCTGGGTGAGTGATGCTGGGGGGAGGCAAGAACCCCCCAAAGCCTCAGTCCTGCCTGGGCACCTCGATGCTCTCTGGGGGAATGGAGTGCAATCAGCCCAGAGCTAGGATGTGCAGGCTCCTGTAACCTGTAACCCAGATTTTCCAAGGGCTTGTCTTCACTCCGGGATAGAGTGGTGTAAATCAATGTGTGCCCCACCTAGGGCTGAGCATCTCCACGATCATTCCCCAGCCAAAGATGCACCTCTGCAGGTGCCCTGTGCTGGTTTGGACTATGACTGTGACATCCAAATCCTTCCCCCAGAGTCTACCACCACAAAAAAAGAGAAGGATGCAGATGGGAAGAAGGAGAAGGACACAGATGGAGACAAGGAGAAGAAGAAGGGGCTGGATGTTTCCAGCTTCCCCAGTGAAGGGGTGAAGCACAGCAAAAATACAGCTGAGAAGCCCAGGGAGAAGCACAAGGAGAGGTGAGGGCTCCTGCCTGCTGTCGGGGGGCCAATATGAGACCACCCCCTGCTTGGTCCTTGAGAGTTTATCCATCTCTGCCTACCCATGGATGCCAGCAGCACCTCTGGAGACCCAACTGCCTCTGGGACAGCACCAGGGCAGTTTTTGGAGGAGGGAGAAGTGGTCATTTTTTATTTTCCCTTCTCTAAAACAAATTGTTCCTTGGATGAGGTCAGTTTGGACAGTGCTTTTCTGACCCTTGCTCTCTCTGTCCCTAGGAAGCCCAGCAAGTGTGACTCTCATGCCAGCAGCACCCAGGGCCACTCTGTCGACTCCAGCCCAGAGAGGTACCTGCTGAGGGAGGCCCTGATCCTCACAGCAGGCTCTGCCAGGCTCTGCCAGCCCAGGGCAGGCTTTGCTGGCAGCCGGGGTGGAGCTCAGGGGTGGGAGATGCAGATGGACAGGATCCAGCTCACAGCTTGCCAGAGTATGCTGGGGTTGCTGAGAGCTTCTCTCCCTTCCTTTGGGCCTCTGTGGTGAAGAGAGTCCAGCGATGGCCGGAGCCCCACTGCGTCCTCCAAGAAATCACCTCTGGATGGCAAGAAGGAGAGGTGGGTGCTGGGCTGGGAGGTGGGAGAGGCTGGAGACCAGCCCCTCACTGGGCTGTGGTTGGGGTGTGGACCCAGCACTCCTCCCAGTCGCTGCCCTCTAACATGGGGCTTGTCTTGCCAGGAGAGCCTCTGCTGACTCCAGGTCCTCAACCACGTCCTCTTCCTCCCCACAGAAGAGACTGTCAGGGGAGAGGTAAGGAGGGGGTGTCCTTGGGCAGCCTAGGGATGCTTTTAGGGTCCCCCTTGGGGATGCCCTAACCATGGAGTGAGAAGTTGCTGGGAGCCCTGATCCTTCCACAGCACTAGGATGTTCCCTGGGAGGAGCAAATCCTCCCTTGGGGAGATTCCTGTTGGCTTCTGAGCACTGTCCTCGGTGTGCTGGTGCCCGAGGTCCTGCCCCAGTCCCTGCCCCCTGCCTTGTTTGCCCCATCTCTGGTGTCATCCCCACTGTTCCATTCCTTGCCACCCCCAGGAGAGCCTCTGTGGGCACCAGCCTCTCTCCAGCTCCCACCAGCTCCCAGAGAAACTCCAGTGACAGCAAGGAGGAAAGGTAGGAGAGACCCATTCTTCCAAGGGACCCCGGCAGGTCCCTGAGGCTGTGCCAGAGCCCAGGCACCTGCCCGTGCCCCTCCGTGTGCCCCGGCAGAGCCAACAGCAGCAAGGCCAAAGCCGAGGTGCCACGAACCCCCAGCAGTCCCCCCTGCTCTCCCAGCCCCTGCTGCCTGGCTCCCTGCTACCTCACGGGGGACTCGGTGCGAGACAAGTGCGTTGAGATGCTGGCAGCTGCACTCCGCGTGGACGGTGAGCAGCTCGGGGCTTTTCCTGTGGAGCAGCCAGCCCCAAAAGGAAAGAAAAGGAGGTTGGGGAGGGTCTCTGATAAGGGGCTTGGATGTGAGAATACACCTTTGTAAGATTCAAGATGGGTAAAAATAGGTATTTTAGAGATTGAGCGTCTGGGGCACATTCAGGGGGAGAGGTGAGATTTTTTGGGGGAGGTACAGTGTGACTTGTGGCTGGTTTCACAGCTGAAGGTCACCCCTTAACCTCTCCACCCTTTAGACGACTACAAGGAGTTCAGTGTCAACTGTGAGAAGATGGCATCAGAGATCGAAGACCATATCCTTTGGGGGGCTAGGGGTCCCCAGGCTCCATCTGCTGGGGGGCATGTGTGGCCCCAGGAGTGCTGCTGGGGACAGGACAGAGGGTGACAGGGACAAGGACAGAGGGTGACAGGCTCTGCCATGCTCGCTGCCTGCAGAGGGAGCCCAGACCTCAGCTGGAGGAGGCTGAGGCTGAGGCTGATGCTAAAACATTTCCTGAGCACGTGCCTTCATGCGGGGGTCTGCGTGTCCCCCCCTCTGGTCAGGGACCTGCCTTCTTCCCTGGGGAAATAAATCCAAACCCAGCCAAAGTTTTTTCCATGAGCTTGCTGTAGGTGCCTGTGTCTCCTGCCAGAACCAGTCTGTCACAATGTCCAGGCTGTGCCATGGTGGCAGAGATGGAGCCACCTGTCTACCACCAACTCAAGGCTTGGGGTTCTCCCGGCAGCCCCCTGAGACCAGGACCCCTCCTGGGTTCCCTTTTTGGTGCATCCCAGACTCTGTGCCCAAAGCTGCTATATCAACCTGTCCACATCCATGCTCTTTGGGAGGAGGGACTAGACCGAATCTCTGCACCCTGAACTTTTGTCCCAGCACAGGGCTTGGTGACAGCCCCTGAGCCCCACAGCCTCGCCTGGTCGTGCCATAGACATTCCAAGGCAATGCAAAGTCATTTTCCTCCCCCACATCTCAAGGTGTGGTTCATCCCTTTTAAAGCCAAGGATGGGGGACATTTGCCACAGGGAGGAAAGCCCCAATGAGATCAGCCACGTGCAGCGACCATCAACCCTGAGTGACAGCAGCACCCAAGCTGGCATCCCCCTCTGATTCCTTGGCGGACCCCACATATCTTCCAGGAGCTGAGGAGCACTGGACATGAAGTACTCACGAACTGGATGCGTGAGCAGGATCAGCAACCTGAAGGACCCCCAGGAACCCCGGCCTGCGGAGGAGCGTGCTGTCGCGGGGCCATCGCGCAGCCTCGCCTCATCGCATGACTGCTGAGGTAGGCACGGCTGCTGAGGCTGCTGCCCTGCCCCACCCAGGCTGCCCGCCCCACCCAGGCTGCCCCGCCCCACCCAGGCTGCTGCGCCCCCACCCACGCTGCCCCTGCCCCACCCGCTGCCCGCCCCACCCACGCTGCCCGCCCACCCACGCTGCCCCCTACCCCACCCAGGCTGCCCCGCCCCACCCACGCTGCCCGCCCCACCCAGGCTGCCCTGCCCCACCCACGCTGCCCTGCCCCACCCACGCTGCCCCGCCCCACCCACGCTGCCCCGCCCCACCCAGGCTGCCCCTGCACTGCCCTGGGCATGCTCGGGCTGGGGGGTCTCCACAGTGGGGCTGTCCCAGCACCTCCCTGTCCCACCCCAGGGCTGAATGAGGCACAGGGAGCATTAGGAGAAAGCTGGCAGCCTTGCTGGGCCCCCTCAGAGCCCTGCAGACCCCCAGACCATCACAGATCTGGCTCTGGGATGTCACACCGGCAGGTATCAGGCTGGAGTGTACCTATTTGTCCTCCTAGACCAGGGTCCACAAATCAGAAGCCCAGTTTCCCCTGTGGGGAGACAGATCCCTGCAGGCAGCAGTTTTCATTTGAGGATGGGGTGATTTTTTCACCTGGGTGGGTCTGAGCCCTCCAGCAAGCCCCGAGAGCAGGTTTTGGGAGGGGATGGGGCGGTGGTGCACTGTGGTGCCTGGGTGCGAGCCGAGCCGTGGCTCTGGAGCAGGAGATGGCCAGCGACGAGCTGAAGCGGCTGCGCAGCGCCATGACGCAGGAGGCCATCCGCGAGCACCAGATGGCCAAGACGGGCGGCACCGTCACCGACCTCCTCCAGTGCAGCAAGTGCAAGAAGAAGAACTGCACGTACAACCAGGTCAGGCCTGGTCCTGGGGGCTCCTGGGGGCCCCGCAGGGCCTGCCCTGAGCCGCTGCTGCTCCCCGCAGGTGCAGACGCGCAGCGCCGATGAGCCCATGACCACGTTCGTGCTGTGCAACGAGTGCGGCAACCGCTGGAAGGTCTGTAGGCGTCTGCAGAGAGGCTCTGGGCAAGCCAACCCTTCCCCAGCCTCCGGGGGTGGCAGAGCCCCCTGACGTGGTGCTTTGGGGGCTGGCTGAGGGCTCACCGCCTGCCCTGGGCTCTGCTTCTCCCGCAGTTCTGCTGACGCTGCTGGAGACTGGGCTGGAGGGAGCGTGATGCAAGACAAGATGCTGTGGCCACCACATTGGGCAGCTGGGCTGGGGAGGGAGGTCGGGGTGGCACCAGTCCCTAAACCCCTCCTTGCTCCTTGCACTGGGCCTCCTTTGAGTCAGCCTCCAGCAATGTCCAATCCCACTTGAGAAGGTCCCTGTGAATTCAGTGGTTCTCTCCCTGCAAATACCTGCCTGCCCTTGACTGGGCTATGCTGGGATCCCACTGGGAACAGATTCATTCCTGGAAAAGGGAGATTGGTACAATCTTGGGCAGCATGTCCCTGAGAGAAATCTGGGCTTGATGATTTGGGGGCAGGAAAGACATTGCTTCTGGACGTGGGCTGTGCCTGGGAGCTGAGGGGCAGCAGAGGGCCAGGTTTTAACTCCAAACACCTTCCCTCCTCACCTAAGTGCATGCAGAGGGAGGACATGGAGGGGACAAGGTGGTTGCAGCAGGTCCAGATGCTGTTGGGATGCTACTGTGTCCCTCTGCTCTGTGGCAAATGGACCATCCTCCTGGCTTGAAGGCACCATGGCCAGGGAAAAGAAGGAAGGATGGCAGGGGAGAGGAGTGAGGAAGAACCCTTCCAGCCAGAGTAATAAAGGTGTGAACTATCCCTGCAGCACAGACTGCTTCTTAAGGTGGGTCTGGGGACCTCAGTCTCAAGTTTAGCTCCCCAGTTTGAGACTCCAAAGGCATTCAAGATCCTCACCAAATTCCAACATATATCTCAACCACCAGCCCCAGCCTGGAATAGAGCTATGGCTTGTTGTCATCCATCACCTGACTGGTGATTAAAGACCTGTTTAATTAAGGCTGAGCAGCTCCCTGGCTTGGTCTGAATTGCAGGTGCTCCCATGGCAGGCAGAACTTCCACCAACAGCAGGGAGCTGCTTTTCCATGGAGAAAGCATCAGGGAGCAGCTGGGAGACATCCCTTTGGCTGCAGGATTCTGGCTGGAGCCTCGTGGCCCCGAGCCGTGCACTGGCCTCCCCCAGCGGCAGGGAGGTGTGCTGGGACACGGGAAGCTCAGGTGGTGAGCATGGGTCACCATGGATGGGGTGAGGCTGCCCCCATGCCCGCATGCGAGCCTGAGGGTGAGGGCAGAAGGATGGTAGTTGTTAATTAA